>JARDWD010000587.1:0-530149 GCA_029034505.1 Ornithoptera priamus | reverse complement strand
AAGGACCTATAGCTATCACTGGTGGTAGTGTCTCTGTTGCCGGAGACCGTCTAGGTACCACCGCAGCGCCTATTGCAGCCGACACACAGTACTGTGCGGACATTGTTGTGATCCGGTTTGAAGGACCTATAGCTATCACTGGTGGTAGTGTCTCTGTTGCCGGAGACCGTCTAGGTACCACCGCAGCGCCTATTGCAGCCGACACACAGTACTGTGCGGACATTGCTGTGATCCGGTTTGAAGGACCTATAGCTATCACTGGTGGTAGTGTCTCTGTTGCCGGAGACCGTCCAGGTACCACCGCAGCGCCTATTGCAGCCGACACACAGTACTGTGCGGACATTGCTGTGATCCGGTTTGAAGGACCTATAGCTATCACTGGTGGTAGTGTCTCTGTTGCCGGAGACCGTCCAGGTACCACCGCAGCGCCTATTGCAGCCGACACACAGTACTGTGCGGACATTGCTGTGATCCGGTTTGAAGGACCTATAGCTATCACTGGTGGTAGTGTCTCTGTTGCCGGAGACCGTCTAGGTACCACCGCAGCGCCTATTGCAGCCGACACACAGTACTGTGCGGACATTGCTGTGATCCGGTTTGAAGGACCTATAGCTATCACTGGTGGTAGTGTCTCTGTTGCCGGAGACCGTCTAGGTACCACCGCAGCGCCTATTGCAGCCGACACACAGTACTGTGCGGACATTGCTGTGATCCGGTTTGAAGGACCTATAGCTATCACTGGTGGTAGTGTCTCTGTTGCCGGAGACCGTCTAGGTACCACCGCAGCGCCTATTGCAGCCGACACACAGTACTGTGCGGACATTGCTGTGATCCGGTTTGAAGGACCTATAGCTATCACTGGTGGTAGTGTCTCTGTTGCCGGAGACCGTCCAGGTACCACCGCAGCGCCTATTGCAGCCGACACACAGTACTGTGCGGACATTGCTGTGATCCGGTTTGAAGGACCTATAGCTATCACTGGTGGTAGTGTCTCTGTTGCCGGAGACCGTCTAGGTACCACCGCAGCGCCTATTGCAGCCGACACACAGTACTGTGCGGACATTGCTGTGATCCGGTTTGAAGGACCTATAGCTATCACTGGTGGTAGTGTCTCTGTTGCCGGAGACCGTCTAGGTACCACCGCAGCGCCTATTGCAGCCGACACACAGTACTGTGCGGACATTGCTGTGATCCGGTTTGAAGGACCTATAGCTATCACTGGTGGTAGTGTCTCTGTTGCCGGAGACCGTCTAGGTACCACCGCAGCGCCTATTGCAGCCGACACACAGTACTGTGCGGACATTGCTGTGATCCGGTTTGAAGGACCTATAGCTATCACTGGTGGTAGTGTCTCTGTTGCCGGAGACCGTCTAGGTACCACCGCAGCGCCTATTGCAGCCGACACACAGTACTGTGCGGACATTGCTGTGATCCGGTTTGAAGGACCTATAGCTATCACTGGTGGTAGTGTCTCTGTTGCCGGAGACCGTCTAGGTACCACCGCAGCGCCTATTGCAGCCGACACACAGTACTGTGCGGACATTGCTGTGATCCGGTTTGAAGGACCTATAGCTATCACTGGTGGTAGTGTCTCTGTTGCCGGAGACCGTCTAGGTACCACCGCAGCGCCTGTTGCAGCCGACAAACAGTCGTCATCATCATCATTTCAACCGACAGACAGTACTGGGTTCCGGATTTGAAGGTCGCTGTAGCTAGTGAAATTACTGAAATAACGAGAGTCATCATCCTGTTTCAATGGGACGTCGCTCTCGTTCGTCTCGTCGGTTCGTATAAAGAAAAAAAAAAAAAAAAAAGAGATCCACTGGACGTCTAACAGCCTCGTTTTGTGGAATCCATAGTGACACATGTCCAGTTGCAGACATCTAACCGTTGAGATGATGATGATGAGCAATATCGAATAGATGCTGTCTCTGACACACCTTCTCTTAGTATGAGTTGATGACGGAGAGGAGATCAAGATTCTCCAACTCTAAAAAACGTTCTTGGTGGTCACCATATTAATTTTATTCATCAAGACGTTCGCCTGATGGTAAGTAATACTTATACACAACACCACAGTGTTTACTTTGTGAAGGAGTTATCACACCATCACTGCAGTGGTGGTGATAAGATCTAACGTCTTATCTCTCATGACAAAGAGCGCTATGTGGTGCAGTCTATACCTCGCTTACAACAGCCAATTTACATCCCCACTGTTGGGGCACAGGCCTACCCTCAACGAGGGTAGTCTATATCATCCGACGGGATCCTCCCACACTACCACCAGTACATGCCTGTTAAGCCAGATTATAGAGAGCTAACACCAGTTCCTTTCTATCTTCCGTTGATGATCAACGATACCCTCAACCCTTGAAGCTCGCAGAGATTAGTCTTCACCATCCACTGCTGGACATATGGCTACATCAAAGTCCTCCACACAGATCCATATTGACCGCATTGACCTTAATACACCAGTGCAATAGAAGATCCACCACCAGCAGATAAGACATGATGGTACTCACGTTTAGATGGTGCTCCGGAACCTTGACCTCGCCACACATGGTCTCCGCATTGCATGCATCTATACAGTGGGACCGGCCACCGCGTATGAACACTTGGCGAGTGGGACATTTTCTGTAAAAAAAAAAAAAAAACACATTAACCACCATTCGGTGATGATGATGGTAATGATGACCATGACAAAGATGATAATGACGACGATGGTAATGATGATGTGATGAAAACCTTTACGGCGATGATTATTTCATTAGTCATCATCATCATCAGCCGATAGACGTCCACTGCTGGACATAGGCATCTTCCAGAGATCCTGAAATCGATAGGTTCTGCGTTGCCCTCATCTCTGGGCACTAGGGATCGTCGTTTATAACGGTTCATTTGGGGAGATGTGGGCGACTATTTCCCACCACCCTGGCCCAATGAGAGTCGGTGGGAGCCAGAGCCTCGTTTGTTGATTAGCAGGATGCACCACGAGCTGGTGATGTGATATACATACCATTCAGAGTCAAGTCATCAGAAATCGTCCGCACTAGTCTAAACTATCAGACCGTATTTTTTTTTTAAGATAGATACGAAAAAAAAATTTTTTTTTATTTTTATTTAGACAAGTAAATATCCGACTCTGTATTAAGGTTATAATAGAAGCTTTACAAACACGTAGGATATTTACACAAGGTGTTGTGTTGTTGATACGTACCACGTGACTGCATACATCCGCACGATTAAACTAATAGAGAAACGCAATACTGTGATGCGTTAAGAATGTTAGCCGGTTATCTTATCATTCAAACCTGATAACAGCTATCAGTTGATTTTATATTACTACTCCAGTTTACTGAAGTTCACAGGTCCGCGAGACGAAAGTTAGTTGTGTATGTTGTTGCAGTGTTGAGATCTGAAGTGTGACTGTGATGACTGGTGTTTGTGGATAGGTCTTCAGGCCGTTTAGGTAGGTACCTATGAGCTTAATACTTCAAAAGGTAAGTCTGTGAGACTGTCTAGTCATCGTCATCATCATCATCGGTTAGCTTGACTGACAGTAGTGTGTGAACATTATCGTGTTCCGGTTTCAAGGGCGTTGTAGCTATGGAAATGGTCGGTTTGAGATGTTGAGTCTCGATATCCCATTAATTTCACTAGCTACAGCGCCCTTCAAACTGGAACAGTGTAATGTTTGCACACGACTTCATGTCTCCCACCCGCCAAACGCTTGTCCAGAAACGAATTGTGGACTTCCGTTTTACTAGGGAAGCGGCTAGACACCGCGCTATGGAAACGGCTAGACACCGCGCTATGGAAGTGGCTAGACACCGCGCTATGGAAGCGGCTAGACACCGCGCTATGGAAGTGGCTAGACACTGTGCTATGGAAGCGGCTAGACACCGCGCTATGGAAACGGCTGACACAGCGCTATGGAAGCGGCTAGACACCGCGCTATGGAAGCGGCTAGACACCGCGCTATGGAAACGGCTACACAGCGCTATGGAAGCGGCTAGACACCGCGCTATGGAAGCGGCTAGACACCGCGCTATGGAAACGGCTACACAGCGCTATGGAAGCGGCTAGACACCGCGCTATGGAAACGGCTACACAGCGCTATGGAAGCGGCTAGACACCGCGCTATGGAAACGGCTACACAGCGCTATGGAAGCGGCTAGACACCGCGCTATGGAAGCGGCTAGACACCGCGCTATGGAAACGGTTACACAGCGCTATGGAAGCGGCTAGACACCGCGCTATGGAAGCGGCTACACAGCGCTATGGAAGCGGCTAGACACCGCGCTATAGAAACGGCTACACAGCGCTATGGAAGCGGCTACACAGCACTATGGAAGCGGCTAGACACCGCGCTATGGAAACGGCTACACAGCGCTATGGAAGCGGCTAGACACCGCGCTATGGAAACGGCTA
The DNA here is from genome assembly GCA_029034505.1 of Ornithoptera priamus. Lineage (NCBI taxonomy): Eukaryota > Metazoa > Arthropoda > Insecta > Lepidoptera > Papilionidae > Ornithoptera > Ornithoptera priamus. The sequence continues at coordinate 525,718 of JARDWD010000587.1, read as the reverse complement.
CACAGCGCTATGGAAGCGGCTAGACACCGCACTATGGAAGCGGCTAGACACCGCGCTATGGAAACGGCTACACAGCGCTATGGAAGCGGCTAGACACCGCGCTATGGAAACGGCTACACAGCGCTATGGAAGCGGCTAGACACCGCGCTATGGAAACGGCTACACAGCGCTATGGAAGCGGCTAGACACCGCGCTATGGAAGCGGCTACACAGCGCTATGGAAGCGGCTAGACACCGCGCTATGGAAGCGGCTATAATTATACGCCATAAACAACTAAGTAGTATACAAACATTACATAATTCCGAGCTTGTTAGCAATAAAATTAAAAACAAATTAAAATATAAATAAATTAATCATATCAGAGTTCGATAGCTGAGAGCCGCTGGGTCATAAACAGCGCAAGACCGTATTTTGTGGAATACCTAACAGGAGGTCTATGTCCAACAGTGGTCTTCCATCAGTTAAGATGATTACACTACAGTTTCAATAAAAAAATATTTTTTACTTTTCGTTTCTTACGGGTGTGCCAATTTTAGCGACACAAACAGCAGTGTGCAAACATTACTGTGTTCTGGTTTGAAGGGCCTTGGAGCTAACACCTAACATCTTTTGTCTTCAAAGCAACAAGCATAGTGTATATCATCCTAAGTAGCGCCAGTTTGTTATGCGTCTAGCCCATCTCTTCGCTACATGTTAAAAAAAGTAGATATCTTACAGTTATAAACGTAATGCGGCAATGTAAATATCCCATCTCATTAAGATGGTATGACTATACACGATGGATCGAAGAGTGTAGCAGCGTTCAAACTCATTTTCCCGCGCAAATTGCTCGCCACCGGCCAGTGGCAGCCGTCCAATGGCGTGGGCCCGGAGCGCTGACTTACTCTCGCCGGCGCATGCGCAAGGGTTGACATGATACAGACTACCGTTGTTCCTATAAATCTTTGTATATAAGATAATTGTGTACAGAGTACTATATTAATATTAACTATACAAACTACCGTTGTTTCCGTAAGTCCTTACAAAGGCACTGAAGGGAATCACCGAGGGAGTTTTAGTTGGAGATAATTCCACATTGACCAATTTCCAACTACCCTACCCCTCCACTCCAACTCCACCCAAAAATTTCAATCTATGATTCAAAAATTTGTTTCCAGATTAGAAAATGGCACAGAGCCGACCTTACCAGGGCTACCCGTACGTCAACCCTGTCGTCATCGATGTACCGTCGCTGGACCCCGCCACCGCCGCAAGATGGACTAATTTACCCAGGAGGCCCATAGGAATGCCGGGTAGCAGCTCGGAACCTTCCGAACGAGCAGGAACGAGCAGGGAACCCGAGCGGGACGGACAGAATGTAATATCTGTAGACGCAATCTCCCAACCACAAATAGCACCACAGACCCTCCGGTCATCCAGACTGTAGGAGAGCTGAAGAAATCCAGGTTCTGGTTCAGCTCCGATGAATACATTTTTCAAAAGAAAATATCTATTCATAGTCTTTAAACAACTCTTCAGGAGTTGGAGATAAGCTCGTCTCAGATTCGTTGACAAAAATTTCTATAGCTGGTTGTTCGTGTACTGCTCCGTCTATGACCTGGGTTGCCACATCATGATTAACCATCTCCGGCAACCAATCTTTAGCAGATGCTCTCAACTGTTCTAAATCTAGGACTGAGTAATATAAAGCCTTCTTTGTGGTTGATTGTGTAAAGATCCTATGAACTGAGATCCTCTATAGTAATTTCTTCAAAAAATCTAGAAATAAATTCTAATATATAAGATGAAGCTCTAGTCAGGAAGTACTGCACCGCATTATTCCTGCTGCTTTTCTTACAGCGTCCTTCAACCCGGAACACGACATTATTATTTTTTCAAAGATCGTTTAGTTTTATCCCGAGCACCTATAGCTGATGTTGTTCAGTAATGGCGGAGTTTCAGTAAATTTACGCTTCCCCTGTATCCTCATCTGTCACACCGTCAGGGTCTATACATATGATGATACAGACGATGGTGAACATTACCTGCACGCAAGTTAATCCTTATAATGAGTACACCACTTTCAGACAAATGCTGATAACCCTGAAGCTGACAATTCCAAACCGGATAGGAATAGCAATGAAGCCGTACCTGTGGTTTATATTGATTTGCCGGAAGCGACTGCCAGTAGTGTTGTAGAAACAGCACGGAACCCGAGAGGAGATGCCGGAGGAACTTATGTCCAGGTATAATGTCTTTGAGAAATATTTAAAGAAGCTCACATTCAAGTTCTTAGTTCACATGAGGAGATGAAGACTTGAAGAGAAGACGTCAATGGCTTTGGTCTGTTTTCTTTAACTATTTACTTTGTATCTGATCAAAAGGTCTGGAAAGAGACAGAAGTCGTTCTTGTCGTCAATAGCACAAAGCGGGACGGTCACCTGATGGTAAGTGATACGCCTGCACTCAACGCGGCGCTAGTTAGGATAGTATGTACTACACCACGCTGTGCTCTTTGGCTTGAGACAGAAGACGTCAAATCTCGATCCCGCATTAATTACACTAACTACAAGGCCTTTCAAACCAGAACACGGTGGCGGTAACTAGACGGTCTCCTGCAACATAGACACTACCACCAGTGATCACTTATCCAATATTTTCAATGGGTTTATTATGGAATCGGGATATGGTGCTGATGCCTGAGATACCAGGTCATATTCCTCGTCCAGGCCAATTTAGGTACCATTTGAGATCTATAAAACCACAATCATTTATGGTTAAAAAAAAATTCACTTTACTCCCAATTTCAACTTGGGGTTGATCTTCAAATTATCCTCCATCAGATTCCGGATCTGAAGGACTCGAGAATGGTCTTACATGGTTATCATCAGCCATGTTAGTTCAGTTCTCAGACGGTATTTTGATCCTGGCTCTGGTATCCACATTTATTCCATCAGGCCAAAAATTGTCTAAATTTCCAGACGATTCTATACGACCCTTTCAAAGATAGAAGAATAGAGCTACCGGTGATAGGGGATGACAGTGGAAGTGAAGATATAGAATCCAGTTGCACCAGCGGGAACCAGCAACGCCCGCAGCAACCACCGCGCACTTTGCAGTTGGCTTCATCTAACTGCAGCTCTGGTAAATGAGATATTTATCGAATATAAAGATGCTATCGTTGGGTCAGTTAAAATGATGAGGGTAGAAAGAAAAACTTTATTGTCCTGATCTTCTTGTTAAGATTTATGAAGGCCGCCATTTTAGAAATATGTCATAACAGCATTAATAATGATTTCATCAAAAACACAAAATGGATCCTCCAAATTTTTATCTTCAGCATTATCATCTGCATTGAACCGTTCATCATCATCTACATCTTCATTATCGGAGTGCTGTTCTTTGAAAATCATGGTCAAGGTTCCAGCATGGTTAAATCCCATCGTTGGACCTACCCATTGTTGCCAGGAGTTCTTCCTTGGATTTTTCCCACTTGGAACTTTGGATCCAGTGCTTCTGTCTCCAAGCAGACGTTGACGCTAAAATTCTTTGAACAACTCGCCTTAAAATCTATGTGCCTCGGCAAAATAGGATGTTGTGTAATCATACTAACTATTGCTAGATTGTAAGAGCAATCGTGGCATATGCAATATGATGCTGTGTAAACATTTCGAGAGACGTAATGGCGACAAATTTGATTGTATGTTTTTCGTCGGATATTAATGTCCAGCGGTGGACATCTACAGATTGATGATAATGAAGACCGATTCATACAGGTTCCTCTTCTTCCCAAACTGCCTCTCCAACTGGTGAAGATCAGCTGGGTATAGTCCTCACTGTCTCCAGTTTGGAACAATTCGGACGCTCCAGATTTGCCAGTCCATTCCCTGGTATTCCTCAACCATGACCTTCTCCCCACCTTTCGTTTTTCATAAAGGTTTAAAAATATTAACAGATATTTTTTTTTATCTAACTTTAATCTACAAAGCAACTTGATGGTACATGCCTCCTCTTAGAATGGTATACACAGCATCAATTGCTCATCGCCTTGAGACATAAGATGTCACATATCGTTACTCCATAAATTACATTAACTACATCGCCCTTCAAACCGGAACACAGTAATGTTAACATATTAATCTTTGTCCGCAGAAATAGGCACTACAGTTGTACCCACCACTGGTAAATCATCTGGCTTACTCATAGTCTTCATTCCAGGCTACACCAGATCACCGAACTTCGGCTCATCAGCCAATCCGAACCTCCCAGCCTTCATGTCCAAGGAAGCGAGTTATTACGGTCGTCAGCCGATACCTGACGATGGTTTCCCGTTGGCGCCGATACCGGTTACAGATTTCCCTGAACCACCACCAGCGTACACAGAATTCGACAGGGTTGACCGGACGAGTAACGAGCAGTCAGCACCACCAAGAACTGAAGTGGTCACAACAGGTACTCCCGTATACTTGTCTCCACGCCGTCTCTCTGACTAGTTCTACCATCCTTGATGATGGTGAAGATGATGATGATAGCAGCTGGATTAAATTCTAACAGAACTATTGCTTCTTTTGGTTGGACTGTTGCCGGAGACCGTCCAGATAGATACTACCACGACTACTTTAGTAGTGTGCAAACATTACTGTGTTCCAGTTGGAAAGGCGCTGTAGTGTACACATCCTAACTAGAGCTACGTAATAATAACCTCTTTGGAATCCCAGTGATCTTCAGGTCGTCGCCAATTATGATGGATGAAACAATAAATTGTGCCGAGATTTGAAGATCATTAGATCTTCCTAGAAACTATGCGAGGAAGTGGTGCAGTGTATATCATCCTAATCAGCGGTGCATTAATATATACCAAGCGAGATTTTCTTCAGATTGGGATGAGAAATTGATCTTATGATGAGATTTCAATCTCATCGTTTCATAGTTACAGATCCGACGTCCACAATCCGCCCCGGCTCGGACAGGAAGCTGCTGCAGTGTCAGCACTGCGGGCAGAGGGTTCATTCCCTGGTGGTGAAGGAGTCCGGTGTCATTACACACCTGATAGCGGTACTGTTCGCCATTCTATGGTAAGGGTCATCACGCCTCGAAGAGTAAATCTACAAATAGCCTTCTCAATATTCCCACTGTTGGGACACAAAACTCACCAGAAGCAAGTTAAGACTGTTTATCCAGAAAGCTATTCAAAGGCAGGTTGGTGGATTGGTGACCACGAAATCTCTCGTTGGAGAATGTCGATTTTCTCATGATGGTCTCTTCCACCGGAAGCTCCAGATCCTAACATCCTCCCTACAAACTATTATTTATCCATATATAGGAGGATACCCAAGAATCCATTGACTCATCATCATTCATATTTGGTGGAGATATCGCTTCAGCTGTTTAGAGGTCAGCTAAGAGTGGATTTTACAAAACTCCATCCCCCAAAGGGAGTTGCGGGGGTGTTTCAGCCAGCGAAGCGGGCGAGGAACAGCTAGTATCATATATTCGTTATCTTTCCGAGGCGGGGCCGTTCGATCCGGACGCCGATCGGGGGTTCCGGAAGAACTGCTCGATGTTACCCCGTGACCCTCGTGCATATATTCCGAAGTGGTTGGAATACCGTGTGAAGCTTTTTAGTCGGTTGAAGTCCGACACTACCCCGTTACCGGCCCTTCTGGTTTCGGGGTGTGCGATCATTAGCATTTTGTTACACAGGTTAATTAAAAAAAAAAAAATGTAAACTCATTATCCTTCTCGCAGCCTTATACCCGTTGTGATCCTGATCTACTGCACCGACAGCTGCAAGTACAAGAACCACTACTGCCCCAACTGCAACCAGCTGATCGGCTACGAGATACCGATACTTTGCCAACAGATGGCGTTCGTTTAGCATCCTGCATCGCGCTAGCGGCATTTCGGCAACACTTCGGCGCGAAACTTCAATGAATTGATCATCATAGGTTTCCTTATTCCCTTCAATCGTTTTTTTTTTAATTATTGTAAATACATACTGTATATAAAATTATTTATTTAAATTTTTTTTTTTTTAATTTTTAATGTCTTTAGGCAAAGTCGTCTCTCTCCTTAGCTTTCCGAATTAATTCTCGTTCACCAACTTCCTTCAGATCATCCACTGGTGGTACTGTCTGTGTGCAGATATTACCTTATTCCGGTAAGAAGGGCGCTGTAGTGAAATTACTAAGGTAACGACTTTTTTTTATTCTACGAAGCGATAAGACGAGCGGGACGTTCACCTGATGGTAAGTGATACACCTGCCCATAACAACGCGGCGCTAGTTAGAATGACATACACTGCACCATATTGTACTCGTCGCTGTCGGACATAAGATGTTAGGTCTTGTACCCGCGTTAATTTCACTAGCTGCAGCGCCTTTCAAACCGGATCATGGTAATATCTGCACACTGCCGTTTGTCGGCTGCAATAGACGTTGCGGTGGTACCTACCTGGATGATCTCCGGCACCAGAGACTCTACCAAGATATAGAAGTTATGAGACTCTCCCTCACCTGTTAAGTTTGATGGGACCACCAGTCTTCCGAACCTTGAGGGCTTGCTCCCAGAACTTGACAGCATCCGGCAGGATCGTATTCTGTAAAAAAAAAAATTATACATATATTAATTAAATGAAAATCGCACTAAGTAACGTCCTGTGGGAGAAGCCGTTGTCCAGCAGTGGACAACTGCACGACCGTCTGTTGTAGAATATATTGAAGATCTATGTCCAGCTTTGGGCTTCCAACTGATGATGAATGATGTATGAATTGTTAATCTACTGACGTGAAGCAGTTGGGCGCAAACTTTTTTCCTGTTCCGGTTTGAAAGGCTTTGTAGTTTTTGAAATTACTGCGGTAACGACACATCGTTTTAATTATCAAGGCAAGGTATCATGCAGTGTATATCATCCTAACTAGCTCCACGTGGTTATTAAGTTCAAATTACTACGGTAAAGACACTTCGTTTTATTTATCAAGGCAAGGTATCGTGCAGTGTATATCATCCTAACTAGCTCCACGTGGTAATTAAGTTTTGAAATTACTGCGGTAACGAGCCTTCGTTTTCTCTCGAGGCGAGGAGCATATAGTGCGGTGTATATCATCCTCACTGGGTCCTCTTTGTTACGGTATTGTAAAATTACTACGGTAACAAGATATATCTAAAGCAATTGTAAGGGTTCCAGCACAACAACTTACGGGACCTAACCAACCTCACCAGCTCCTGGTGCAGCCTGATAATCAACAGACGAGGCTCTGGCTCCCACCGACCACGCATTAGGCCCCCTACCAGATTATGTAGGAATCTTTGGTGGAAGCCTTTGTCCAGCAGTGGACGTCTATCAGCTGATGATGATGATGATGATGATGAACTATAAGTACTTACATTGATCATGTCGAACTTCTCCGGTTCTAATCTGAAATCAAAATTTATATGAAAGTATCAATTTTTTTGCTCTACTAAGAAACGACACGAGACGTTCACCTGAATATAAGTGTTACCCACGCCCATAACATGACAGCAGTTAGGATGGCACACACTGCACCACAATGCGCTCGCCGCCTTGAGACGTAAGATGTTAGGTCTCGTTATCCCAGTCATTACACTCCAACATCCTTCAAACCGGAACGTACTACTGTTTGGCGGCAGGAGTAGGCGCTGCGGTAATACCTACTTAGGACTCCAGCAATAGAGACCAAATTTAGTAGAGACTAGTTGGTAAGGCGAAAAGACCAAGGGTCAGGTTGGAACTGCTGGTTGTGACGAGCAGAAGACCAGATATCCTTGATACTAGCAATGGTCTGTATTATCCTTTTAGTTATCTACAAGTATACATAGTCACTTGACAATAAGGATGATGGTGAAGTATACTACAGAATACTCCAGCTGTCATATTTTGACTGAACAGCGATGCTGTCATGGTGGTGGAAGTATTGTGATGATAGGCAGACGGGATCCACAAAACTGATAAACTTCACATGATGTCCCGGAATTGAACTAGGGACTTCGTTGAGAGCTGTTAACCACTGCGCTATGGAGACTTTGTTGAAGCACATAGATGACGTCACACAGAAGTTCTAAATAACCTGGTCAGCAGTGAACAATAAGAAGCTGAAATGATGACGATAATGTTGATGCTGATGATGGTAATAAAAATAGTAGTAAGGATGTAGATGATGATAATAATGGTGTTAATGAAGATGCTGATGATAAAAAGGAATATGAAGACGAAGATGTTGATGACGACAATGAATATGATGGAGATGACGATGGAGATGATAGTAATAGTGTTGACGGAGATGATGACGAAAAGGAATATGAAGACGATGAAAATAATGATGTCGACGAAGATGTTGATGACGACAATGAATATGATGGAGATGACGATGGAGATGATAGTAATAGTGTTGACGGAGATGATGACGAAAAGGAATATGAAGACGATGAAAATAATGATGTCGACGAAGATGTTGATGACGACAATGAATATGATGGAGATGACGATGAAGATGATAGTAATAGTGTTGACGGAGATGATGACGAAAAGGAATATGAAGACGATGAAAATAATGATGTCGACGAAGATGTTGATGACGACAATGAATATGATGGAGATGACGATGAAGATGATAGTAATAGTGTTGACGGAGATGATGACGAAAAGGAATATGAAGACGATGAAAATAATGATGTCGACGAAGATGTTGATGACGACAATGAATATGATGGAGATGACGATGAAGATGATAGTAATAGTGTTGACGGAGATGATGACAAAAAGGAATATGAAGATGATATTTGAGATCAAAACGATGATGAAGATGATAATAAGAATGACGCTAAAGAAGGGTATTCCTATATTTTATGCATTGTCAAAAACAAAACTACCTCACCTATAGACGGAGTGGTCATAGAATATACTAATCCTAAGCGGCTGGTTTATGCTCCTCTTCTTAACTAGATGAGCCTCTTCTATATGCACACCCCGAACAACCTGGAGAAGAAGATAGAAGAAGATTAGAAGAGTAACTTTCTTTTTAAGCAAAAAAAAAAAAACAAATTTGGCGCGAATTTGGGACGGCAAACATTTTCAGAGATTTTCCTGGAATAGTTTCGTCTTATCATCATCAGCATCATTATTGTTATCATAATGATTCTCTTCTCTTATTTCATTAAGCCACTTCTATCGCCTTCTTCTTCGATCTCTTATTCGTAGTACATTGACCTTTGGGAACTGATGAATCTACGCATTATTTGAGGAATTAAATGTACTGCGGTAAGTGACAGGATCAGCTGGACGTCGACCTGGTGGTAAACGTTACGCCAGTCCATACTGTGTAGCCTTAGGATGTTCACACTGCATCATATTGTGGATCAATTTAAGTTAGGCTTTTGATTGATATTTGCACACTACTACTAGTATGAAGATATATATATACACAACGACCGAAGGGTAGTATTCAAACAATTATCCGTTCCGGTTTGAAGGGCGCTGCAGCTAATGTAATTAGTAGAGTAAAACTACTCAAGAATTTCTGTCCGAAGCGAGGAGCACATTGCCGTGCAGTGTATATCAACTTAACTAGCGGCACGTTGTTACGGTCACGCGTATCACTTAATATCGAGTGAACGTTCCAAAACCAATACTACGCTGCTGATTACTAACAGTTTAATATAATACGGAATTTGTTGTCAGCTTTCTTCCTTATAAGGAAATGCAAAGTATCTAAGACGGAAGTTATTAGTGATTAAGGTTATTTTTTGTCACTTAAAAAAAAACCTATTAAGTTTTTTTTTAATACTTCACACTATATGTTATTATTATTAAAAATAGCTTAATACGATGAAGTAGTGTATATTTGTACCCGCTAGAGAAGGAAGAGAGAGATAGATATATAAAGAACAGCTCTATTGTCTCGCGCTAGTAAGGACGGGAGTAAGGTGAGCCCTGCCTGTAGTAGAAGGCGACTGAAAGGGTGTAGGAGTTTCAAGGGTCTTGAGGGTGGGGACCCTTACCGCTCAACACGCGAACCTGCGTGAGACAGCGTATAGCTCAGCGATGGTGCCAGTGGTGAACACAGTGTAGAGGGGCAGCGGTGAGTTCTATAAGAGATCCCGGAGCCTCTCAGGATGCACTGAGATCACGGAGAGGGTTTTAGTGAGTAAGAATCTAACCTAACCTACCCTACAACGGATTCTCGCCTTGTGGAGGGGCTTAGTAACCGTGGTCGGATACACGGTGAAGCGAAGTGGAACCCACCCGGCCAGCCTGAGGCGGCCGCTTGGATAACTGGAGCTCACCGGAGCGGCCGGAGGCCGCAGACGCGGCTTTATCCTGCATTATGCGGTCAGGCTGCAAGGTTTGATACTGCCCCTTGCAGCCGAGGTGGACTCGCGGTGGGAATACCCTCTGCGACCAACCGGTGTCGCACCGGCGATGCGGCGGCGGTGGGGTCGCGGGGGAAGAGGAGTGTCGGTATTGCGAAGCGCCGTTCTCCCTATCCTCCGCAGCCGTTGACAGGTACCGGCGGGCCTAACATCTCTCCGCCGCGGGGAGCCGGGAGCGGTTTTCTCCAGTGGCTCCCATGGCCTCTGGGCAACGGGTTCGGGGGAACCCGTCGCCCGCGCCACTGCAGGAGGCCAAGTAGGAGGCGCGTTGCATGTTCCGGCGCGCCCTGGAAAGCAAGGGTTCATCCCTCTCTCCCGAGGTGGAACTGCACAAGCGACCAGCGCCGGCCGGGTCGCGGTTGCATGCGAAACCGTTCCCGTGACCCCGCCATCAGGCGACGAGTTGGAACATCGTAGGCGTTTTAGTCGGTGCAAGTCCGACATAACCCGTCCTAGCCCCCGCGTGGACGAGTGCGCGTAAGCATTTCCACCACGTTAAATAATAAAAACAAAATCGCCGTTGCAGACGGTTGAAGACAAACAAACACCTGATTAAGTGTGACGCAGTAACACGCACAGAGTAATGAAAAAAAAAAAAAAACCAATCATTCCTATAATTGAATTACAAATGGCGGCGGTAAAAATGGCTACCAGCGTGTTTTATTTCATTTCAGTCATTATATTTTCAATAACATACAACCGTGAGTATATTTAATATACACATATATATATACATATATAAAAACACAAAAAAAAAAAAACTGTTTAGGCAGTGATAAATAGTGCTATGATTACTGTTATCCGGTTCGAAGGACTACTAGTTAATAAAATTACTGGAAAAATGATACTTTAAAAGGTAAGGGGTTCGGCATAACTCACGATAAGGCAGGATAAACAGTGTGCAAAATTTACTGCTATCCGGCTCGAAGGACGAATAGCTAATAAATTTTATTGGTTACTCTAATATATTTTAAGGGGTGTAAAACTAAGGTGGTGCGCCTCACTCGTGGTGCATCCTGCTAATCAATAAACGAGGTTCTGGCTCCCACCGATCCATACTGGGCTAACATGGTGGGAAATGGCCCAAATCCCCCCCCCCCATATCAACCCCCACAAACGACGACCTGATGCTCAGAGGTACCGGAGACTGTTACGAACATTGGCAAGGCGGATGAACCAGAGCACGAGGTATTAATCGATGTGGAGATCTTTAGGGGAGATCTATGCCCAGCAGTGGACGTCTATCAGCTGACGAGTGATGATGATGATGAACAAAAATATTGGAAGTGATGAGATGATTAGAGCTACCTGATGGTAAGTAACACACCAGCCCAAAACAACGTGGCAATAGGTAAGATGTTTACTCTGCAACACATAAACCCCATCGCTTTAATTCATAACAGTAACTCGGTAGTACTGTCAAAACATTACCATGTTCCGGTTTGAAGTGTGCTGTAACTAGTGTAATTACTAAGGTAACGAGACTTAATATCTTACGTCAGTGCGTCAATGTGGTGCGGTATATATCCTAACTAGCGCCACGTTATGGACAGGAGTATCACTTATCATCAGGTGAACGGACCGCTCGTCTCGTCGCTTATAAGAAGAATCAGTACAACGCCTTTCAAACCGGAAAATAGCAATGTTCGCACACTATAGTTTCAGCGCTGTGGAAGGTCTACTATCATTCTATAATAGCGACCACTCTATCATTCTTTATTTCATCATCAGCTGATAGACGTCCACTGCTGGACACAGGCCTCCTCCAGAAGATCTCAAGACAGCCAGCGTGACCTGTGGTATTGCCTAGCACTAGGGACCGTCGTCTCATTCGTATGGGGGGGATTTGAGCTAGTTCCCATCACGATAGCCTAATGCGGGTTGGTGGGAACCAGAGCCTCGTTTGTTGATTACCAGGCTGCACGAGCTGGTGAGGTTGGCTTGGGTCCCGTGAATTGTTGTTCCTGAACCCTTACACCTCATTCTTTATTTAAAATTGTTTAATTAAAGGTACAGACGAAATATATAAAAAAAAAAAAAAAACAACCTTCAATGTAAATAAGGTTGTAATTAAATAATTTTCCTGTTACTAAAAATACTCAGACGCTTGAAGACTTTTGTCTTCATTCCGAAGGAGAAATAAAAAAAAAAAAAAACAGCTGCAAATAAATTCTCCACTTCATTAATTTTGTAATTTTCCACAGAACCGATCGTTGTGGGAGAGGGGGAGGGGGATATGGAAACAAACGTAGAAGAAAAGGAGAGTTACACTGATATTAAAGCGAATGGAAACGAAAGAGATGACGGATCTGATTGGTTGGAGAGAGACGATTCTCTGATGGATACAGGTGAGATGATAGATGCAAATGATGTTAGGATAGGAGATAAACTCGTAGATGTAAATACTAAAATTAGGACAGGGAGTAAGCTGATAGATGCAAATACAAACGATAAACTAGAAAAGCCTAAACTACTAGACCTAGACACAATAGGACTTGATGAGATACCTAAGTTCAAGTCAATGTACTATTCGAAAGATTTTTTTGTTTTGTTTATAGGAAGGTCTGCCGCCAAAGTATCATCGATGTGCTCCTGCCGTCAACCAGAATGTTCTGAGCGGCAGCTTCCACCATCAATCACCATATTTCCACTTGATCATAACCCTTTTTTTTTACGTGGGGGAAATGCCTACGCATACTCGTCCTCGCGGGGGAGAGGACGAGTTATGTCGGACTTGCACCGACTAAAACCCCCACGATGTTTCTCCTCATCGCCATGATGGCAGGGTCACGGGAACGCGGGTACGCACACAACCGCGACCCTGCCGGCGCTGGCCGCTTGCGCGGCCCCACCTCGGGGAGAGGGATGAACCCTCCCAGGGCGCGCCGGAACATGCAGCGCGCCCCCTCCTCGACCTCATGCGTGTGCGGGCGACCGGTTCCCCCGAACCTGTCGCCCAGAGGCCACGGGAGCCACGGGAGAAAACCTCTCCCGGCTCCCCGCGGCGGAGAGATGTTAGGCCCGCCGCTACCTGTTAACGGCCGCGGAGGATAGGGAGAACGGCGCATCGCAATACCGAAAGCCCTCTTCCCTCGCGACCCCACCGCCGCCGCATCGCCGGTGCGACGGCGGTTTCATACCGCCCCTGCAGCCGGCTGCTGGGGCAGCACACAGCCGCCCCGGCCGCTCCGGTGAGCTCCAGTTATCCCAACCGGTGCTCGAACCGAGAGCGGCCGCTTCGGCCAGCCCTTCGCCGCGGGCCGGCCGGATGGGTTCCACTTGGCTTCACCGTGTTGGGCGCCACGGTTACTAAGCCCCTCCGCCACGACAAGGCGAGAACCCGTTGGAGGGGACTTAATCATAACCCTGGTTCAACCTCAGTTAACTTTATGATACATGTTACAGATCAAAGGATCGTAGATAACGAGCTTAAAAACGAAGATGGGATAAAAGGAGCTGATGAAACCCACGAGGAAAATGGAAAAATGGAGAATATAAACAACGAATTAGAGGAGAAAGGAGATCCTGTAATAGAATTATCAAAAGATACAGATACTGCGGCAGATAAAGAAAACCTTCCAATAAATGGAGATGAAATCTCCGCAGGTGTTCCTGAAGACCATAAATCTGATGATAAAGAACATGGTGGAAAATTTGAAGATGGAAGATATAAGCGAGAGTTAATTCAATTGTTCACAGACCAATTGGTGATAGTTGAGAATCTCCTGAAAAATACGAACATCGGCAACATCCAAAGGCAAGGCAAGTCGGAGTTTGACGAATTGATAGAGTCCATGGAGAAGAAAACCACCACCACAACAAGAGTGACGACGGAAGCAACCAAGAAGCAGGCGGTGGTAACGTCGCCTGTGATAACGATTATCGACGAGATGAAGGTCAGGGAGGCCTTGAGAAACGACCCGCTGATGATGAGGATAATGGAAATGGCGAAAAGGAAGCGGGACAAATATCTGACGCAGTTGATGCGTAACAAGCAGTCCTTGTGGTAGCTTGGAATCTTAACCCTTCTTTGCATGATGGTGATGATGGATCTCGGAGCGAGATGTCTCATGTATTCCTGTACCTAAAGATTAAGAGCAATCTTTAAATCTCCATCATTTAAAAAAATTAAATAAACTTCTTTAAAACGCGCTATCTCTATCTATCTCATAATAAAATAAAACGAGCTATCTCTATCTCATAATAAAATAAAACGAGCTATCTCTATCTCATAATAAAATAAAACGAGCTATCTCTCTCATAATAAAATAAAACGAGCTATCTCTCTCTCATAATAAAATAAAACGAGCTATCTCTCTCTATAATAAAAATCTCTATCTCATAATAAAATAAAACGAGCTATCTCTCTCTCATAATAAAATAAAACGAGCTATCTCTCTCTCATAATAAAATAAAACGAGCTATCTCTCTCTCATAATAAAATAAAACGAGCTATCTCTCTCTCATAATAAAATAAAACGAGCTATCTCTCTCTCATAATAAAATAAAACGAGCTATCTCTCTCTCATAATAAAATAAAACGTGCTATCTCTATCTCTCCTAAACTAAAACAAAATCTGCTATCTCTATCTCACTCAAAATAAAACAAAACGAGCTATCTCTATCTAACCGAATTTTCACGATCAAATTCACGACGTTGCTCTATTAACATGGAGTGTGAAAATACGAGAATACCGTCATCATCATCTCGACAGATGGACGTCCACTGTTGGACATGTACCAGTAATGTATCCCACGAAGCGCGGCACACATACAGCCGTCGTTTGTCCTCCGATCACGTGAAAACGAGTGAACGTGACGACGCAGCAACACGGGCATCCGGCGCGGAGTGAACTGAAAGTTTTAATTTCATAGATCGTTTTATTTCCAATTAACTTTTACAAACGTTTTCTTTCGGTATTAATTATGCGGTTGCTATAGTAACGGTTGCTATGGAAAGTTATTTTCGATCGAGTACGAGCGGTTAATAATAATTTTGTCTCTCTTTCCAACAACTTCGAAAAGTATCGAATGGAAATATTGATAGGCGTATCACTTACGAAAGCGTCTGCTAGTTGAACCTTCCCACCGCTGGAATGAGGTTCTTTCACCAGGAAGGTCTTCACCAGTCATCAGGTTCGACAAATGCGAGCTGGCAGATGTACTGGTTGTACAAACAGAGTAGTTGAGGATCCAAATTGACAGACAGAATTTGAATGTAGCTGGGAACAGATGCACGGTTGCACCATAGCGGTGACCTTTATTGCGTTCGTGAACTTTCCGAGGTATGAGCCGAGATCGATAGTGATGTGCGACGACCGAAATAAGATTTATCGATGTTATTTATTTTATACATCATCATCAACCACAGCTTGAAATAGATCTTCTCAAAAGATATTCATGTAGATCCTGCGCTGCCCAAATCGCCGTGCATCAGGAATGGCGTTGGTAAAGGTTCATGTGGGAGGAGTAGGAGCATTTCCCACCACACTATCCCAATGCGGATTGGTGGGAGCCAGAGCCTGATTTGTTGATTACCAGGTTACACCACGAGTAACATTGGCTTGGGTCCCGTGAGCTGTTATGCGGGACCCCTTACACCCCTTTATTTATTTATTTACTACTAAACAACTATATAATGTATATTACTATTAATAGTAATAACTAAGAAAAAAAAATCTAGTATACGCTGGTTTGGGTTTAGTCAAAGCAAATCGATAATCCGAATTGAAAACGATTATTATTCCTGAATTTTTTTTATTTAAAAAAGCGACTGCGACTAAACAAGCGGGACGTTCACCTGATCTCAAGTGATGTGCCTGCACATAACGTGGCGCTAGTTAAGATGTTAAACACTCCATCACATAGTAGTCGTGGTCTTGAGACAGATATTCAGTTTCGTTGCCCTAGTAATTACAATAGCCGCAGCGCCTTTCAAACCGTAATACAGTAAAGCACAGTGCTGTTTGGCGGCAGGAACAGGCGTTGCTATGGTAACTCGACGCGGCAACAACACTAATGCAGTCAATTTTAGGAAGCCTTTACTCTGGATTGGACGTCTATTAGCTGATGGTAATGGTGATAATCAAGATTGCTCTATCTAGTATCTATGAGGAATTTTTTTTTTTTTTAATTTGGGGACGGTATCCTATCAAGCACACAAACACGAGAACTCCTCTTTATCGAACTCACTCGATTAGTGAGTTCCATGTGCAAAACTGTTTTAGTCGCCTTCTACGACATCCAAGATATATCTTAACACTATTGTCAATAAGTCGAGACTATAGGATAACTATGGACTATACGATACTATAGTCGTATAAAAAAACATTCTATAAAAAATAGAAAAAAAAAATTATTCAATAAAACTATCGATAAAAATAAAAACCGAAGTGGTCACACCACTACTGCAACATCAACAGTTGCTTAAACAAGTGAAACTTATTTCTTTGAACGCACTATGAAATAAGGTTCAATATTGAACTGTGTGGTGCAACGGCTCAGTTGTAACGTGGTGGTCGCCGGTTCGATACCAGTCCCACGGTCACGTCACCAAGTCAAGACACTGGTGGAACTGACACGTCCATTTCAGCCTCTGCGCGTTCCGGGTTTGAAGGGCGCTGTAGCTGAAACTACGAGACTTAATACCTTCTCGCGAGGTGACGAGGTATCCTACCGTGTTACAGGCAAACGTATCACTTATAATTGGTCGTATGTATTACTATATTGTGAACGCGGGTAGTTTGATATTTCGCTGAATGAAAATTTTGTTGTGTAAACATCCTAACTTTAGTAAGGCTCTTCTAGTGCTTTAGGTGTGTTAGTATTCTCGTGAGCTCCGCAGATAGGAAAAGGCCAGGGTTCACGTCCGTGATAAATTATTCTCCTCGCATGGTTTCTAGGAAGACCTAATCTTGAGATCGGCATATTTTACTATTTCATCAAATCACTGGGGTTCCAGGAGGCGTATGTCCAGCAGTGGGCAACATGATGGAATGGTGATGGATAAATACGGCCTAATGATGAAACATCAAACGATCGCCGTTCACGTGATGGTAAACGAAAGCCTTATCCATAGTAATGATGCTAGTTAGGACTGGTCATCATCAGCATAGACGTTTCCCCGAAAGACCTCCACGTCCACCAGATCCTCGGACTCCTAGTGGTGATTTGTACACAAAAGAAAGTTTTTGGACAACTGAACATCAAAAGGTCGGAGTTCCTCTGATGGTAAATGTTAGGTCTATCCATAATGCGACTCTGATGATGTAAGTCACGGCACAGGTCACAGGGCCCAACCTCACCAGCTCATGGTCACCCTGCCGATTGGGAAAGCGCGGTGGAGAAATGACCCAAATCCCACCCTCGTTTGGACCCCAACAAACGACCTCCCTTGGTGTTGGGCAGGTCGCATGAAGGCGCTGGATGCGGGCAGAGCAGGACCGAACGATGTGGTGATCTTTAGGGTAGGGTTATGTACCAGCAGTAGACGCCTGTCCGCTGATGATGATGATGATGATGATACTTCCAATTGAAGAAGCATCAAACTAATGCTGTTCATCTGATGATAAATTTCAGACCTACCCATAGCGATATAACGGTAGTAAGGATGATATACACGACACCATCGCCTTCGGAAATAATGAGGTAAATCTATTTGCCCTATTCATCTTATTAGCTACAACGCCCTTCAAACCGAATCACAGCAATGTCCGCACAGTACTGTGTGTCGGCTGCAGTAGGCGCTGCGGTGGTACCTAGACGGTCTCCGGCAACAGAGACACTACCACCAGTGATAGCTACAGCGCCCTTCAAACCGGATCACAGCAATGTCCGCACAGTACTGTGTGTCGGCTGCAATACGCGCTGCGGCGGTACCTAGACGGTCTCCGGCAACAGAGACACTACCACCAGTGATAGCTACAGCGCCCTTCAAACCGGATCACAGCAATGTCCGCACAGTACTGTGTGTCGGCTGCAATAGGCGCTGCGGCGGTACCTAGACGGTCTCCGGCAACAGAGACACTACCACCAGTGATAGCTACAGCGCCCTTCAAACCGGATCACAGCAATGTCCGCACAGTACTGTGTGTCGGCTGCAATACGCGCTGCGGCGGTACCTAGACGGTCTCCGGCAACAGAGACACTACCACCAGTGATAGCTACAGCGCCCTTCAAACCGGATCACAGCAATGTCCGCACAGTACTGTGTGTCGGCTGCAATAGGCGCTGCGGCGGTACCTAGACGGTCTCCGGCAACAGAGACACTACCACCAGTGATAGCTATAGGTCCTTCAAACCGGATCACAGCAATGTCCGCACAGTACTGTGTGTCCGCTGCAATAGGCGCTGCGGTGGTACCTAGACGGTCTCCGGCAACAGAGACACCACCACCAGTGATAGCTACAGCGCCCTTCAAACCGGATCACAGCAATGTCCGCACAGTACTGTGTGTCGGCTACAATAGGCGCTGCGGCGGTACCCAGACGGTCTCCGGCAACAGAGACACTACCACCAGTGATAGCTACAGCGCCCTTCAAACCGGATCACAGCAATGTCCGCACAGTACTGTGTGTCGGCTGCAATAGGCGCTGCGGTGGTACCTAGACGGTCTCCGGCAACAGAGACACTACCACCAGTGATAGCTATAGGTCCTTCAAACCGGATCACAGCAATGTCCGCACAGTACTGTGTGTCGGCTGCAATAGGCGCTGCGGTGGTACCTAGACGGTCTCCGGCAACAGAGACACTACCACCAGTGATAGCTATAGGTCCTTCAAACCGGATCACAGCAATGTCCGCACAGTACTGTGTGTCGGCTGCAATAGGCGCTGCGGTGGTACCTAGACGGTCTCCGGCAACAGAGACACTACCACCAGTGATAGCTACAGCGCCCTTCAAAGCGGATCACAGCAATGTCCGCACAGTACTGTGTGTCCGCTGCAATAGGCGCTGCGGCGGTACCTAGACGGTCTCCGGCAACAGAGACACTACCACCAGTGATAGCTACAGCGCCCTTCAAACCGGATCACAGCAATGTCCGCACAGTACTGTGTGTCGGCTGCAATAGGCGCTGCGGCGGTACCTAGACGGTCTCCGGCAACAGAGACACTACCACCAGTGATAGCTACAGCGCCCTTCAAACCGGATCACAGCAATGTCCGCACAGTACTGTGTGTCCGCTGCAATAGGCGCTGCGGCGGTACCTAGACGGTCTCCGGCAACAGAGACACTACCACCAGTGATAGCTACAGCGCCCTTCAAACCGGATCACAGCAATGTCCGCACAGTACTGTGTGTCAGCTGCAATACGCGCTGCGGCGGTACCTAGACGGTCTCCGGCAACAGAGACACTACCACCAGTGATAGCTACAGCGCCCTTCAAACCGGATCACAGCAATGTCCGCACAGTACTGTGTGTCGGCTGCAATACGCGCTGCGGCGGTACCTAGACGGTCTCCGGCAACAGAGACACTGCCACCAGTGATAGCTATAGGTCCTTCAAACCGGATCACAGCAATGTCCGCACAGTACTGTGTGTCGGCTGCAATACGCGCTGCGGCGGTACCTAGACGGTCCCCAGCAACAGACACTATCACGTTGACACCATCACACTACTCTGTGTTGTAGGATAAATAAGAGATAGAATATATCACGAGCAACACTGGCAGGCATTTGAAGGTTTGTTTGTTGTTGTTGATTCTCAACGAATGTTTGTTGAGGCGACTGTCTCTCCAACTGTCGCTGCTCTACTTACAATGATAACAATAAACAACAAATAAAAACAGAGTGGAGTTCACGCGCGGTGGAAGTGAAACTTTTATACACTATTTAATTTGTGAGAGAACGAGATGGACATACTATGGAGCTGCTAAACAGAGAGAGAGAGAGAGAGACTATTGATCGACAATTTTATTGATGGCAGTAGTAGTGAAAGAAAAAGAAAAGTAAAATAATGTACTATAGATTTCTATGTTTCCGTCTCTTTCTCGCTTCATATAATTATGAGTGAGAGAGATGTACCCTACGGAGATTAGACTGCGTGTTGTACGGCGTAGTTGGCGAGGTAAGAACTATATAGGCAATGCGATCCGTCTTATTCCTTCTGCAGCCCAAACGGGAGAAAGGATAAAAATAATTTATTATTGATTTCAATGTTTCTCTCGTCTCTTTCTCTCTTTATATAATTAGATAGAGAGCGAGAGATACAGTACGGAAACTAGTCTGCATGGAGTGCAGCGGACTAGTAGGCACGCTTCTGCCGTATCACGGAGAGAAGACCAACGGTAGGAGAGTATAAATAAAACGCTCTCCGTCTCACTCGCACGCAGCGTGAACTCGTATAACCACATGTATAGCTGTCTCTTTCCTTCCATAAAATCCATTTCACACTCTCCTCATAGAAGTTTCATTCAAAAAATCATTTTTGCTTGTCAGCTCTATGGAACCGTTGGAAGGTTCTAGAACTGTTGGAGAATTTCGTTGGTAAGACCTGATGCCTCTTCATCATTAGATAGTGATCAATGCAAGGGTGCATTGTCTACCGGTTGGAAGCCAGGGTTATATGGAGATTTTTACCCATGATAATTCCGCAGCCTCTATGAACACGTCCATCCGTCCATCGCCTCATCAAGGTGATGAGGTCAATATGGATCCTCACCCTAATCGCTGATGTTCTTAGGTTATATATTTATCTACTTCCTCTTTATATATGAAGGTCTAAGCTTCCATTACAGGGTCTTAAAGCAAATGAGATCAGGAGTATCCTATCCTGGAGGAGCATGCTTCACCATCAGCCACGGCGATCTCATATGGCATCAAATGAGGAGGTACTGTCTCCTCCGTTGTTAGAGACCGTTTAGGTACCACGGCCGGGAGAAGTTGTAGTATACAAACATCACTGTGTTCCGGTTCAAAGGGTGCCGTTGCTAGTGTAATTACGTTCAAGAGTATGCGCATGCGCATGCGCATATGTATATATTGCCGAGTGAATATCCTTACATTGTTATGAGCGACATCATTAGCATTTAAGTGAAAGTGGAATTAAAAAAAAAACATGCAATAGTCAGCGTTGCCCTGATGAGATATTCACACTGCGTTACCCGTTGGAAAGTTAGAATTGATGTGATATTTTAATTATTTAGAAAATTACTTCCAGATTACGTACTCTTGCGTTAGTGTAGATTTTCTCTACTACCCGTCAAAGCGACGAGACTTCCACTTGATTGTGAGTGATACACCCGCTCATAAAGTGGCGCTACTCCGAGTAGTGTATACCATCCTAACTGGCAACATTTTGTTATCCCCGCTTTTTATTTTTAAAGCGATGAACATGATGTAGTGTATATCATCCTAACTGGCAACATTTTGTTATATCCCGTTTTTTACTCTGAAGACGATGAACATGATGTAGTGTATATCATCCTAACTGACAACATTTTGTTATACCCGCTTTTTACTCTGAAGACGATGAACATGATGTAGTGTATATCATCTAACTGGCAACATTTTGTTATACCCGTTTTTTACTCTGAAGACGATGACCATGATGTAGTGTATATCATCCTAACTGACAACATTTTCTTATACCCTCTTTTCACTCTGAAGGCGATAAACATGATGTAGTGTATATCATTCCAACGGGCAATATTTTGTTATACCAGCTTTTTATTTTTAAAGCGATGCACATGATGTAGTGTATATCATCCTAACTGGCAACATTTTATTATACCCGTTTTTTACTCTGAAGACGATGAACATGATGTAGTGTATATCATCCTAACTGACAACATTTTCTTATACCCTCTTTTCACTCTGAAGGCGATGAACATGATGTAGTGTATATCATCCTAACTGGCAACATTTTGTTATCCCCGCTTTTTATTTTTAAAGCGATGCACATGATGTAGTGTATATCATCCTAACTGGCAACATTTTGTTATCCCCGCTTTTTATTTTTAAAGCGATGAACATGATGTAGTGTATATCATCCTAACTGGCAACATTTTGTTATACCCGCTTTTTACTCTGAAGGCGTTGAACATGATGTGTAGTGTACATCGCCGTATAGTGTAGTGTAAACATCCTAACACCATATTGATACAGAGAGAAACGTCTGTATCATTACATCGCTAGAATGTATGGGAAATGTTTTAAAGCTACCAACCACTGCGCCTATCGGGACATAGTAAACGTTCAAGTACATACACGACCACTTCCTCGCAAAACAGGAATTTCCTTCAAACAACCTCGACTTTGCGATAACATATATCGTATATATGTTAATGCACACGCTGTATATATATACAGCATGTTATAAATATGTATATTATATATTTAAATAACCTATAGGATCAGGAGTGGGTTATGTAAGAGTCGAAGGTCGCTGGCCATCAGTCAATCGGTGTCAGCTTTTACTCCACAGTTGGACATAAGCTGACAGTAGCCCAGATTGGTGAGCTGGTGATGGAACAGACAAGATGATGACGATGATCACGTAATTGCAAGTGATACACCTGCCTATAACAACGTGCCCATAGGATGGTATACACGTCTTGAGGCATCAATGATATATCTCATTACCTCAGTCATTACACTAGCTACAACGCCCTTCAAACCAGAGCACAGAAGTACTGTGCCGCTAGTTAGGATGATATACACTGCATCGCATTGCACCCGTCTCGACAGAAATTATATATCTCATAACAGCTGTGATTACACTGGCTGCAGCGCCCTTCAAACCGAAGCAAACATGTGTTACGTTAGTTAAGATGATATACACTGCAACGCTGCATCCATCTACAGACAACGTATCTCGTTACGGTAGTAATTTCAGTGACAAGGCAAGTCCAACCATAGCTACTCGACTGAACAATCGAACCCGGTACATCCCCGCGTTAACAAAGCTGTAACCCTTGCGCCATAGATGCTATTCAACAATTTGTTCACGCACGTCGTTCGAACACTCCCAACAGTTGCCTACGATTATGAACCTTAAAACTATGAGAATAAGGTCCGAATATCATAAATTCAGTTCGAGGAAGAAACCGGTCCTGAGATACGAACCTCGCCGGCGATTACGAAACCTGCCTCTCATCTAACGACGCGAACATTACTATGTACTCTAGTAATACCACACACACATATATATATATATATGTGGGTGTGTGTATACTTTTATGTACGTATGTACCAGTTGATTATAACGGGTAAAGCTTCTGGATAATGAAAGGTGGGGAGGAGGAAAAATCATGGTTGAGGAATATCAGGGAATGGACTGGCGTGTCTGAAGCGTCCGCATTGTTCTGCGGAATTGGAGACGGAGAGGACTGTACCACGCTGATCACCAATCTTCACCAGTTGGAGAGGCAGTTTAGGAAGTAGAGAAACGTTTGAGTTATTGAATCAGTTTTCATTTGCACCAATCTGTAGATGTCCACTGCTGAATATAGACTTCTATCGAAGATCTGCAGCGTTCCAGCGCTGTCAGCGTTCAGCAGGTGTCCGTGATCTGCAGATCGTCGGGCAGTAAGCATAGCCTCCGGTACCACTGGACACTAAGGACCGTAGTTGGTAGTTCATGTGGGGGGAATTGGGCTATTTCCCACCATGCTATACCGATGCTGGCTGGTGGGAGCCAGAGCCTCGTTTGTTGATTAGCAGGCTGCACCACGAGCTGGTGAGGTTGGCTTGGTCACAATATATATGTATGTATATCCATTCGAAACCTGTCCAATAGAAGTGAAACTCAACCAAGGTATGGTTTGAAGGGCTTTCTTTTTTTTTATACCACATTATAATAAATTCCACATAAACTTGCTGCGGTATTTATTCATAACGATTAATGCATAGAATATTTATACAGTCACGTATGGTGGTAACGGTGGCAGTGTAAAAGTTGACGAGAGACTACTACTACTACTAGTGTGCAGATAGTACCTTGATCCGGTGTGAAGGACCTATAACTATTACTGGTGTGGTAGTGTCTCTGTTGCCGGATACCGTTTAGGTAGGTACCTACCACTCGCAGCGATCTAAAATTACTGTACAAATATTAAATGTGCAACATTTCAGTGATCCGGCTTGAAGGGCGCTGTAGCTAATAAAATTGCTGAGGCATCAAGAGAACATTATATATCCCATAATGTGTTACCGTGTATAACATCCTGACCAGCGCCACGTTATCATGAGCAGGCGTATCACTTACAATCAGGTGAACTTCCCGCTCGTCTCATAGAATAATTAGAAAAGCTGATCTGCTCCTTTTCCAAAACTGTGGGATCTGGTGTATCCAGTAGTGATTGTTTAACGTGGGGGATATGTCTTCACAACCCGGTCCCCACGGGGGCAAAGACAGGTTATGTCGGACTTACACCGACTAAAACCCGCACGATATTACACCTTCGTCGCTTTATGGCAGAGCCACGGGAACGTTCTCGGAAATCTCCGCGTATCCGCCAGCGTCGGCTGTAGCATGCAACCCCACCTCGAAGGGGAGAAAATCCTCCTTTTTCCACCTCTCTAAGGGCACGCCGGAACATACAGCGCGCCCTCCTCTCGGCCTCTATCACCTTGGCAACGGATCCCCCCGAATCCGTCACCGAGAGGCCATGGGAGCCAAGAGAGAAAACTCTCCCGACTCCCTGCGGCGGATCTGGTATTGGGTTCCGCCGCCACCCGTTATACGGCCGCGGAGGATAGGGAGAGCGGCGGAACGCAATACCGACACTCCTCTCCCTCCGTCTCCACCTCGGCTGCAAAGGGCAATACAAATCTAGCCCCTGCAGCCCACCAGCAGACATCCGAAGTGAGCTCACGGATACTCAACTAGAGCGGCCACCTCGTTACCCTGGTAATTTCACTAGCTGCAGCGCCCTTCAAACCGGGACACGGTAATGTATGAACACTACAATCGCTGCGGTGATCACTGTCTCCGGCAATAAATACACTACCACCAACGATAGTTACACGAGGAGACGTTTGTAAGGGTTCATATGGAGCGGGTTTGGGCTATTTCCGACCACGCTGTCCCAATGCCGATGGATCGGCACCACGAGCTCGTGAACTTGGACCCCTTTCACCCCTCACTCATCATCGTCATGTACGATTAAATTCATGCGGTGGTAGTGTGAACTTCTCGACTTGCGCCACGTTATGAAGCGTACCACACCATCGTCATTTACTGACACCGCCATTGATATAAAGCAATAAATAATCTGCGCGTGCGCAGTCAAGACGCAGTTAACACAGTTATACTTTAACACATTCATTATACATTCCGTATGTTGATCAATGCCGCCGTGGGAATGAGGTACATGTGACATTAGCCTGAAGCCTGTAATAAATTAAAAAAAAAAAAAAAAAAACTTAAAAAACTTTTACTATTAATTTTAACTGTCTCCATTTCTAGATAGTAAGTAGTGTGCAAACAATAGGCAACAGAGACACTACCACCAGTGATAGCTATAGGTCCTTCAAACCGGATCACAGCAATGTCCGCACAGTACTGTGTGTCGGCTGCAATAGGCGCTGCGGCGGTACCTAGACGGTCTCCGGCAACAGAGACACTACCACCAGTGATAGCTATAGGTCCTTCAAACCGGATCACAGCAATGTCCGCACAGTACTGTGTGTCGGCTGCAATAGGCGCTGCGGCGGTACCTAGACGGTCTCCGGCAACAGAGACACTACCACCAGTTATAGCTATAGGTCCTTCAAACCGGATCACGGCAATGTCCGCACAGTACTGTGTGTCGGCTGCAAAAGGCGCTGCGGTGGTACCTAGACGGTCTCCGGCAACAGAGACACTACCACCAGTGATAGCTATAGGTCCTTCAAACCGGATCACAGCAATGTCCGCACAGTACTGTGTGTCGGCTGCAATAGGCGCTGCGGCGGTACCTAGACGGTCTCCGGCAACAGAGACACTACCACCAGTGATAGCTATAGGTCCTTCAAACCGGATCACGGCAATGTCCGCACAGTACTGTGTGTCGGCTGCAATAGGCGCTGCGGTGGTACCTAGACGGTCTCCGGCAACAGACACACTACCACCAGTGATAGCTATAGGTCCTTCAAACCGGATCACAGCAATGTCCGCACAGTACTGTGTGTCGGCTGCAATAGGTGCTGCGGTGGTACCTAGACGGTCTCCGGCAACAGAGACACTACCACCAGTGATAGCTATAGGTCCTTCAAACCGGATCACAGCAATGTCCGCACAGTACTGTGTGTCGGCTGCAATAGGCGCTGCGGTGGTACCTAGACGGTCTCCGGCAACAGAGACACTACCACCAGTGATAGCTATAGGTCCTTCAAACCGGATCACAGCAATGTCCGCACAGTACTGTGTGTCGGCTGCAATAGGCGCTGCGGTGGTACCTAGACGGTCTCCGGCAACAGAGACACTACCACCAGTGATAGCTATAGGTCCTTCAAACCGGATCACAGCAATGTCCGCACAGTACTGTGTGTCGGCTGCAATAGGCGCTGCGGTGGTACCTAGACGGTCTCCGGCAACAGAGACACTACCACCAGTGATAGCTATAGGTCCTTCAAACCGGATCACAGCAATGTCCGCACAGTACTGTGTGTCGGCTGCAATAGGCGCTGCGGTGGTACCTAGACGGTCTCCGGCAACAGAGACACTACCACCAGTGATAGCTATAGGTCCTTCAAACCGGATCACAGCAATGTCCGCACAGTACTGTGTGTCGGCTGCAATAGGCGCTGCGGTGGTACCTAGACGGTCTCCGGCAACAGAGACACTACCACCAGTGATAGCTATAGGTCCTCCAAACCGGATCACGGTAGTGTCTGCCACCAGTAAGCGCGCGCCAATCCACTTTATTCTATATTTACTTTTAATACAATCAGGCCCGGGCGGAATGTGTGAAACAATAGATTGCGAGCCAATTTGCTTAATAACTTAAGCCCAAGGTATTGTGAGATATTAAGGTAGTAACACACTGGAGGTTTCTCAGTAACTAAATAATTTATTTTTACTATGTACAAACCACACTTTTACTGGTGGTAGTGTCTCTGTTGCCGGAGACGGTCGATGTACCACCGCAGCGCCTATTGCAGTTGATAAACTTTGTTCCGGTTTGAAGGACGTTATAACCAGTGAATTTACCGGGGTAATGATACTTAACATGTTATGTTTCAGGAGAGGAGTGCATTGTGGTGCAGTGTATACCATACTAATCAGCGCCACGTTATTATGCGCGTATCACTTACCATCAGGTCGTAGCCTTGTGGCATAAGATGTTGAGTCTCGACACTAATACCTACAGCGCCCTTCAATCCGGAACAGGGTAAAATTCGCACGCTACTATTTGTCGGCTGCAATAGAAACTGCATTGTAATTGGTTTGATCTCGATAATAATTTTTCCTTTGAACAGAAATAAAAAAAAAAAATCAAAAATTTGTCGTAAAGGGCGCTGTAGTTAATGAAATTACTGCGGTAATAGGAAATAAAATCTTGTTTGATTGAGACGAGTGCAAATAGTTTTTTTTTTTTTTCGACGAAACGAAACCGTTCACCTGATAGTAAGTGATATGTCTGCGCATAATAATGTAACGTATCGCTAGTAATGATGTTATACCCAACACCACATTATCCTTGAGACATCTGTCGTCTCGTTACCGCAGTAATCACTAGCTGCAGCGCCCTTCAAACCGGAACACAGTAGTTTGCACAGTAATGTTTTTCGCTGCGGTAGTAATTATACGAAATGCATATCATCCTAACTAGCGCCACATTATGAGCAGGCGTACTTCTTACTATTACGTGTACGACGCTGATAAAAAAAAAAAACCGAATTCTTCACCACCATGTCACGCCGCTGCTGCAATGGGAAACGGAAGACCTTGAGGGTGGTATGATGAAAATCGGCCATTAATGGCGCGCTCCATTTCACGCCATTGTATTGAAAATTTTCCAAAGCCTTACTCAATACGGCCCTGACTCATGGTGCGAACTTGGCGCACCATGTCCAGTGGTGGTGGAGGCTTCCGACGCTGCAGCAGGCAGCAGGCACCACCACAGCGTCAAACGTTACCAGCGGGAACGGCGCTGTAGCCGATGGAAACTTCAGGTATCAAACACAATCAGGTGAACGTATCGGCTGATCACCAAGCAACCCGCTGTCCGATCACTAGCTCACCAATCTGGGCAACTGCCAGCTTATGTCCAGCTGTGGGCATAAGTTGACAACCTTCGACATTTACTGTCTTCAATCACCAGATCACCACTGTCGCAGTGTTTATCATCCTAACTAAGGACATCATGTATATTATTATAGCTCAGTATGTATAGCAGTCGCACACCCTGTATATCTCGTAAATAGCTTTGTCGAGGTACCATATCCCAGCAGTGGGAAGATCAGTGGGCGGTGTGTACATCGAGATCTTCAAGAAATTCTCATAACACTAAACCATGCTTCAAGTTGAGAAACCTAATCCCAGTCCCAGTGCTGCGAACAATACGATTGTTAGTATCCACCCCAGCAGTGGGAACATCAGTGGACTATGTATATCGAAAAGTATTAAAAAAAAATTACAATAGTAAATGCTTCGAGATAATAAACCTCCACCAAATCCCAGTAAAGTCAACAGTACGAAAAATTGTTTATCCCACCAGTGGGCACACCAAAGTGGGCAATTTACAACGAAAAGTATTCAGCGTATTCGCGCTACAATAAACAATGCTGTTAGTAAAACTCCCAGCCCCAATATTACGAATGAAAGGTCTGTTCATATTTATCCCAGCAGTGGGAATATCAAAGTGGGCTTTTAATTTTAAATAAAAATTCGAAAAATTGTTACAATTATAAACGAATATTAGAATTAATAAACTTCACACCAGTCCCACAAGTGGGAACAATCCCAACATACACATATATAGATGTATTCATGTATACATAGAGTCATCCGCTTTCAAGCACTCTACCATAAGTTATATAAGTAAATGATTAATACATTTATATTCATATTATTTGTATTCGCAGACTCTGCGAGTGTATAACGCACGTATATGCATGTGTGAGTGGGCGTTTAATATAAACGTACGTGTGCGATAATGCGTGCGCGCATGTGTGCGTGTTTCGTCTCGATCGGCCGGTGTCTTGTAAGAAATGGCTACCGCGGCGCGGACGCTTTCCGCTCGCCTTGTAACGGATGTGTCCCCGGTTCGATTCCGGCGCTGCATGTCCTTGCGCTCGCAAGGTCAACTGGTGCAGTGTAATCGATGGATAGAGACATTTCCTAGGTAACATTTTTTTTTTATGTACAATTAAACGACGAGACCAGCGGGACGTTGATGTGATCGGACGCCTGCCCGCCTGGCGCTAGTTAGGATGTTATACACTCCATCACATTGCGCTGGTCGACTGAGACATATGATGTTGAGTCTGGTTACCGCCGTAATTAAACTAGCTACAGCGCCCTGCAAACCGGATCACAGTAATGTCTGCACAGTACTCTTTATCACTGCGGTGGTACCTAGACGGTCTCCGGCAGGTGACACTACCACCACTAATAGCTACAGGTCCTTCACAGCTGTCTGCACAGTACCGTTTACCGCTGCGGTGTATAGACAGTCTCCGGCAGGTGACACTACCACCACTAATAGCTACAGGTCCTTCACAGCTGTCTGCACAGTACCGTTTACCGCTGCGGTGTATAGACAGTCTCCGGCAGGAGATACTACCACCACTAATAGCTACAGGTCCTTCACAGCTGTCTGCACAGTACCGTTTACCGCTGCGGTGTATAGACAGTCTCCGGCAGGTGACACTACCACCACTAATAGCTACAGGTCCTTCACAGCTGTCTGCACAGTACCGTTTACCGCTGCGGTGTATAGACAGTTGCCGGCAGGTGACACTGCCACCAGTGATAGCTATAGGTCCTTCACAGCTATGTCTGCACAGTACCGTTTACCGCTGCGGTGTATAGACAGTTGCCGGCAGGTGACACTGCCACCAGTGATAGCTATAGGTCCTTCACGGCTATGTCTGCACAGTACCGTTTACCGCTGCGGTGTATAGACAGTCTGCCGGCAGGTGACACTGCCACCAGTGATAGCTATAGGTCCTTCACAGCTATGTCTGCACAGTACCGTTTACCGCTGCGGTGTATAGACAGTCGCCGGCAGGTGACACTGCCACCAGTGATAGCTATAGGTCCTTCACGGCTATGTCTGCACAGTACCGTTTACCGCTGCGGTGTATAGACAGTCTCCGGCAGGTGACACTACCACCAGTGATAGCTATAGGTCCTTCACAGCTATGTCTGCACAGTACCGTTTACCGCTGCGGTGTATAGACAGTCTCCGGCAGGTGACACTGCCACCAGTGATAGCTATAGGTCCTTCACGGCTATGTCTGCACAGTACCGTTTACCGCTGCGGTGTATAGACAGTCTCCGGCAGGTGACACTACCACCAGTGATAGCTATAGGTCCTTCACAGCTATGTCTGCACAGTACCGTTTACCGCTGCGGTGTATAGACAGTCTCCGGCAGGTGACACTACCACCAGTGATAGCTATAGGTCCTTCACAGCTGTCTGCACAGTACCGTTTACCGCTGCGGTGTATAGACAGTCTCCGGCAGGTGACACTGCCACCAGTGATAGCTATAGGTCCTTCACAGCTATGTCTGCACAGTACCGTTTACCGCTGCGGTGTATAGACAGTCTCCGGCAGGTGACACTACCACCAGTGATAGCTATAGGTCCTTCACAGCTATGTCTGCACAGTACCGTTTACCGCTGCGGTGTATAGACAGTCTCCGGCAGGTGACACTACCACCAGTAATAGCTATAGGTCCTTCACAGATGTCTGCACAGTACCGTTTACCGCTGCGGTGTATAGACAGTCTCCGGCAGGTGACACTACCACCAGTAATAGCTACAGGTCCTTCATAGCTATGTCTGCACAGTACCGTTTACCGCTGCGGTGTACAGACAGTCCTACCACCAGTAAACGACACAGTACATCACCGATCGGACATTGCCGTTTGCAATTTCTACTTTTATTTACACCGCCGCTGGAGTTGAGCTGGGTTACGTCAGACGCTGAGTCGCGTCTATCGTCCACAATCGAATCCGCTTTCACTTGGGCGCGAAAATCGCATCGCCATTGCGCAACGAGTATATATTGTATTTACACTACTACGGCCGCGTGCGAGATTACGCGTCATGTTTCTCTTTAACCATCGCTAAAGAGAGTAGTGTAAATAGTTTAACACGGACACTTTCCAAGGTAATGCAACTGTTGGTGGTAGTGTCTCCGCAGCATCCATACCGTCGTGTGCAACGCAGCGTGTCACAAGCCTAACTAGCGTTTCGTGTAATAAAGAGAATTAATGTTCCGGTTTGAAGGGCGTTGCAAATAGTTAAATTACTTTGGCAATGAAACGTAACATCTTATGTGTAACGAGGAGCACACTATGGTGTGTACATCCTAATCAGCGCATCGCGTAATAAAAAAAATTAATGCTCCGGTTTGAAGGACGTTGTTACTACTGAAATTATTACGTTAACGAGTGTTAACATTTTATGTCTAACAACGAGCAGTGTAAACATGACAACCAGTGCTTCGTGAAAATTTACTGTCCCGGTTTGAAGGAGGTTGTAGCTGATATTAGAAATTACTGCGCGAGCGGCGCGAAAGCGAACGTCTCACCATTCGATTTATGAAATATCTTCAATTCGCAATTATTATTATCCACCATCCGTCCCGAATCGCTACAGATGTGTGGTTTGCTTTGAAATGAAATATATACACTACATCGTAATTCGTCACACATAACAAACTACATTCAACACGATAACGATACATTGTTTTTCCGCTACGCCGACAAACCTTGGTAAATTGACACAAGGTCGTTCCAGCTACATTGCAAACTCCTTACATTTGATAATACAAAAAATATATAATAGGCCGTATAGAAAAAATCGAAGCCTTTAAAGGTAATTTAAAAAAAAAATCCATAATTTTTTTTAGAGACTTAAAAACGGTGCGAATTGTATTATGTGAAAGAGAGAGACAGCTATACATGTATTTATGCGCGGTCACGGGTGCGAGTGAGATGGAGAGCGTTGTGTATATACTCTCCCTACCGTGCGTCTTCTTCCGCAGCGCGCCAATTATTCCGCGGATTACTCTCCGTACTGTCTCTCTCTCACTCTGACCTCGGAAAGAGATAGAGACGTTGAAATCTTTTTCTTTTTATTACCTTTACCTGATGGTAAGTGATACGCCTGACCATAACAATGTGGCGCTAGTCACGATGATTTATACTGCACTACATAGCGCTCGTCGACTGAGACATAAGATGTTGAGTAACTACACTAGCTGCAACGCCTTTCAAACAGGAACAGTGATGTTACTACTACTACGGTGGTACCTACCTAGACGGTAACCGGCAACAGAGACACTCACTACCACCAGTAAATCTTTCGTAAATTATTTTAAATTTCTCTTTCGTTGTTTCAAGCACTGCACCACACATCGTGTAGACTAATCTTTGCACTCTATCTCTCTCTCTCTCTCTGAATATATAAAGAGAGAAAGAGACGGAGAGATTAAAAACTTATAGCAAATTATTTAAATTTTTCATTCGGTTTACGCCGTCCGCATATCATGCAGACTGGTCTCCATACTGTATCTTTCTCTCACTCTGAATATATGAGAGAAAGAGAGAGAGAGAGGGAGAGAAATAGAGAGTCATTGAAATCTATAGTATGTTATTACTCTGCTCTCGTTTATGCTGCGGGAACATTATAGCGGCGGGACCACAACCTTACAACGCATGATTATGGGATGTGGGCCTAAAGTTGGAGGCGAGTGTTCGTGTATCGAGTTACTACAAATCCGCCATATTGATATTGTTGGTAATTTTAACGGCTCGACATCCACTGTTAGACATTGGTCTGTTATATTAATAACTTATCCTAAATAACTTGGATACACAGGCCCAACTTAAGACCACATTGCTGGGACCATTAGTGGTACAAGAGTACGTTTTATGGTATCACCACACCGATCCAATAAAAAAGAATAATATACGTCTGGTGGTAGGTACCGCCGCAGCTCTTATCACAGCCAATAAACAATAGTGTGCGAATATTACTATATTCCGGTTTGAAGGGCGCTGTAGCTAGTGAAATTACTGTGGTAACGAGATTCAAGATCTTATGTGTCGCAGCGACGAGCGAAATGTGGTGGTATCAAAACAAGCGCCGCGTTGTTACGAGCAGACGTATCACTTAACATCAGGTGAACGTCCCGCTCGTATAGTCGCTTTATAGAAAAACAGAAAGGTCACAATTGAAGAACCGATCGCTTCTATACCGAAGTCCCTGGTTCGATTCCTACGGTCATGTGTTAGACTTCGGGACAGGATTTCTCCGTCTCTCTAATTCACCATCAGCATTGCAGTGTACCGATACAACAACCAGAGTATCTTGAGCTAGCAAGCTTTACCATCTCCAGACCTTTTCTCCAAGATCGTGTAAAGATTTGATGGTAGGTGGACAGACAGTATTGCAATATTAGAGAGGATCCCAAGTATCAATTTATGGGTACGGCATGGTGATGGATATTTTGCGTTGACTCTCTTCCAGTGAAATCCGTGAGTCCCAACAGTGGGACAGTGGGATAGTTAAGCAGGATTACTATCATTACCGCTATAGTTCAACGTGTGGATCGCCTGCAGATGCGATCGGAGTATAAATCCCAAACTGAAGTTTATGTCCAGC
This sequence comes from Ornithoptera priamus, assembly GCA_029034505.1. Classification (NCBI taxonomy): domain Eukaryota; kingdom Metazoa; phylum Arthropoda; class Insecta; order Lepidoptera; family Papilionidae; genus Ornithoptera; species Ornithoptera priamus. Next base: position 491,581 of record JARDWD010000587.1, on the reverse strand, counting down.
GTTGGGCATCTTATGCTCTTTAGCGTTGTGTACAAGGTGTGATAATACCTTAATTAAGAACAGAGAAGCGAACGTTCAGTTATACGGAATTCATAATTATTATTTACGGGACCTTGATTTCTGAACTAGTTTGGTGTCCTCCATCTTTATAAGGCTAGTTCCAGACTTGAGCTTAAACAATTTTATATATAGTTAATTTTTTTTTTTTATAGACAATGCGATGAGATATTTTCACCTGATGGTAATATGTTGTAACAATGAGGCAATAGTATGATATACACTGCACCACACGCATTACTGATGGTATATTTGTTGCCGGAGACCGTCTAAAGTCGGTTATAGGTACTGTGCAAACAATGTTGTCAACGGTGCTGTAGCTGAAATTACCGCGGTAATGCGACTGAACATATATAATCAGTGTAACCATATTAACTATACCCACATTGTTATGGACGAGCGTATCACTTGACTTCAGGTGATTCCAATAAAAAACGGAGCGAGACGTAATGGTAAGTTGCTCATAAAAATATGCTTGTTAGTAGCTTACACTGCACCATGTGCTCATCGCGCTGAGACAGGCGATGTTAAGTCTCATTACCCCAGTAACTTTATTAGCTACAGCGCCCTTCAAACTGGAACGCAATCTAGCTGGGGCATCGGCTCACGCGAAGATACTAGGTTCGTTGCCGACGTCCTGTAACTATCGCCGTTCAAATTGCAGTGGTCATTTTTGGTATCAGCCTACCATCATATTTTAAATCTACCATCACAGGAGGATGATGATCCTGCGCCGACTGTTCTTGGTAGATAGGTACTTGGACCAAAAACAACTAGAGCTAGAAACTGGCAATGAACGAGTTGGAGATCCACTGGACGCGACCAACGCAAGATCGATGTAAAGATCTTTGAGAGATGCTTATGTCCAGCAGTGGGCGTCTATCGGCTGATGGTGATGATGATGATGATGAATAGCGAGTGTGCCGCATTGATAGTTTTATCGCTGGGCTATAAGCAGGTGTAAGAGGAACACGGACTGTTACTCGCCACAATCGCGCGGGCCGGTCGTGAGGGTAGAAGTATAAAATGACTGCTCACTCCTGCAGCGATTATCTTTGGTAACTCCTGTCGTAGCGATGGACTGACAGATGAGTAGCCTCGCGCTCAACTATACATATATCCATCTCTTTCACTCGCACGCGATCTGTATCTACTGTGCGTTTCTTAAGCGACAAAATAGTCGATGGTAGTTTTCTCACGTGCAGCGATACAAGTGCGGTATAATGTAAGATGTTATTTAAAGGTATGAATCACTCGGTGTCATGATCAGGAGCAGGAGCAGGATGTGTATGGGTGGTGCATCATTAAACCGCAAGAACAGGAAATACATCAGATTCACTTACCGCCGACTGCCACTTAGCAAACTGACAAGTGAAATGAATCAGTTGGAACGTGGAATTTTCCCTGAGTAGATTTAGAGTATCAGCTGTGGGAACGCGACCTTACATCGCGTAGGTATGGGATGCAAGACAGTTGGAGAAGCGAGTGTTCGTGTATCGATTTATAATAAATTCGCCATATTGGTATGATTATTTATCTCTACCGTTGCACGTCCTCTGCTGGACCTTGATGTTTTATATTCCACTATTATACTAATAAATTATTCTAAATAACTTGAATATAGGTCCAGCTTAATAAAGACCACAATGATTGACCACTAATGGTACAGGAGTATGGTTTGTGGTATCACCACCACACCAATCGATCATAATAATAAATATGCACCAGTTTATATTAAAATCGATGGATTTGGCATTGATTCTCTACTAGTAAACGAAGGCTATGAGTCCCAGCAGTGGGACAGTTAAGTGGGCTTATTATAATTTAAATTATAGTTCGTGTGTATGATCGCTTGTGAAGCGATTGGTGTAAGTAAACTAAATGGTGGTCCATGTCCAGGAGTGGACAGCTTAAGCTGTTTAGCATTTAGGATAAGATGTGACAACACCTTTATAACGACTCACAATATTTTTTTTGTTATCGGGGTGAGAGGTGTGTTTTTTTTAAGATACCCTGCTTCTGAAAGGAATACAAGGTTATGTGGGGCTTTACCCACTAAAACCCCTTCGGAGGTCATCCACAATTTGTTACGGGAGGGACCGAGATCCCTCGGCATTAAAGTACCTCCCGGGGATGTAACCCTCGGCACCCTCACTTTGGTACAAGCATTAGACCTCGTACTCGCTTAGTGGACAATGAGGGTCTTCATCGTCAAAGCTCACGAACCCGAAAACTCTTTTAGTCGCCTGAAAGTCGTCTCCCTCAAATCCCAATGAAAAATTCCCCACTGCTGGGCCTTTAGGTCTCTTCTAATCAAACGCCAGTTAGCGGATATTACATATACAGGATAGTATACTCCTTATACCCCTTCGAGTGTAACAGGAATCGAACCCGCGGCTCGTCGAGACGGGCAACTACGGCGCCTCAGTGTGTAAGCAGCCTTATAACGACCGTATGATGTAATAAAGCACCAATAGACTAAATAACTAGAATGTTAAGTAACAAACATTTAGATTTACATAAGCACTAAATCTAGTATTCAGGGCCTCAACTGGGGTCGAACCTTGGAACGATTAAATCGTTAACATTCGACGCAGTGCGCCGTCATAGTCACGCCGGTGATATTTCTTGTGATGGTATTGGTGGTAAAATGTCTTCCCGGAGACCATCTAAGTGGATACCACCGCTGGTACTATAACAGCGGATAAACAGTACTGTCCAAACATTACTGTGATCCGGTTTGTAAGGCGCTACAGCTAGTGTAATTATTAAGGTAACGAGACTGAACATCGACGAGCGCAATGTGGTGTAGAATATACTATCCAAACTAGCGCCGTGTTATGGGCGGGCGTATCACTTACCATCAGGTGAACGTGCGCTGGTGTCCCAACCTTCACCAACATCACGCAATAACCATAATTATAATACTTGGTGTTTTTATTCTAGAAGTCGAGCGGGACGTTCACCCGTGAGTGATACGCCCGTCCATAACAATGGTGCTCTAGTTAGGATGATAAACAGCACATTGCTCTCATCGCTACGTTGTATACGCCATACGATTGATCTGATGGTAAGACGAACCTTCAGAGGTTAACGTGATCCGGTATGAAGGACCAACTGGTTGAATTGTTTCAGAACAATGCCAGTTGAGATATTTACACTGCACTCCATGCTTGTGTTTAGACAGTAATTTTACTAGCTAAAGGTACTTCGAGCCGGATCATACTGTTGTTTGATCGCTGCGGTGGTACCTAGGTGGTCACCGGCAGCAGGTACAATACCACCTGCAGTGATCGTGCCATACAACTATTCATCTTTCGAGTATGTTATAATGACTAAGTCTAGGTATTTCCTCAGATGCTACAAATATAGACTAGTTTTTTTTTCTTTTTTAGGTCTTGTTTGAGATTCATGAATATAAAGATTTTCTTATGTAATTAAACTGGCTGACTGCATGCCTCATGATGAACAGTCACCACAGTCTTTAAGCATGTTGTCGTTACTGGCGGTAGTGTCTCTGTTGCCGGCGACCGTCCAGGTACCACCGCAGCGACAAATAGTACTGTGCGAACTTTACCATGATCCGGTTTGAAGGGCGCTGTAACTATCATTGGTTGTAGTGTTTCTGCTGCCGGAGACCGTTTAAGTACCGCCGCAGCGACAAACAGTACTGTGCGAACTTTACCGTGATCCGGTTTAAAGGGCGCTGTAGCTAGCGAAATTACTGGGGTAACGAAACTCAACATATTGTCTCAAAGCAACGAGCACAATGCGGTGCATCCTATTAAGCACCATATTGTCACAGGCGGGCGTATCACTCACCGTCAGGTGAACGACCTTTATTAAAAAAATTTAAAGAACGCGGTAGGATATGTTAACTTGTTAAGCAGGACGCGTTTTAAATAACTTAACACTTAATAAGGTCAAAGTTAACTTGATTAAGTTACTTTTAACCGTATACGGTTACGAATGACTTCAACAACAACAAGACGTTCGTATTGTTGACTATGGAACATTCCAGAAACTTCCGATGGAATATTATAAGCCCGTAAGCAGCGCTGGTTAGGATGATATACACTGCTTGCATAAGCTTAGAAGGTATGGACCGACATGAACGACAAGGTGGTTTAGTACTTGTACTAAAGGATGCTGAGGGTTACAGCCCTAGGGTGTGCAGGGTCTCCAGCAAGGCGCTGAAGATGACCACCGAGGGGAAAATAATGAGTAACAACCGATTTGCCATGAATACTATGCCTCGCTGTAGCAGCTAGCAGTAGCTGTAATTAGTGCTACAGCGCCCTTCAAACCGGAACACAGACGCGTTATTTGGTTGACATACACCGCACCGCGTTGTACTCATCATTGGAGACATGAGATGTTAAGTCTCATTACCTCGGCAATTTACACTAGCTTCAGCGCCCTTCAAACCGGAACATAGTAACGTTTGCGCAGCGGCAGGAATAGAGTACAAGCTAACGTTACTACGGGATATTAGGGACGTCATGCGTGGCGTATCCTCGGAACAATCGTGGTCCGGTGGAGCCGTTAATAAAGCTATAGGTAAAGCCAATGGTAGAGCCGTTGATAGAACCGTTGGTAGAGCCGTTGATAGAGCTTTTGATACAGCCGTTGGTAGAGCCGTTGATAGAGCTTTAGATACAGCCGTGTTGATAAAGCCGTTAGTAGGGCCATTGGTAGAGCCGTTGATAGAGCTTTAGATACAGCCGTTGATAGAGTCGTTGGTAGAGCCGTTGGTAGAGCCGTTGATAGAGCTTTAGATACAGCCGTTGATAGAGCCGTTGGTAGGGCCGTTGGTAGGGCCGTTGGTAGGGCCGTTGGTAGAGCCGTTGATAGAGCTTTAGATACAGCCGTTGATAGAGTCGTTGGTAGAGCCGTTGGTAGAGCCGTTGATAGAGGCGTTGGTAGAGCCGTTGATAAAGCTTTTGATACAGCCGTTGATAGAGCCGTTGGTAGAGCCGTTGGTAAAGTCAGAGGTAGAGCCGTTGGTAAAGCTAGAGGTAGAGCCGTTGGTAAAGCCAGAGGTAGAGCCGTTGGTAAAGCCGTTGGTAAAGCTAGAGCCGTAGAGGTAAAGCCGTTGGCAAAGCCATTAGTAGAGGTAGAACCGTTGGTAAAGCCATTGTTAGAGGTAGAGGTAGAGCCGGTGGCAGTCGTTAGAAGAGCCGTTGGTAGAGCCGTTGGTTAAGCCGTTGTCGCGCGCCAATGGACGCGACGTTCCCGATAACGCATCAGCTCACCGCGCAACGTCCGTAATTAACAAACGCACGCCGTGAAAGTTTTACACAGTTACATTGTTGCATTAATTTCGTTAAACGACCACCAGTTAGGATGATGTACACTGCAATTTAAGTGATGAGTTGAACGCCGTTTATGATGAATACATTGTTCTGTATCGAGTTGAAGGACTTTGGTAACGAAACATGACTTAGTGTGTCTCGATAAGATGAGAAAAATGTGGTGCAATGTATACCATCCTAACGAGCACCACATTGTCATGGGCGGCCGTGTGGCAACTTCTCCTTTGTCGCTTGGTAAAGAAAAAAAAAAAAACACCGGAATGACAAGACACGTACCTGATGGTAAGTAACAATGCGACGCTAGTTAAGACATTTGTTTTTTATTTCATTCGACGAGACGAGCGGGACGTTGAGCTCATGGTAAGTGATACGCCTGCCCGTAACAACACGGCGCTAGGAAGGACGATATACACTGTACCACATGCACCCGAGTCCCATTACCACAATAATTACTAGATGTTGATCCTTCAAACCGGATCACAGCAATGTCCGCACAGTACTGTGTGTCGGCTGCAATAGGCGCTGCGGTGGTACCTAGACGGTCTCCGGCAACAGAGACACTACCACCAGTGATAGCTATAGGTCCTTCAAACCGGATCAAAGCAATGTCCGCACAGTACTGTGTCGGCTGCAATAGGCGCTGCGGTGGTACCTAGACGGTCTCCGGCAACAGAGACACTACCACCAGTGATAGCTATGGCCCTTCAAACCGGATCACAGCAATGTCCGCACAGTACTGTGTGTCGGCTGCAATAGGCGCTGCGGCGGTACCTAGACGGTCTCCGGCAACAGAGACACTACCACCAGTGATAGCTATAGGTCCTTCAAACCGGATCACAGCAATGTCCGCACAGCACTGTGTGTCGGCTGCAATAGGCGCTGCGGTGGTACCTAGACGGTCTCCGGCAACAGAGACACTACCACCAGTGATAGCTACAGGTCCTTCAAACCGGATCACAGCAATGTCCGCACAGCACTGTGTGTCGGCTGCAATAGGCGCTGCGGTGGTACCTAGACGGTCTCCGGCAACAGAGACACTACCACCAGTGATAGCTATAGGTCCTTCAAACCGGATCACAGCAATGTCCGCACAGCACTGTGTGTCGGCTGCAATAGGCGCTGCGGTGGTACCTAGACGGTCTCCGGCAACAGAGACACTACCGCCCAGCGAAGGAACTTACACGTTAAAACGATCACGTGTTGCAGTGTATATCACACGTAGCTGCACTCGCGATATAAATATAATCTGTGCCGTAATTGTTTAGCTTAGAGAACCATAAACAAACGGCCAGCTCGTCCACATCGCGCTTTATTTAATCACGGAGGTAACATTGCTGATTAGAAAGCATGAAAAAAACACACACACATACATACAATGATACACACACTTAAGATAACACTGGTGATAGTGTCTCTGTTGCCGGAGACGGTATAGGTACCACCGCAGCAACAACAGAACTATGCAAACATTACTGTGATCCGGTTTGAAGGGCGCTGTAACTATTACAGGTGGTAGTGTTTCTGTTGCCGGAGACCATCTAGGTACCACCGCAGCAACAACAGAACTATGCAAACATTACTGTGATCCGGTTTGAAGGGCGCTGTAACTATTACTGGTGGTAGTGTCTCTTATTGCCGGACACCATCTAGGTACCATCGTAGCAACAACAATACTATGCAAACATTACTGTGACCCGGTTTGAAGGGCGCTGTAACTATTACTGGTGGTAGTGTCTCTGTTGCCGGAGACTATCTAGGTACCACCGCAGCAACAACAGAACTATGCAAACATTACTGTGATCCGGTTTGAACGGCGCTGTAACTATTACCGATGGTAGTGTCTCTGTTGCCGGCGACCATCTAGGTACCACCGCAGCAACAACAGTACTATGCAAACATTACTGTGATCCGGTTTGAACGGCGCTGTAACTAGGTGGTAGTGTCTCTTGTTTCCGGAGACCATCTAGGTACCACCGCAGCGACAACAGTACTATGCATACATTACTATGATCCGGTTTAAAAGGCGCTGTAACTATTACTGGTGGTAGTGTCTCTGTTGCCGGAGACCATCTAGGTACCACCGCAGCAACAACAGTACTATGAAAACATTACTGTGACCCGGTTTGAAGGGCGCTGTAACTATTACTGGTGGTAGTGTCTTTTATTGCCGGAGACCATCTAGGTACCACCGTAGCAACAACAGTACTATGCAAACATTACTGTGATCCGGTTTGAAGGGCGCTGTAACTATTACTGGTGGTAGTGTCTCTGTTGCCGGAGACCATCTAGATACCACCGCAGCAATAACAGAAGTATGCAAACATTACTGTGATCCGGTTTGAAGGGCGCTGTAACTATTACTGGTGGTAGTGTCTCTGTTTCCGTAGACCATCTAGGTACCACCGCAGCAACAACAGTATTATGCAAACATTACTGTGACCCGGTTTGAAGGGCGCTGTAACTATTACTGGTGGTAGTGTTTCTGTTGCCGGAGACCATCTAGGTACCACCGCAGCAACAACAGTACTATGCAAACATTACTGTGACCCGGTTTGAAGGGCGCTGTAACTATTACTGGTGGTAGTGTCTCTGTTGCCGGAGACCATCTAGGTACCACCGCAGCAACAACAGTACTATGCAAACATTACAGTGACCCGGTTTGAAGGGCGCTGTAACTATTACTGGTGGTAGTGTCTCTGTTGCCGGAGACTATCTAGGTACCACCGCAGCAACAACAGAACTATGCAAACATTACTGTGATCCGGTTTGAACGGCGCTGTAACTATTATCGATGGTAGTGTCTCTGTTGCCGGAGACCATCTAGGTACCACCGCAGCGCCTATTGCAGCCGACACACAGTACTGTGCGGACATTGCTGTGATCCGGTTTGAAGGACCTATAGCTATTACTGGTGGTAGTGTCTCTCTTGCCGGAGACCATCTAGGTACCACCGCAGCAACAACAGTACTATGCAAACATTACTGTGATCCGGTTTGAACGGCGCTGTAACTATTACTGCTGGTAGTGTCTCTGTTTCCGGAGACGGTCTAGGTACCACCGCAGCAACAACAGTACTATGCATACATTGCTGTGATCCGGTTTGAACGGACGCTATAGCTATCACTGGTGGTAGTGTCTCTGTTGCCAGAGACCATCTAGGTACCACCGCAGCAACAACAGTACTATGCATACATTACTGTGATCCGGTTTGAAGGGCGCTGTAGCTACTGTTGGGGTAACGAGACTGAACATGTTGTCTCAGTGCAGTGTATATCATCCTGACTAACGCCACATATTTATTCGGTATAAAAGCGATACCGATATTTTTTTTAATATTTTTTATATATATTTACGATATAGTTGTGAAGATCTCTTTACTGGTGGTAGTGTCTGTTGCCGGAGACGATCTAGGTACCACCGCGGCGATAAATATTAACGTGTTCCGGTTTGAAGGACTCTGTAGCTAGTGTTACTACTAGAGTACCGAAACTAGACATGTCTCAGTCGACGAGCGCAGTGCAAATCAACCTTATTTTTAACGCAGGTAAAATCTTAAAAGATACCTTGCTTCTGGGGGGAAGAAGTTAGGTAGCCTCTACTCACTAAATCCCCCTCGGTGGTCTCCGTCAGTGATTTAAGAGGGGTTCAGGGATCTACAGAACGCACCGGTGCAGCCCAGCAGTCTGGCTAAATCATCCCATGGATGGACAAAATCCTCAGCACCAACAGCACAAGACCACCATGCGTTTGCCGTCCTCCAAACGCCTAACCCTTGACGACCCTTTTAGTCGCCTAGTACGACAGGGAATACCTTAGTCGTATACTCAATAGCCCGAGACTACATAAGTCAACCTATCGCGACGTCATTATTGGCGGGCGTATCACTTAACATCAGGTGACATTTAAACAACAGATCTCATCGCGTTAATTATTAATTAATAAACATATTGTACTTAGCATTCATGGCCGACGGATAATGGCTGCCGTGTGGATTTAATTAATTAAATAAACGCAATTAATTCCACATCCACAATAACACTGTAAACAATATCCTAATAATATTTATATTTAACATATATATATATATGTATATATATACATAATAATCATATAATAACTAATTTATTAATATATGTTACAATAAACATAACCTGAAAATTTTAAAAGAAAACAAGAAAAAATAAAAGACAAAGGCAGTGCATTTATTCTTCCTATATAACCAAATAGGTTAATACTGAATTATGACCGCAATATATTTTTTAATATATATATACTTTTTTTTAAACATAGTGGATGGATGCGAGCTGATGTTCGCATTTGGTGGATAAAATCGGGGGAAGCTTGTATCCAGCAGTGGATAAACAAAGATCGATAATGATGATTAATGAGCTGATAAAAATATGACGCTAGTTAGGATGATATACACTACACACTGTCATCGTTTTAATATATAATATATTAGATTTCTGAACGAATAATTTCAATAACTACGTCGTCTTTCAAATTCTAACATAGTATTGTTTAGCAACAGAGATAGATGGTGGTATGTGGACGGTGACAACGGTGACCTAGCTTTAGTCACCCGCTTTCGAGTGTTGTTAATACGCAGCAGCTTACAGTAATGCACTTACCTGATCTTCTTTCGGATGCTCGTGAGTACAATGCACATGATTATGTTCACTAAGTAACAATTCATTTACGAATGCATTGCATTTAACACCGTTCACAACAAACATTATCACGTATAAACTGAGCACTCGCGTGAAGCTCCTCGCTGTCGACATTTTGTCTGAGGCTGGAGAGATGTTTCACACAAAACACAACTATTTGTTTACATTTAATTTTTTTTTTTCTCGCATTACGACAACGTATACGACCACGCTACCGGGGCCTCGCGTCGTGACTGCAGAGTATCTAGCTTCGAGCGATTGTGCGGCTTTGACGCAAGGTTGCCATATGTATAAATCTATTTCTCCCCAGAAATAAATTTTTCATAAAAAATGTTTTATTTAAATTAAATGATACTAATGTTGTTACAATATGTTAAATCTTTGTTAGGTTTATTTATGTATAAATTTAAAAATATTTAACAATAATTTTACAATTTTTAATTGATTATGATTTAATAACAAAACATAGGTTTAAAACATTACGAATTTTTTTTTAAATTGTTATATTACCCGAAGAGTATTTTATCCAATTTTAAATAAAATAAAAAAAAGCTTTTTTGTTAGCATTTAACCCTATTTTTCAAAAATTATGGAAAAATTTTACCGAATGGTATCCCACATTGCGTCAGATATGACACCCACGGACATTTTGAATGTATTTATTGTTGTGCTCTTTCTTACTTCAGCGACTTAGGTTATATTAGACAGAGACGGTTACTATGACAACAGCAAAAGTGACAACTGAATAAACATTTAACGCTATGGATACATAGACTGCAATTATTTTTGAAACAATACATAATATAACAAATTTATTTATTTATTTTTATAAAACAAGGCGACTAAACAAGATGAACGTTCACCTGATGGTAAGTGATACGCCTTCGCATAACAACATGGCGTTAGTTAGTAGGATGATATACATTCCACCACATTGCGCTCGTCGTCTTGAGATGGATGTTAGATCCCGTTACCCCAGTAATTTCACTATCCATTATACCCTTCACGGAGCACAGTAACGTCTGCACAGTACTTTGTCGGCTGCAAGAGGTACTGCAGTGGCATCTACTTAGAGTGTCTCCGGCAACTGAGACATTACCACCAGTATTCATCATGCCTAATATTACTTACGATTCAGTAACCATAGACTATCGACCAGTTAAGTAAATAAATACACAAGTACATAGTTTAAATGAATAGTTCAAAACTAGTAATCATGGTAGTGTCTCTGTTGCTGGAGACCGACTAGATACCATCGCAGCGACCAAACATTACTGTCTTCCGGTTTGAGGGACGATGTATCTAGTAACTAGTAACTCAGTGTATAACATCCTAACTAGTGCCACGTTGTGATGGGCCATCACTTAACATCAGGTGACCGTCCCTCTCTTCTATATAAAGACGCTTCTACATAGACGCCTCATGAGGGAATGATCATACTTTATTTAAACTAGCTGGTAACGAGGCTTAATATCTTCTAAAAACATACACTCAGACGCCATGTTTTTATGATGGTGTGATAGTATATCACTTACCACCAGGTAAACTACTCGTCTGGTCGAACAAAATAAATCTTGTTACCAAGTTAGATCCTAAAGCTTTATATTGCTGCGAGTGTAGACTCTGCTTTAGATTAACTTTCGCATTACAGACACAATTAAAATTTCTAAAGAAAATAGCTTATGTATATATCATCATCATCAGTCGACAGACGTCCACTGCTGGACATAGGGCTCCCTCGGAGATTCCCACAGCGATAGGGTGGGGTTAATCTGGAGGATTGAATTTAATTCCAACCGCGGTGCCCCAATGCGGGTTGATGTGAGCCAGTGCCTCGTCTGCTGATTAGCAGGCTGCACTAGCTAGTGAGGTTGGATTAGGTTAGATTTGGTTCCCCTCCAACACGGTTCTCACCTTGTCGTGGCGGAGGGGCTTAGTAACTGTGGCCCGACACTCGGTAAAGCTAAGTGGAACCCACCCGGCCAGCCCGCGGCGAAGAGCTGGCCGAAAAGGCTGCTCCAGGTTCGAGCACCGGTTGGATAACTGGAGCTTACCGGAGCGGCTGGGGGCCGCCTCTATGCTGCCCTTTGCGGCCAGGCTGCAGGGGCGGTTTAATACCGCCCTTTGCGGCTGAAGTGGAGTCGCGAAGGGAGTTCCCTCTGTGGCCAACTGGTGTCGCACCGGCGATTCGGCGGCGGTGGGGCGCGCTGCATGTTCCGACGCGCCCTGAAAAGGTAGGGTTCATCCTTCCCTACCGAAGTGGGCCACGCAAGCGGCCAGTGCCGGCAGGGTCGCGGTTGAGGTGGCGACGAGGTGGAACATCGTGGGGGCTTTATTCGGTGCAAGTCCGACATAACCCGACCTCGCCCCCTCAAGGACGGGTATGCGTAGGCATTTCCACTACGTTAAACAAAAAAAAAGGTTGTACCCTTGTACCGTTTTGTACCCTTCAAACGTGAACACAGTAATATTTATATATTGGTGGTAGTGTCTCTATTGCTGGTGACCATGTAATTACCACCGCAACGGCAAAACAGTAGTGTATAAACATTACCGTGCTCATGTTTGAAGGGCGTTGTAACATCTTATGTCTCGAGTACAGTATGTTGCCGTGTATATCATCCTAACTAGCGCCATGTTATGAACAGGCGTTACGTAAAAAAATATTCTAATAATAAATATATATATATATCTGATATCAGCGGAAGTTATAATCGCACTTCCGTTTCCGGTATTCGAATGTATATCGGGAAAGGGAAATACACTTCGATGGCCGTAGGCGTCGTTGAGTAATTAACGATAAGGACTAACCTTTGGGGTGTAAGGGGTTCCGCCCAACATCTTACAGAGCCCAAGTCAACATCACCTGCACAGGGCGCATCCTGCTGGATAACGGACCAGGCTCTGACCACACCAACCAGCACTGGGCCAGCGTAAGGCCAACTCCCTCTCAATGAACTCCAACACGATATGGAGATCTTTAAGGGAGGTCTATATCCAGTGGACATCTGCCGGTTGGTAATGATGATGACGACCATCCAATGGTCACTGTAATACCATGGTAGGTTATTTTAACAGTGGACTAAAGGAAAAACAGTCTTTATCACTTTCATCATCATAACCATCAGCCGATAGAGGTCCACTGCTGGACATAGGCCTTCCCAGGGATCTCCACATATAATCAGCATGGCCTCCGGAACCGCTTCACTACTTTCAGAAGGGTTTATTAATCAAAAACCATCAGCTATCGTATACATGTGAGTTACGTATTGTGATCCCAGAGAGAAAGAGAGAGAGAGAGAGAGAGAGAGAGGATACATCCATCTCTGTCAATCGCTCACAGTTACCATGATGTTACCAGTAATTGGGAATAGGAATTACACTTGTGTAATATTCCCGCATCCGGATATACCTTTATATATATAATTGTATATGCTGTTCTACCGTATTAGTAAGTACCGCCGCAGCGACAACAGTAGTGTGCGTACACTATGTTCCGGTTTGAAGAGGCGCTGTAGCTATCATAATTACTGTGGTAACGAAACTCAAGATTTTATGTTGCAGGCGCCGAGCGCAATGTGGTTCAGTTTATACCATCATAACTAGCGCTATGTTATGGGCGGGCGTATCACTTACCATCAGGTTACCGTCCCGCTCGTTTCGTCGTTTGTGTTAAAAATAAATACTACCACCGCAGCAGCAAGCAGTAGTGTGCAAACGTTACTGTGTTCCGGTTTGAAAGGCGCTGCAGCTATCATAATTACTGTGGTAACGAGATTCGACAAAATGTTTCGAGGCTACGGGCGCTATGTATTACATGGTAACTAGCGCGAGGTTGTTATGGGCGGGCGTATTACTATCAGGTGATAGTTCCGTTCATCTCTTGCTTCATTATAAAAAATATGAGACGACATCTTACATCCCAAGCATAATGTGCTTGTGTATATCATCCTAATTATCATCGCATTATCGTAAATATGCGTATCACTTACAATCAGGTGATTGTTGAATTTGAATATAATAATTAAAAATAAAACATTTGTTTTTTAAACAGAAAATTTAATTAAAAACGGCTGCAGTGTATTTACATAAACATTTAAAAAAAAAATCATCCTCACTCCCACCATCAGAGACATCAACTTTTTCAGGCACATACCTTCTCCAATGGGCTGTCTGGAGAGGCAAGTCATTTGGGGTAGACTAGACTAGTGCTCGAGGTAGAGCCCCTACCACATGCATGGGAACGGAAAGGGGGTGGTGGTATACACCGTGCGGTCCGCAGTCTGGAGACTGCGTGGTCATGATCCTCAGCAGTGAGGGAGCGACGGAGAACAGTAGTGTGGAATTATTAATATACCACTAAAGGTCACTACGTACAGTAGTGGATGTGGTTCGTGTATCGGCTAACGATGATGGGTTAGGTTAGGTTAGGTTAGGTTTTTTTTTTGTAATGGATTTTTCAAAACTCTACCACAGTGTTGCGGGTGTGTCGGTTAGATTAGGTTGGGCGTTACCGGAATGCAGTGTAAACATTCTAACCAGCGCCATGTTATCAGCTCGCACTAAATTTTATAAACTTGATAAAAAAATATTTAATTTTGTTTTGTTTTAATAGGGAATACCGCATATCATTCAAATCCCAGTCCCAGCAGTGGGAACATTAAAGTATGCGGTTTATATACCGCCATTATGATATGGGAGGATTTAAGTTCACCTGGTCGTCGGTGCAACCTGCTAATCAATAAACGAAGGTTTGGTCTCCCACTAACCCGCATTAAGCCAGCTCGGTGGGAATGGGATTAAATGAATCCCCACTCGATCGATATGGGATTCCTTGGGGGACACCTATGTCCAGCTGTGGAGATCTGAAGAGAGATGGTGACTGTGTTGGATAAACACATCTTGACTTTATTCTTATTTTGGAAAGTACAATTCCCAACAATGGGAAAGTTCAGAGAAATTTTTATTTAATCTTTTTAAATTTTATTTCATTATTAAAATGCTTTTGATACATATTTTCTTTTGTTTGTATGAAATTTGAAAAAGGAACACTTAAATTGGAACTACGCTATTGGTCAGTGTGAATGCGAGAGGGAACGCCTTTCGCGCTCCATAGTCAAGGACGTCACAAGATGGCGCGTCAAGATGGCGGCCGTTACGAGTTTCCCGCCATCTTATATGTAAATACTGTACGGTAGTGTATCTGTAGCCGGTGGCCGTCTAGCTAGATCTTGCAGCTGTTCACAGCTGGACACGAGTCTATCCCACATCACACCGATCGATCGGATCCGGCGGGTCCTCTTCAGCTTCACCAGATCAGTCTACCTTGTGGAGGATCTATCAAACGTAGCATCGTATCAGACAGTCCAGTTTTATACCCGTATTTTATTGATGGTAGGTCTCTATTGCTGGTGACGGTCTAGACAGGTGTTACAGACGTCCACAGCTGGACATGAACCTATCCCACATCTCCACACCGGTCAATCGCAGCGGGTACCCTTTCAGCTTCACCAGATCAGTCTACCTTGTGGAGGAACTTCCAACGCAGCATCGTACTAGACAGTCCGGTGTTTTAACTGTATTGATGGTAAGTCTATTGATGGTGACCGTCTATCACCATCATACATAACCGTGTTGTATGCGGCACTAGTAGCTAGTGTAATTACTGCGGTAACGAGATTTGATATCTGATATCTTGGCGACGAGCGCAGTTTGGTGCAGTGTATGTCATAGTAGCGGGCGTATCACTTAACATCAGGTGATGACCCGCTTGTTTCGTAACAGTGTTGAAATAAAAAAAAATGCGTATTTCCTATTAGACGCAGTGTTGGCAGCCCCCCCCCCCCAATCAGGTGCGATGATCTGATGGAGGAAGGTCGCGGGAAGCAGCTGGATGCGAGCAGCGCAAGACTGATCGATGTGGAGATCTTCGGAGGGGTACGTACCAGCAGTGGACGTCTGTCGGCTGATGATGATGATGATTCCCTATTAGTACATTATTACCCATAACCAATGATGCCTAGAGTGTAAAGTCTAGATTTAAACGTAGTCTATGCGTAGGCCATCTGCGGGCTGCCCTGCGTGTTGAAGCACAGCTGCTTGAAGAACTGTTTGGACGACTTGCATCTGTGACTGACGCAGTGTGGACATCTGGAAAGGTCGGAATGGGGTGTTACTCTATGGTTCAGCGGACATTGACCTGATGGTAAATAATACGCCCGCTAACAACGTGGCGCTAGTTCGGATGTTATACACTGCGCCACATTGCGCTCGTAGACTTCAGACGTGTTTAATATTGCTCTCTCTGCTTCAAAATGTTAAACCTCGTAAGCGCAGCTATTACACTAGCTACAGCGCCCTTCAAACCGGATCACAGTAATGTCTGCACATTAATGTTTTCCATCTATTTTTATACAAATAAGCGAAAGGACGAGAAACGCTTACACTTGATAGTAAGTGATATATATATATATATATATATATATAAAGCACTGTGCAGACATTGCTGTGATCCGGTTTGAAGGGCACTGTAGCTAGTGTAATAACTGCGGTGCCATTTTGTAGATGTTGGTACATCATATTATCTAATCTCTTATGTGTGACCTATCCATCAGCGTGCATTCCGTCAGCCTGGTTCTCTTACCTGGACAGGAACTGCTGCGAGACCGCCGGGCCGGATGTGAGGTGGTTAGCTACCACGTCCGCCAGCGCCGCTATGAACACCGGATGGTCGTTCGGCGCCGACGCCCGCTCTATCTGTTCGATCCCGGCCTGATGGTGGACACTAGGTATAGTGGTTTGTAGTTATACCTGGTATGAGGATCTGGCTGTCTTTTCACCAGCTCAAGTAGAAAAATACTGTGAACCTGTGTTCTAAGGACGACAGCTTTCGCATTTTATCAGAGAGGAAAAATGGGGGTAGTGAGAAGAGGGCGTGGGGAAGTAGCGCTGGCTTGATGATGACCCTGGACAATACTTCCATACAGCTCTTAAAGAACACTTCAAATAGAAGTATACAGGAGTGTTAGGAGACCGTTTCCAGAAACGAAGGCAGACGATAGTACTAATGACACCTTTGATGATGGAACGCAAAAAAACTGATCATTATTAAAAAAAAAAATTATATTTTAAAAAAAAATTATTTGCATTATTTACGCTTAATTTTTTTTTTATTAATGTGTGGAAAATGCCTTCGTATACCCGTCCTCGCGGGAGCAGAAACAGGTTATGTCGGACTTGCACCGACACAAACCCCCACGATGTTGCAACTCGTCGCCTGATGGCGGGGTCACGAGAACGGTTACGCACTATCCGCGATCACGCCGGTGCTGGCTGCTTTCGCAGCCTTGCTTCGGGAGGGAGGGATGAACCCTCTCGTTCCACCTCCGCAAGGGCACACCGGAACACACAGCGCGCCCTCCTCTCAGCTTCTCAGTGACCTTGGCAACGGATCCCCTCGAATCCGTCATCGAAAGGCCATGGGAACCAAGAGAGAAAACTCTTCCTTGCTCTCTGCAGCGGTTCCGATGTTGGGCCCGCCGTCACCCGTTGTTAGTCGCAGAGGGTACTCTCTCCGTGACTCCACCTCGGCTGCAAAGGCCAGTATGAAACCGACCCTGCAGTCCGCGGCCGCTCCGGTGAGCTCCAGTAATCCAACAGGTGCTCTAACCTGGCACGGGCCAGCTCTTCAGCGACGGGCCGGCAGGATGGATTCTACTTAGCTTCACCGAGTGTCGGCCCACGGATACTAAGCCCCTCCGCCACGACAAGGCGGGAACCCGTTGTGGGGACGCTCCATCATATTAGTGCAGCTAAATGAATCGATAGTTTCATTAAAAATACACTAAAAAAAAAAAAACCAGCAATGAAATACAAAATCAAAAACAGCCGATGCTCGGATCAACGAACGCGCGCGGCGCGTACTCTACGTGTATTCGGTTCCAATTTGCACCTTATTCCGTAGCGACACGGTGCATTTAGATTGCGCGCGCGTTCGTTGATCCGAGCATCGGCTGTTATTGATTTTGTGTTTCATTGCTGGTTTTTTTTTTTTTTTAGTAATATATTTTTAATGAAACTATCGTTTCATTTAGCTACACTATCATGATGGAACCTAAATAAATAATGCTGATAAAACTTAATTTTTTTTTTTTATCATGATCGGTTTTTCCGTTCCATCATCAAAGCTGTCATCAGTACTATCGTCTGTCTTCGTTTCCGGAAGCGGTCTCCTAACACACAGTATACCATGATTAGTTATCAAGGGAGTAAAGGTAAGATGTTGGTTAAAGATCGAAGGTGTGGTGATGACAGTACCTATCACCACCACCTGCTAAAGGTGGTGGGTTGTTAGTAACGATTGCCCGTTCCAACACTAGATCAGGAAGAAGTGAATAGGAAGCATGTATCGTAATAAGGAGTCTTCAGAGGAGATAAGGTACCAGAAACGGATCTTGGTCAGGGTGAATTATTAATAGCGTGGTGATGGTAGTGGTGGTTGTGAGTTGGGGGGGAGTTAGGCTAATCAACAAGGGTCTGACTCCCACCAATCGGCATTGAGCCAGTGTGGTGGGAAATAGCCCAAATCCCACGTTATGAATCCTTGCTGGATCGATGTGGGAATCTCTGTACGAGGCCTACGTCCAGCAGTGGACGTCTATTAGCTGATGATGGTTGAACTCCTCACGATACCTTGCGAGCGAGTTCATCGCAGTACTCGATGTCCAGCTCGTGTAAAGTCTCTATGTGCTCGTTGACGAACGCAATAGGCACTAAGATTAAATGCCTTCGCCCCTGCTTCGCGTACGCCTGAAAAGTAAATAAACATATAGCAGAGACTGGACTGCTTGGTCTTCTGGTCATGGCTGTGACCATGGAAGACGTTGGCAAAATGCTTCGATGACTTCCGTAGAACCTCTTAAATTGAATATGGAGAAGACAAAGATCAAGTCTGATGCCCATATTGATACCCACGCCAATAATGGTCGAGGACTCTTCATTGGAAGCTGTCGACGAATACCAACTTCCAGATCTTTCTAGTCTGCACAGATTCATGGATTCTACGCAGCATCTTTTCGTCTCAGATAGCACACTGTCTGAAGATAAATCTTCATCTCGCGTGATGCCAGTGTAGACCATACGGAACCGAGACGTGGCCTCTTATAAAAAGGTTCAAGGTCACCCAAAGGGCAATGGAGAGTGGTATGCTTGGAGATCCTCTGCGTGATCGTATCAGGAATGTGGAGATTATCAGACGGGCTAAGGTCACCAATATAGCCCAAGAGATTGTTAGACTTAAGCAGCAGTGGGCGGGGCACAATGCTCAAAGGACTGATGGCTGATGGCACAGTAAGGTCCTGGAGTGGCTCCTGCGTACTGGTAGACGTAGTGTTAGGGAGCTTCTAAGAAGGACGGATGATCTGGTGAGAATCGCGGGAAGACCACTGGATGAGAGCAACACGGTACCGATCGATGTGGAGAACCTTAATGGAGGCCTATGTCCAACAGTGGACGTCTATCGGTTGTTGATGATAACACTGGTTAGGATGTTTACACTACATATATAACCTCTTATAGAGTCGCCTGAAGGTGAATGATACTCACCATAACAATGTGGCGCTAGTTAGGATATGAATTGCACCACATTGAGCTCATCACCATGAGATATATTAAATCTCATTACACCAGTAATTACACTAGCTACAGCATCCTTCAAACCGGAACACAGTAATGTGTTTAAAAAAGGAAGTAAATGTATACAAGTGTATGCTGTTACCTTAATAGCGTCGTCGGTGTAAGGCTGCAGCCATGGCAGCGGTCCGACCTTCGACTGCCACACCAGCCGGTGTGGATTGGGGACGTTCAGCTGGATCATGGTAGCAGCCACGGTGGCTGCAACCTCGTGGGGGTACGTATCGCCTCTTGACACAGCCTGAAATATTATTGACCTACGTTAGCCTTTCTGACGCTGAGTTTCCAAGCCCACTCCCAAAATGTTGTCTCCGCTGTTCCCACCGCTGGACTCAAGGCCCATTCTCAGTAAAGTCAAGGCCACTTCCCCAATACTGAGATTCCACATACACTCTCACAGAGTTAGAATAATTTGCCCAATAGGCTGTTTTTTTAAACTGTTGCCTTAGTATTCCCACAGCTGGGATTCCAGGCCAATATCACAAGGATTGAGTCAACGCTATTTATCTACCACCCTGTCACCACAACTGGCATTTTAAGCTCATACTGACAAGTGTAGAGTCAACGTCATTTACCCACTATGCTGTCTCAAATTATTGTCCATATCATTCCCACAGTTGGGACTACAGGCCCACTCTCACAAGGATTGAGTCAAAACCGTTTGTCCACAACACTGTCCTTAAAACAGTTGTTAATATTCCACATGACAAAAATTCCCACAGTAGGGATTCCATGCCCACTCTCAATCCAGTCAAAGCAGAGATTACTGATACACATATTACATGATGTGTCCAGAAAGCTGTTATTCTTGGAACATATTATCGAGCACCAGCTTAGTAGGAATCGAATCTGTTGTTCTTATACAGCAGCTAAGACCATACATATATACCGATCCCACCTTTTTTTATGGGGGTGGCAGACAAGGTTATATGAGATTTTTACCCACAAATCCCCTCGGATGGTCATCGTCAGAGCATTGTAGGATCCCTCAAGATATCTCCTATGGAATACCCTAGTACCCCACCACACAACACTTGCAGCACATCCCAGGGCTGTAACCCTCAGCACCCTCACTTTGGTATGACCAAGAACTAAAACACCTCATACTTGTTGTTCATCACGTGCTCGCATACTGGACCATTAAGGCACCCACCTTCGAAGCCCATGCACTATTCTCAATAGCCCCAGACTACAGAGCAAAATAGATATTTGTATGTCTTTGGTCACCATGTGACCATCTTACCTTCAATGGTAGACTGTGAGCTGTGAACATAATCAGCACATCATCCCGCACTTTCGGTTCGAACCTTGCCAGCTTCTCCTCTATCCTTTCAGCGAACACCCTCGCCAGTAATGGATGGGTGGCCCACCTTTCTATCAAGCTGAACTTGATTCTCTGCGGTATGGGCCTAGAGAGAGATAGCAATATTAAACACATTCATATCCAGGAGTTGACATTTATCAGTTGGTGATAATGATGATGATGATACCTCCTTTTGTAGAAATCGGCTATTGCATTCAAACTGGAGCCAGTGGTGGCACAGCTGTACTGTGGGTACTGAGAGAATATCACTACTCTCTCTACTCCATCCCTTAAACAAAGTGTACAAATATTAATTAAATAGCCCACATAATTTTCCCACAACTGGGACTTGGGAATTTGCTGAATGTGGTAAACTGATGTATTACATCTCACAATCATCACCTCTCCAACTGGTCAAAGGCTTCATTTGTGAATGGCGGCACATATCTGAAGGCTACATAATGCTTGTGCGGGGCCGTCTCTGGCAGCATCTGATCTAGGGCCTCCGTCAGCATGAAACCTGGAATGTGTAGTGTAAAAAATTAATATGTATTATAATAATAATGTCATTATCATGATGATGAAGTATAACTAGACTAACCCTGTGTGTTGGTCCATCTAAGGATTGGGGAACCGCCACCGATCTCCTCATACTTTTTCTGAACCTCGGCAGTCCTTCGGCTGGCGATCCAAGGACCTAGCTTGCTTTGTACAGGCAGTTGGATCATATCTCTGTCTGTCATTATACGATGTAAATAATCACCCACCTGGAAACAAGGAATATTAGTTGATGTCAGAATGATGACATGAGTGAGATATACAACTTATACAATATAGTTCCAGTTAGGATGATATACACTGCACCACATTATACATGCTATCTTTGATACAGAAGATTTATAAGTCTTGTTACTCCAGTTATTTCAGCAGCTACAGCATCCTTCAATCTGGAACACAGTAATGTCTGCACACTACTGTTTGGTCTCTGTGGTCCTAGACAGTCTCCAGCATTATCTCATAGAGACACTACCATTAAAAAGTAAACTAAATTAGTGTCAATACAATACAAAAATATTTATCAACAAATTTCAAGTTTTTATTGACTATCGATCATATACCTTACAGCATAAACATTATTTGAGATAAAAAAAGGTTATCATCTCAAACAATCCCCAAGAGGAGATAAGAACCATAATAAAGAAGAGAATGTTCCAAGAAACTGATTTCTGTGTGTTTTATTAACCTTTCAGAGGAAATTTAGGTATGACTATGTTTAATTATTACTCTCATTTAATTCCTGAACACCTTACTACCTCCCTACTTATTACTAGGTAATAGAAAATTAGTTTACCTGGTCTGTTGTTTGTGGACCACCCATATTCAACATAACTATGGCAGTCTTCGGTTTTGCTTGTTTGAATTCTGCTGAAGAGCATAGCGAAGCTGCCAGTCGCGGTATAACTATAGAATTCTTACGACCTATGAATAAAAAAAATATTTTACTAAGGTGTAGTAAAATTTTAGAATGAGACATTATTTTACCAACAAATAACAGTGAAAAGAAACACAAAATACATGAACTTGTTGGTTGATTGATATTAACGAAATATTATAAAGGTCACATTTTTCGATACTTACATAGTGAGACGAGCATTTTGCCTGTTAATTTAAATAGTATACTTTTACTAAAATATTTACAGAAAATTAGGTCAAAAAATATTTGATGTGATAAGGAAATTAATCTCTCATTGATATTTTTTGTAATATAATATTTACAATATTATACTTTGGATAGTTAAAATTTTACTCATTTACGATTCCTCTAGACATATCAGAAGCTATTATCAATGTTATGATATATCGAAATTTAACAAATCATCAATACTTGTGTAAATTACATTGTTTTTACTTTTCACCGGATCATATATTTTCAACAGATAACAAAAAACTGTAAATATTAATAGATTAAATTATTTTGGTGACAAATCCCAAATTATTTTCACTTTTAAACAATTTTTATGCATATTTTGTGTTATTGTGATTGTAAGCTTTTTAGTAATAATTTATTAAAAATGTCAATTTAAAAGAAATTAAATTTTGGTATATATCATCTGTGGTACTAAATGAGTTTTATGTTATCTATGGTTTGTAAATAAAGTAGATGAACGTCAAAGCGAGTGTTATTTTTATGAAGTGGATAATAATTCTTTAATTTTTTTATCTAGACATTTATTGTTGTTAATTAATATAAGTAGGTACAATGTCCTGTCGCGGTGCGTCTCATGCCGGTAGCTGGTATACTGAGAATGGTATGTTTATTAATTTTCATTTATATATTCTTTATATAATTAATTATTAATATAACTTATAATATTTAAGCAACATAAAAGATTTCTAATGTCAACAAATTACATTAGTCAACGCATTTGATAAACAAAGAAAAGTATAAATAACTAAGTGTGCCAAAAATCAAAAATGGCAATGTAAAAGTTTGATGACCTTTACGAAAGGACTTTATAAATACTTCTTATTCTTTTTGTTTTGAAATTATTTAATGATAATTATGGAAAATCAGTAGTGCTGTTATGTTTTTATATTATTGTACTATTTTTACTTTGTTTCGTAATAAAATTTTATTATCCAACGTACCAACTTGGTTGTTTTAACATTTTACCCATTGTTATTTTATCCTTCTATCGCCCTGCTACCTTTCCATAATCTGATAATTGATGACTTGTCAAACTGATCATTGTTCAACATGGTCTTCGCAATAATCGTTCAGAAATATTATGCATGACACTTCTAAATTTAGTTTCATTACACGTACTCTCTCTTACGAATTTATTAATTGATTGTGATAACTCTTATAGTTGTTGGGTGCTTATTACTGTTAAATCTATTTTTGAAGCTAAAATAGTACATCATTTTTTTAAATTTATTTGATTTGTTATAACATTTACTGTGTTTTCGAACGCACGGTCGTCGTCGCCATGACAGCCGTTTTAAACAAACGTCAACGGATCTTATAGACGGCAAAACAGTTTTTATTAAGATTTTTGTTCCAATATACATTAAGAAAGTTGAAATTATATTTTGGATTATTTTTCACTATGTCGGATAAAGGCAAAACATTTGTCGCGCCTGTGTCTAAAGCGATGAAAACTAAACGACCATCTACAGTAAACGTAATGTCAACAATACGGAAATTACCTAGTACATCAAAAGAAAAAACTTTAGCACGCGCGAAGGTAAATAAGAATACTACAATAATCGGCGATGTCGACGCCACTACAACTAAACCCGATGTCTTACCGGAATACGATGCGGTTTATCGACAAATTGCTTATGGGAAATTTATGAGG
The DNA here is from genome assembly GCA_029034505.1 of Ornithoptera priamus. Classification (NCBI taxonomy): domain Eukaryota; kingdom Metazoa; phylum Arthropoda; class Insecta; order Lepidoptera; family Papilionidae; genus Ornithoptera; species Ornithoptera priamus. The sequence continues at coordinate 467,184 of JARDWD010000587.1, read as the reverse complement.
ACCATGCTCGAAAAATGTTTGGTGGACGAAAAGTTCGAGCGTGAGGAAACTGAAATGGACATACAAATGGCGCAGCTAGCTGACCGATTTAGTAAAACTATGGATCAGCTGGAGAAAACCAACAGACGTTTAAAAGAAATATCATTTGTTGTTGAACAGAAAAGGTAAGCACTCACTTTATTATGGAAGGGCGGGATGTAAACAAACCTTATGTTATTAAACAAAGGCTTTCATTTGTTTATGTTTAGCCATTCAATATAATTTCAATAATAATTTACATTTACTTCATTTTACATTCTTATTCCATACTGAAAGTATTATATTATTTTGTACTGTTAGTCAAGTTGCGGAGCTTAATGAAATGTACCTAACAGTTCCTTAAGTTTTACAAACTTAATATAATCTTTTTCATTTATATTTGCAGGTTGTTAGACTTGAAATCAAATGATGTTACCCAATTCCATGAAATGGCGAAGAATTCCAACGCACAAAGTATCCTCAGTGATTTGGCGGCAACAGAGCAGATTTATCTTGATAAACTTGACACCAAGAATATAGACACAGGGTATGATAAAGAGAGTGGGCATGTGAAATTGTTGGATGCTGTAAATGATGCAATAGAAGGCTTGGAGGATATCAAGAAGCATTCCAACTTGGATTTAGCGAAATTCAAAGAGTATGAGAAAACTCAAACAAATCTAATAAATTTGGATAAAGAGAAATTTCACGTACAATCTTTGAGATCAGAATTTGAAGATAAATTTCCAACATTTAGCGAGAGACTGTTGAAAGAGGCTTCTGAAAATATTGCTTTGATGATGGACAATTATGATGATGAAGATGTTGAACTTGATTGTGATGATAACGATGAATAATTAAATAATGATAAATTTATAATCATGTTTGTATATATGCTGTATTAGATGATAATATTTTCATGTTACAATCAATTTGCTACGTCCAGAATACGAGCAGTGGCCTGTGTGATGGGACCATAATATATTCTTCTTTGTCGTAACCTCATGACTGAGGGACGTGACTATGGTGTGTTGCCCTGGCCACCATTTCTTTCCAGACATTTCTGTCTTGCGCCATTTGGATGGATGATTGTAGGATGTCCCTTAGCGTCCTGAGTTGTGTGTGTCCATCTTGTAGGATACCACCCTCTCGCTCTCATTCCTTCCACACAACCAGTAATAATCAGCCTTTCCAGACTGTCTGGATCTCGCCTGACCATGTGTCCGAAGAACTTGAACACTCTCTGCTTACGGATTGTTGATACCCGTGTTGTGATATTCAACTGTTTGAGGATTGACTTGTTTATGCGACGTTCCATCCAGGAGATTCTCAGCATTGTGCGCCAGCACCACATTTCTAACTCGTCAATCCTTGATCTCACCTATGCTTTTAGTGTCCAGGTTTCAGAAGCATATAAAAAGACAAAAAAATATAAGTTGTCTGCATTACCTTCTTTTTGGTGTTGCGGCTAATACCACTGTTCTGCCATAATCGCTCCATTAATATATTATCAGATCATGAACTCGAGTAATAGTTTTCCGTTTTGCTAATTTGTACTTGAACAGACATTCATGCTCAAAGAAACGAAGCTCGGAACACTTTTAATGTATTTCTATAATAGGCTCACTGCATTATAGTTGCTAACATGCGAGGGTCCAGAATATTAGATTAGCACACCATATGAAGTTGATGTCAGGAGCTCTCGACATCGACTTCACATGGTGGCTAGCTAGCCCTAGGAAGTAGAGACATATAAAAACAGGTTTCTTTTTACGTAATACTTTATTAAAATTTTATAAGGTCAATTTGTTGGTCTTTATGAATACATTGTAGTTAAAGTTTTCTTTATTGTTATTAATATAGAATTGGTTTAAGAGCATATATATATATATATTTATACAATTAACCGACGAGACAAGGATGATGTTCACCTGATAGTAAGTGACCTGCCCATGACAATGCACTTGTTAGGGTATAGACTGCACCATATAGAGTTTGTTGCTTGGGTCAGGATGTTGAGTTTTGTCATCTCGGTAATTACACTAGCTATAACACTCATCTAATCGGAATGCAATACTGTTTGCATACTACTCCTTAGCGGTATATATAGGCTCTGTCTAGATGGTCTCCGGCAAAGAGACTGATCTCCCAAAAGATTAAAAGTATATATTTGACATAGTTTGTTTTCTGATTATTACAAGTTCATAGTATGTGAGTAGCATAGCGAGCGATGGAGAGAGCTATGCTTGGCATTTCTCTGAGGGACAAAATCCGGAAGGAAGAAATTCGACGGAGAACTGAAGTTGTCGACGTAGCTCTCAAAATTTGCGAGCTGGTGGCAGTGGGTCTGTCATATCTGTTGTGTCAGCGACGGCCAATGGAGAGCAAAGTCTTGGAGTGGAGGCCGGGTACAGGTTGAACAAGGGTAGGACGCCCTCCCTCCAGACGGACTGATGACATCATTAGAGCGATCAGAAATGGGTGGATGTGAGTAGCTGAGGATCACAATTGGTAGAAGACATTGAAGAAGGCCTATATCCAGCAGTGAACAAACAAAGGCTGATAAAGATGATGATGACAAGTTTGTATAATGGGAATGTTGATCAGAACTCCAAGAGTACCAAGTTATTTACACCAGGTTCTATTCAAGGGTATCTGTTTGAACATACTTATGTCCTTGGCTTTGACTGACGGAATCTCATTACATGTGTTCAGATTCTGAGGCAATTGGTATGATGAATATATTGCTGGAGAAGAAATAATATGTTTAATAAACGGTCATATTTATATTCCCACTGCTGGGACATTGACGTTTTTTTTTATAGAAGAATAATTGTGAAGTAATAATTTTGTTTGTTTTTTAAATTCTTATTCCCGCTTGAAATTCAGAATAGAAGACTACATACATATATATCACGCCTCGTTTCCAGTCGGGTAGGTAGATACCACTTCTCTCCACTTGCTTCAATCCTGGCACACTTCTCTCCTTTCCTCCACTTTCATGAGTGTCTTCATGCATAAGACCATTTCAGATCTTTATTCAAAATTTGTTCTTTATTTACCTGGAAGTTGAGAACTTCTGTCAGGGTTTGCTTTTTTTACATTTATAATTCTTGAACGCTGACCTGATCTATTCTATAGTGCTAGCATATAATGTGAAGGTTACTTGTTCGGTGTCCAGTGTGCATGGTGGGTCTGTTATGGAGATGTACCGCTTTAGAAGAATTGTTCAGTTCCAGTTGTCAATAATTAGGAGAGAGTATTCCGAAGGGAAATTGTATTCAGTTCCACTTTCAGTTGACAGTGTGGGATTGTGGTCAATTGTGACTCCATTGTCACAGTGATGTACTGTAAATTTACTCCAATATAACTATCGATGACTTCTATATTCAGCTGGACATCCGGAGTAGACCTTTAATAAGGAGAAATAATTTTCTTTGCTGCTACTCCATCTTTATATTTGCTAAATAACCTACAGTCCTTCTAGACTGGGTTAAAAGACTGTTATAAGTTTCATCAGCTTTCTCCTTGTACTCTTGACAAAACTCCACTTTCTCCCACAGCTGATACATTATATCTTTGCAGGCATTGAGCTCTCGCGGCAGCTCGATCTCTGGCTGTCCAAAGCAGACCTCACGCACGGGCCAGCGCGGGCGATTATAGCGCCGTAAGTATTGGGGCCCCAGGTCGGTGCCCTTAGCGACACTTCTTTATAAGATTTAGCAAATTAATTTATATCACGTGGTATATAATACCACCAGCTGTAAAATGTGGTGAACGGTTTAGAATTATACACACTAACATGGTTTATTTGAAATTTTATTGAAATACCTACAATTTCGATAACACCTAGGTGATCTATGGTATCAATTGCTGTCCTAGGTTCACTGAAGAGGCGAAGTTTGAGATCCGGTTTAAAATGGATTATATAAATATATACATAACTCACTAGTCTACAGTAATGTCATCTGGTGGTCTTCGTATTCTAATCTTCAATTCAGACCCTCCAGATATTCCTCAACCATGACTTTCCTTCTCCCCACCATTCGTTTTCCAGAAAGTTTGCAATACTGCATACAAATTTTAATAGAACATTGAAGATGTCATTTAGTTACAGCGCCATCTGGTGGTGAGTTTTGGCAGCGTGTATATGAACTGGTGGTTATATCACCATACCCGGCGAAAAGCCTGGCTTTATATCGATGAAGTTGAAATTGATAAATTATAATTGGTGCAGTATATGGAGTCTGATGAAAAGGATAAAAAGAGAGAGAAAATATCCTTCGTGACTTCCTGCAGACGAACAGTCCACAACAAGACTACCGTCTTCTGCTTTCAACTAACATCCTATATCTTGTGATTAGCACAATGTGGTGCAGTGTATATCATCCATAAGGGGGCTCGTCCAACTCACGAGGCTCTGGCTCCCACCAACGTGCATTACGCCAGCGTCGTGGGAAATGGCCCAAATTCCCTAATATGAACCCCTATAAACATGGAGGTTTTTGGGGGAGGTCTATGTCCAGCAGTGGACATATATCGGCTGATGATGTATATCATCCTAACTAGCGCCAAAATGTTATATATATATATATATATATCTATATTCATTCGTATTACAGACACGCCGGCTACTCCTACTGCGGCGCGTGCGCAGCTTATGCTTACAGACAAGTCAGCCCGGTCGTTGTGTGAGTATATCATGATCATGTATTAAAAAAAACAAACATGTTTATTGTAGTGGTTTATAGTAGTGCAGAGGGGGCATTGGTGCGTTCCGTGGTAAATCCCGGAGCCCCTCCTAATGCACTGACGGAGACCACCGACTGGGTTTTAGGGAGAAGCCCCCACATAACCTTGTCTTCCCCCCAGAAGCCGAGTATATATAAAGATTTCCCCCGCGATAATAAAAAAGGACTTTAATGGTAGTGTCTGTTGCCGGAGACGGTACTGTGTAAGCATTACCGTGTTCCGGCTTGAAGGACGCTGTAGCTAGTGTAGTTACTGTGGTAAAGAGATTCAACATCTAGTCTCAAGTCGATGAGCGCAATATGGTGCAGAGCATGATGATGATGGTGATACATATTCCATCTTATTGCTATTTAACGTTAACATATACCTCCTTTTTTTGTTGGTTGTGTATATTTCCTATCATTCCAGCAAGCGTATCTTTATCCTGGGCCCATCTCACCACGTGAGGCTCGGCGGCTGCGCGCTGTCCACCTTAGACAAGTACCAGACGCCACTGTACGACCTCACCATAGACAAGCAGAGTAAGTGATCTCATGGTATACGGTCATACCATCACCACGATTACGAACGATGTCTGATGGTGACCGGTGGACATTACCAGTAATAGGATTATGAGCTGCGAGTTGTTTATCAGTAAAGATGACCACGCCGGTGAAAGTTTCTCATTGACCTGATGGTAAGTGATAGTCCATGACAACGTGGCGCTACTTAGGATGTTTACAATGCTTCATAGTCTCCTTGAGATTCGCGATGAGCGCACCGTGGTGGACAGATGTCCACTGCTGGACATAGGCCTCCCCTTTAAGATCTCCACTTAGACCGGTTTTGAGCTGCTTCACCAGATCATCGGACCTCCGCCCAACACTGCGTCTTCCCTTGACTTCGCTGCTCCATCGGCTGTCAGTCCTGGTGCAGTGTATAACATCCTAACTAGAACCACGTTGTTATGCGCATGCGTATCACTTACCATCAGGTGATCTTCCCCGTACACCGATAAAAAAAAAACACATCCCTCATGTTTCAGTTTACGCGGAACTGGAAGCGACGCGTCACTTCGAGTGGATGGATGTGAAGACCGACGAGGACGAGCACTCCATAGAGATGCACCTGCCTTACATTGCGAAGGTCATGGAGGAGTAAGTCAGATTTCGTACCATCAGCACGGTGTGGCCGGCAGCGGTTCCTGACCGTGGACCACGGCGGCACAGTGATACTCCACACCAATAGTACCAGCAGAACAAGTCCAATCTAATACTTAATTAAATATCCTGATCCTAAAGCTCCTAGTTAGCTGCTTGTGATGTGGAGATCCTGGTTCCAATCCATGGTCCAGGTTGTTTTGTGATCGTCTTTGGATCTCCTCTTTCTATCTTCCACCAGCCCCATATTCGGTTCTGGTTAGACATTGATTCCTGCTTATAATTATATATTATATATGAAGCTATCACTGGTGGTAGTATTGCAGCCGACAGCACTGTGCGGACATTGCTGTGATCCGGTTTGAAGGGCGCTGTTGCTAGTAAAATTATTGTGCGCAATGTGGTGTAGTATATAACATACTAAATAGCGACACATGCGCGTGCGCATCACTCACCATCATGTGACCGTGCCGTTCGTCTCGTCGCTTAATAGAATTAAGAAACTGGACAGCCTGCTGATCTTGAGATTCTGATGATGAGAACCGGATACGGACCAAGAACAGCTTTCGTAGAAATACGGCGTTCACAAACTCGCCGTAAGCCATTAGTCCCAGCTGTGGGATCTTTAAGTGGGCTGTTTATGTATGTGATTCTTTGTTCCGTACCTGACTAGTGTTTATATATGACCTTGACTATATCCTTGTGTGGAAAGATCACGAGTCCCAGCAGTGGGAACTTTAAGTGGGCTGTTAGTGTAAGTGATATTTTATTCCACACCTGGTCAGCTTACATTAATGACCTTGACGATCTCACAAGACAATCCCACGAGTCCCAGCAGTGGGAACTTTAAGTGGGCTGTTAGTCTAAGTGATATTTTATTCCACACCTGGTCAGCTTGCATTAATGACCTTGACGATCTCACAAGACAATCCCACGAGTCCCAGCAGTGGGAACTTTAAGTGGGCTGTTAGTCTAAGTGATATTTTATTCCACACCTGGCCAGCCTGCATTAATGACCTTGACGATCTCACAAGACAATCCCATGAGTCCCAGCAGTGGGAACTTTAAGTGGGCTGTTAGTGTAAGTGATATTTTATTCCTCACCTGGTCAGCTTGTATTAATGACCTTGACGATCTCACAAGACAATCCCACGAATCCCAGCAGTGGGAACTTTAAGTGGGTTGTTAGTGTAAGTGATATTTTATTCCACACCTGGTCAGCTTGCATTAATAACCTTGACGACCTCACAAGACAATCCCATGAGTCCCAGCAGTGGGAACTTTAAGTGGGTTGTTAGTGTAAGTGATATTTTATTCCACACCTGGTCAGCTTGCATTAATGACCTTGACGATCTCACAAGACAATCCCACGAGTCCCAGCAGTGGGAACTTTATAATGGCTGTGTATTGGCGTGTATATTGTGTACTTTACTTTCCAGGTACAAAACCGGTTTCACAATCATACCGATCCTGGTGGGATCTTTAACTCCTGAGAAGGAAGCCAAGTAAGTGGGATATAGTGTCTTCTTCTTTATCATCAGCCGATATACGTCCACTGCTGGACATGGTTTCCCCAAAGACCCTCACATCATTCAGTCGTGCGCATCCAGCGGCTTCCTGCGACCTTCGTTTGTAGAGGTTCCTATGGGGGGTGGGGGGTTTCGGACCAATTACCATCACCTGGCTCAATTTGGGCTGGTGGGATAGTGGGATAATGCATCCTTTATGTTATATAGCGCTATCATTTATCATCAGGTACGGCTCGATACTGGCGCCGTATCTGGCGGATCCGCAGAACCTGCTGGTGATATCCTCGGACTTCTGCCACTGGGGCACGCGCTTCCGCTACAAGTGGAAGGACAGCAGCAGGGGCCACATCTACCAGAGCATCGAGTGGCTGGACAAGCTGGTGAGTTGCAGCGGTTAAAGGGCACTGTATGCGTCATCTTCATCAGTCGGCGGCAGTCCACTGCTGGACATAGTTCTCTCCCAACAAACGTCATTCCATACTCAATCAACTCTTACTCAAAACAAAGAACTGCTGGTGGTAGTGTCTCTATTGCTGGCGATCGTCCGATCAGCTTGCAGTGATCCGGTTTGAAGGACTTTACTGGTACTAGTGTCACTGTTGCCGGAGACCGTCTAGGTACCACCGCAACGTCCATTGCAGCCGACAGACAATATTGTGCAGACATTGCTGTGATCCGGTTTGAAGGACTTTACTGGTGGTAGTGTTTCTGTTGCCGGAGACCGTCTAGGTACCACCGCAGCGCCTATTGCAGCCGACACACAGTACTGTGCGGACATTGCTGTGATCCGGTTTGAAGGACCTATAGCTACCACTGGTGGTAGTGTCTCTGTTGCCGGAGACCGTCTAGGTACCACCGCAGCGCCTATTGCAGCCGACACACAGTACTGTGCGGACATTGCTGTGATCCGGTTTGAAGGACCTATAGCTACCACTGGTGGTAGTGTCTCTGTTGCCGGAGACCGTCTAGGTACCACCGCAGCGCCTATTGCAGCCGACACACAGTACTGTGCGGACATTGCTGTGATCCGGTTTGAAGGACCTATAGCTATCACTGGTGGTAGTGTCTCTGTTGCCGGAGACCGTCTAGGTACCACCGCAGCGCCTATTGCAGCCGACACACAGTACTGTGCGGACATTGCTGTGATCCGGTTTGAAGGACCTACAGCTATCACTGGTGGTAGTGTCTCTGTTGCCGGAGACCGTCTAGGTACCACCGCAGCGCCTATTGCAGCCGACACAGTACTGTGCGGACATTGCTGTGATCCGGTTTGAAGGACCTATAGCTATCACTGGTGGTAGTGTCTCTGTTGCCGGAGACCGTCTAGGTACCACCGCAGCGCCTATTGCAGCCGACACACAGTACTGTGCGGACATTGCTGTGATCCGGTTTGAAGGACCTATAGCTATCACTGGTGGTAGTGTCTCTGTTGCCGGAGACCGTCTAGGTACCACCGCAGCGCCTATTGCAGCCGACACACAGTACTGTGCGGACATTGCTGTGATCCGGTTTGAAGGACCTATAGCTATCACTGGTGGTAGTGTCTCTGTTGCCGGAGACCGTCTAGGTACCACCGCAGCGCCTATTGCAGCCGACACACAGTACTGTGCAGACATTGCTGTGATCCGGTTTGAAGGACCTATAGCTATCACTGGTGGTAGTGTCTCTGTTGCCGGAGACCGTCTAGGTACCACCGCAGCGCCTATTGCAGTCGACACACAGTACTGTGCGGACATTGCTGTGATCCGGTTTGAAGGACCTATAGCTATCACTGGTGGTAGTGTCTCTGTTGCCGGAGACCGTCTAGGTACCACCGCAGCGCCTATTGCAGCCGACACACAGTACTGTGCGGACATTGCTGTGATCCGGTTTGAAGGACCTATAGCTATCACTGGTGGTAGTGTCTCTGTTGCCGGAGACCGTCTAGGTACCACCGCAGCGCCTATTGCAGCCGACACACAGTACTGTGCGGACATTGCTGTGATCCGGTTTGAAGGACCTATAGCTATCACTGGTGGTAGTGTCTCTGTTGCCGGAGACCGTCTAGGTACCACCGCAGCGCCTATTGCAGCCGACACACAGTACTGTGCGGACATTGCTGTGATCCGGTTTGAAGGACCTATAGCTACCACTGGTGGTAGTGTCTCTGTTGCCGGAGACCGTCTAGGTACCACCGCAGCGCCTATTGCAGCCGACACACAGTACTGTGCGGACATTGCTGTGATCCGGTTTGAAGGACCTATAGCTATCACTGGTGGTAGTGTCTCTGTTGCCGGAGACCGTCTAGGTACCACCGCAGCGCCTATTGCAGCCGACACACAGTACTGTGCGGACATTGCTGTGATCCGGTTTGAAGGACCTGTAGCTATCACTGGTGGTAGTGTCTCTGTTGCCGGAGACCGTCTAGGTATCGCCGCAGCACCTATTGCAGCCGACACACAGTACTGTGCGGACATTGCTGTGATCCGGTTTGAAGGACCTGTAGCTATCACTGGTGGTAGTGTCTCTGTTGCCGGAGACCGTCTAGGTATCGCCGCAGCGCCTATTGCAGCCGACACACAGTACTGTGCGGACATTGCTGTGATCCGGTTTGAAGGACCTGTAGCTATCACTGGTGGTAGTGTCTCTGTTGCCGGAGACCGTCTAGGTACCGCCGCAGCGCCTATTGCAGCCGACACACAGTACTGTGCGGACATTGCTGTGATCCGGTTTGAAGGACCTGTAGCTATCACTGGTGGTAGTGTCTCTGTTGCCGGAGACCGTCTAGGTATCGCCGCAGCGCCTATTGCAGCCGACACACAGTACTGTGCGGACATTGCTGTGATCCGGTTTGAAGGGCGCTGTAACTAGTGAAATTACTGCGGTAATGGCACTCGGCATCTTATGGCACGCGTATCACTGAATATCAGGTGAACGTCACGCTCATCTCATCCCTTTGTTGATCAATATACTATATATTTGTATGGGTGTAAGGTGTCCTGCACAACTACTTAAAGGACCCAATCCAACATCACCAGCTCGTGGTGAACCCTGCTAATCAACAAACGAGGATCTGGATCCCACCGACCCGTATTGAGCCAGACGTGGTGGGAAATGGTCCGATATCCTTCCATATGGAACCCATGCAGACAAAACTACTGGAGCCAGCCGATGCCGACAGCGCTGGACCGATGGATATAGAGATCTTGGCCGAGGTCTACATCCAGCTGTGGATGTCCATTGATGATAACTTCCACATCTTCCCCAGGGTATGGATATAATCGAGAAAATGGACCCGCGCTCCTTCACCGACTACCTGAACCACTACGGCAACACCATCTGCGGGCGGCATCCCATCGGCGTGTTACTGCAGGTCAGCATCCACCAGACTATATACAGTACCACGGCACACACTTGATATTAAGTGACTAGCATGGTGATTACATCCACCAGACTATATACAGTACCACGGCACACACTTGATATTAAGTGACTAGCATGGTGATTACATCCACCAGACTATATACAGTACCACGGCACACACTTGATATTAAGTGACTAGCATGGTGATTACATCCACCAGACTATATACAGTACCACGGCACACACTTGATATTAAGTGACTAGCATGGTGATTACATCCACCAGACTATATACAGTACCACGGCACACACTTGATATTAAGTGAGTAGCATGGTGATTACATCCACCAGACTATATACAGTACCACGGCACACACTTGATATTAAGTGACTAGCATGGTGATTACATCCACCAGACTATATACAGTACCACGGCACACACTTGATATTAAGTGAGTAGCATGGTGATTACATCCACCAGACTATATACAGTACCACGGCACACACTTGATATTAAGTGACTAGCATGGTGATTACATCCACCAGACTATATACAGTACCACGGCACACACTTGATATTAAGTGACCACCATAGTGATTACACACCCACATTTGTCGACACAAGTGACGTTTGTATATCGTGGTAAGTTATACGCTCACCTATAAAACAAGGACACAGCAACCAGATTTTTTTTATCCAAATATGTAAGTCCCAACAGTGGGAATATTAATACAGACTGGGATGTTTTAAAAGGGAGCGATAAAATTGCTCAGGAGATCAGCAACGCGGTGGTGATGGCTCCGAACTGGTACAGGCCGCGGTAACAGGTCACCATAAAAAAAAAAAAAAAACTTACCATTGATAAAACCCCACAGGCGATATCAAAGCTGCAAGGCAAGTCCAGCTCGCCGAGGATGTCGCTGAAGTTCCTCAGATACGCCCAGTCCTCGCAGTGCATGAACTACCAGGACTCGTCCGTGTCGTACGCGAGCGCTTCCCTCGTCTTCGAGTGAATACACAACCACACACACACACACACAAAAAAAATAGTACAATAAAAAAAACAGCCTGTAGTTACAACTACAATGAAATTAAACATCCTGTATAGCCTTTGCTCGTGTACACCGCGTGTATATGTTTGTTCTTGTTATGTAATAAGTGAATTTTTTTACACAAGACGAGAGAAATCAATAAAAAATAAGACAAAATGAAAAATATCATCATCATCCGACAGATGCCCACTGCTGGACATAGCCCACCCCCAAAGTTAAAAAATATGGAAACATAAATATCCTAACATGAATAATAAATCGCTTAGTGTATCTCTTGTGTATTGTGTGGGGACCTTTGGGGGAAGTCTATGTCCAGCTGTGGGCATCTATCGGCAGATGGTGATAACGATGATGTATCTTATTCAGCAATAATAATTTAGAAATGTTATTGTAATATTTGTTTATTAATAGTTCGTGATAACAGAACACCCTGTATATACAGGACAGTATGTTACTTACACCAATACTATACAGGTTGTAACCGTTGTGTTTATAGGTAGTTACTTTAAGGGGGGAGAGGGTTCTAAATCCTGATTAACCATCATTCTTGCTGGCCACCATTTAAGGACATCACCTGTGCTAACTACCGCTCGGGCTTACTACTGCTCGATTTTACCATCGCTCGAGCTTAGCACTGCTCCATTTTACCACCGGACGGGTTTACCACTACTCGGGCTTACCGTAGGACCGGTTTATAACTGCTCGATATTACCACCGCTCGGCTTACCACTGCTCGAAATTACCACCGCTCGGCTTACCACTGCTCGATACTACCGCCGCTCGGGCTTAGCACTACTCAAATTTACCACCGGACGGGTTTACCACTATTCGGGCTTACCATCGGACGAGTTTAAAATAGCTCGGTCTTACCACCGTTCGGGCTTAGCACTGCTCAATTTTACCACCGGACGGGTTTACCACTACTCGGGCTTACCATAGGACGAGTTTAAAACTGCTCGATCTTACCATCGCTCGGGTTTACCGCTGCTCGATTTTACCACCGGACGGATATCACCACTGCTCGGGTTTACAGCTGCTCGATTTTACCACCGGACTGGTTTACTACTGCTCGGACTTATCACTGTTCAATCTTACTACCACACGGGTTTATCACTGCTCGGACTCACCATCATCCGGGTTTATCCTCGCTTGAGCATACCATTGACCGAGCTTACTATCACCCCAGCGTATCGCCTGTATAACTTACCACCAATCAAGCATACTATTGCCCAGGCTTATCACCTATCGAGCTTACCATCGTCCGAACGAAACGCCACCCATGCTGTGATGTGAACTCAAGGTCAAGCTGCAGCTCATCAGCAGCTGCTATTAATTTTTGGACCTGATGGTGTGTGGAGGTCTTAACACAAACCCTATAATTCCATAAAAGAGAACACGCTGTACATACAGATAATACACACGTATTTAATATAACAATGGCGATAGTGTACCTACAGAGGTGGAGATCTTTGGGGAGGCCAATGCCCAGCAGTGGACCGTCTATTGGATGATGGTGGGAAGACAAGGTCGAAGCTCCTCGAAGATATCGATGAATCGCTGAAAAGTCGATAGTGTATATATACTTTAACTGTCCCACTGTTTTTATTATCTGTGTGACAATATACGAAATGTCAATGTCGGAATTTTTTTTTTTCTATAAAAAAGTCACACGTCCTCCACATACAGCCAATGATTTATGACTAGTGAATGAACTTAGAATATATATACAAGGCATGATAGTCATCTTTTCTTTGATGATGATGAGCGCTTTGTGGTCATTTTGATTATAGCAGCTCATCTGCTTCTGGGCTCGTGTGGCCAGGTCCACGGCTGAGGGTCGTGATTCCCCACTGATTTTCTACTTATGCTACTCCAGCTCTTCCTATTCTCTTATGGGTTTCCGCGTGGTCCACGCGGCAGCTTACCATCAGTGCTACCCATTGGTATATTTTTTTTTTCGATACAGATAAAAAAGGATGTATATATAATTTTTTATCTGTATTCAATTTTGTCTTTGGAACATGTCGGGCGCCATTTATACCACAACCCCGTTTGAAGGTCGCTATAGCTGGTGAAATTACTGAGGTAACGAGACTCGACAAGCGCTAATGGTGCAGTGTATGCCATCCTGACTAGAGGCAGTTAGGTGCATCACCATCAGGTGAACTTCCCGCCCGTTGGGACGGCAAATTAAAAAAAAGTTTTAATATAATTTTTTTTTTATCTTCATAATAATACAGATAATATCTACATAAGTTTACGGTCTCAAACATTAGCATTTATTTTATGATAATAAAACTTTATTTGCTATTTAAATTGTGTTTTTTTTTAATAATTATTGATTAATTAGACAAAGGTATAATTTTGTGAAAATAAAAAAATTGCTTTTATTTCTTTTATTTATTCCTTACATCGGTATGCTGTGTGGTGGACTGTCAGGGGTCACGCACAATTCGCAGGACCCAAGCCATTCTCACCAGCCCCTGTTAATCATCAAATGAGGCTCTGGCTCCTACCAACCTGCACTGGAACAGCGTGGTAGGAAATGGCTCAAATTCTCCCTATAAAAAAACTGCTCCTAGTGCCCAGCTATGCAGGCAGCGTAGTACCGATCGATGTGAGGATCTTTGGGGGATGCTTATGTCCAACAGTGGACGTCCAATACCTGATGATGACTGGTGTGTTACATTTCAATGACATTGTGTCAATTTAATTAAATTCCCTGTCATTGTTCAAGTGCAATAGTCACCTTAACTAAATAACTAGTGTGGCCATAAATACTGTTACATAAAAACTTTTCTATTTTTCAGCTTTAATTATTTTGAATTTGGAACACGTATTTTATAAACATTTTCATTTGGTTTTATGTGGTTGCTATAGAAACTAATTCGCGGTCTAATTTTATATTACAGCCGGCAAAGCGGGCGGGGACCAGCTAATTGTAAGGAACAGTCAAGGAGGTAAAATCCTCCTCCAAACGATCCCATTCTCCTATTTCAAGTCTATATCATCACTCCATCGCCTATACGGTCTTCCTCTTCATCGTTTCTCATGTTTTGAACACCAGTTGGTCACCATTTTTGTATATCTTTGATCCTCGACTCTGTAAGTGTCCTGCCCGTTTCGGTTTGATTATTTCTAGAAGTACGTCCTTAGCCTTCATGGACACTCTAATTTAAGTTGGAATTGACGCTGAACACGCCAAAAATACCAGAAGAAACTTTATAAATCATTTGTTATAAATAAATAAGCCGTTATTGTCCATGAGCCTCCTTATTCCTGCAGAACTCCTTTAGAGCCCTTCCTTATTTCTTGAATCCTGATGACTGTTCGCCTTGTCTTTATTCTGTGATGATGTTGAGCTTGGTTGTCATTTTAAAGCTCATCTGATACTCAGCTCGTGGACCAAAGTCCACGGTTTTTTGGTCCGCCCTGTTAAGATTCTGGATGATGTCAGCGCTGCAAACCATTCGACTGTTACAGCTTATCTGACAGTGGGCACGCGGACCTGGATCTACGGCCTGTTAAGGTCCGCCCCGTGCTCCCAAGATCCATTTTATATTTCCATTGTCCTGCCCGCTTGGGTAGTACAACTAGTGGGTGTTGACCGAAGACAGTCTATAGACGAGACAAAAGTAATAAATATATATATATATATATATATATATATATATATATATATTTCTAGAATATAATATATATATCTAGAATCTATTTAGATTAATTTAAAGTCTAACAGTTTTCTTATAAAACCAACTTAAAACTGTAAACACATTCGCTTCAGGACCATTCTCAGAGGACTTGCAGCCAGTGTGTTGGAGACACTAGATCTCGTAAATGTCCTTAGTCCGTAGGGTTCCCGACTAGCGGCCGCGTACTGGTAGAGGTAGTGTTGGGAGGTCCCCCACAAGGTGGATCGATCTGGTGAAGGTCGCGGGCGAAGACGCTGGATGCGGGCAAGAAGGAACGATCTATTTGGAGATCTTAGGGTAGGCTGTGGATGTCTATCAGCCGATGATAATGATAACCTCCTTACGCAAGAGTTTATTGGTAGAAGGTATCGGTTTCTTCACCGGAAGCTCAAGCTTAATGAGAATGGAACAGTACATTCGAGACTTACAACATACAATCTGAATCATCACAACACCAATTTGTCATAGACTAAATAAAAATACCAGCTATACACTCTTTGGATGTGAAGCTGCGGCTCCCGAGCTATACACTCTTTGAATGCGAAGCTGCGGCGTCCCGAGCTATACACTCTTTGAATGTGAAGCTGCCGCTCTCGAGCTATACACTCTTTGGATGTGAAGCTGCGGCTCTTTAGTTGCATACACAAATATTGATGTTAGTTGTAACTCCAAAACAATACACTCTTTAAATGCTGCGTTCTCTGGATACATAACAAGAATTAGGCTCTATTTCTATCTCAGCTTTGCAACACCCCCTCTCCCCGCGTCGCACCTCAGTCCTCGTTACACTCCTGTTAAATATGTTTGTTACTAGTTTTTTTTTGGTTTTTTATTACTTTTTTTTATTTAAATAATAAATGATTATCTAAGAATACTATATATATATATATATATATAATTAGTTTTCTTCATCAAATTGTTTATGTAGGCACTTTTCATAGAAAGTAAGAAAAACTTTTGTGGCTTTTTAAAAATTTTGAAATTTTTAAATTGGTAATTTTGGCTCTTCCTACTCAAAAGGTTGCTGATCACTGGCGTAAGTCAAAAACTATTTCTATAATTAATTATTAAACTGTAGGCTCTCTCTCTATATATATATATATATATATATATATATCTCGCGTGGGCAACCCCAACGCGTACATCCGTCCGTCGCCCATCAAAGTTGACATTAAAACAGAAAAATTTTCAGTTGTACAAAGAGAAATTCAAAATTGAACAATAAAGACATGAGCTGTGTCAGTGAACCGGTGACCAGAGCGAGGGGTTCGAAGCTCAAGGACTACAAATCCTGGTACTGCCTGGACGTTGGCAACCAGACATCGAGAACCAAATGCTTTAAAGACACCCAGCCAGTGGACGGCGACCGAGTGAATGTTGATGTTAAAGAGATAAATTCGACAGATAAGAAAGACACGAAGCGCAGCATCCGGTTGTGTCTAATGGTGGTAACCAACTTATTAATAATTGTAATATTTATTATCTTCCTATATAAACTTATTGTTAATTGTTTAATTATGGTTAACAGTGAAAACAACGCTTACTTGGAATATAAGTTTTAATTCGTTATTCAATAATAAATAAACATATGCAAATATATCATTAAGTTTAAGTTGTCTATAATTTCTATTACATACAATTCCAACGAGTGCCACGTTCACCTGATGATGAGTGATACGCTCATTACAGGATCTATTTGTGATGGTACACACAGCATCACATTGCGCTCGTCAACTCGAAACACAAGACGATAAACCTCATTACCTCTAACAATTTAAACTAGCTACAGCTCCCTTCAAACCGGAACACGGTAATGTTTGTCGGCTGCAATAGACGCTGCGGTGGTGCCTAGCTGGTCTCCAGCAGAGACACTACCACCAGTGTAGTCTTAGCAAGGTATTAAGATATATGGTGAGTACCAGTTCTCACCATCCGTCACAGCGGTGGAGTATTAAAGGCGGTAAAGGAAGATATATAGAGCACTGATTAGCCATGGTATTGCTCGAGGAGCTTTCAATCGGAACTGCTCCATGATGAACTGGATGGAGTATAAAGCATAGTATAATGTATACCCCAAGAGGTTACCTTTCGAACATTGATCTTGTGACCTTGCAAAGGATACTCCACGTAACCCTGACTTCGTCAGAAGACTGTTCCAGTTTGAATGGCGGTGCAGTATATATCAGATCTTAACTAGAGCTATACACAGGCAGACGTACCATCACCACCAGGTAATCAGCCAGTCTCGCAAAAGATGATTACAGCGATCGTGTCTCTTACAAGGTTGCATTAAAACAGCTTCTTAGTAAAATATAAACTTTATTTAACTTTTAACCAATACCTCACGCAATATCGAGTGACGGAGCGCGAATAAATAGCGAAACAATTAAACAAAAAAAAAAAACAACTAAATTAGAAATATTTTCTGATATTTCCTCGGGCGCTGTCATAAATTATATTTAGCAGTTAAATAACCTGCTAAATAACGGCTGCTATTTTTCGTGCTGGCAACGAAGGTTTTATATATTTCTTTTTTATTTCCCGCGCCGTGTGACGTTTATAGCGGTTTGCCGGGCGGAGGTCAATGACCTCGCTTACCTGATGTCGCCGTACAAAATGTTTAGATAATTCTATTGTGGTGATGCTATTTATATCCTTCGAACCGGATTTAGACCAGCGTAGTAGGCAACGGCCCCCGGTGTCCAGCGATCGATGTGGGGATATTCGGGACGCTTGTCCAGCAGTGGACGTCTATCGGCAAAAGCATAGCTAATGTGGGCCACCTGTGGCACCAGCTGCTAGATGAACCAGTCTCTTCAGAGCTACCGGTGATACACGTCGTCAGGTCAACTCGGTGGTATACACCACCTGAAGAACCTTTCAAACTGGTGGTATATTCCACCACTTGAACCTTTCGCCTCTAAGCCACCGGAAATACACGACATAGTGAAACTATACACTTAAGGCCCTCAGAGCAATAAAAAAACTATACATGTCATATTTATTATCTGTGGTATTTATATGGTTTATTTAAATAGGCGCCATTAATAAATAGTCCGCTTAATCTTCCCACAGCTGGGACTCGACAGTCTTCTCTCATAATCATGCTGATCGAACGTATCGGTGGAAACAAATCCTCGGAAGCTGTCCTCGGAATGATTCCTCACGATCTCTATCACCGGATGCCAGAAGCAATCGAACCGGAAGCACGAGATTATATATCAATCGCAATCGCTTCAACCCGAGTCATCATTACTTCACATATATCTACGTCGTCATATATAAAGTAGGGGGCAATATATAAATACCAGCGGTGGGGAGAAATGAGCGATCTATTATCTATGTTACATTTCCGTTCTATTTAATCTACGAAAAATTTGGAGGTTCCGCCCTAAAAAAAAAATCTTAATTTTTTTAATATAATGATAAAATATTTTTTTTTATTTACTTAAAACATTTCACAACGCGAATGAATCCTTACGTTATAACGGAAACGGTTTTTTATAACGGCCATGTTTTTTTATTATTATTATTATTTAAACTTGTTTTATTTTAATAATTGTATAAGGAGTACATAATTTTTTTTTATTGACGTATTTTTTTTTTAAAATAAATGTTACGGAATCTAGTTTCCGGGCTGTGCTATTTTTCGTTAGTTTTTTTTTTTTATTAAATACAATACTTTTTAAAATCTAAAGATTTCATTATATATATACTCTAACGTACAGGCTGAATAATGAAAACTGTGACAGTTTGTTTTTTTTTTCAATAAATATTTCCCGCCAAAAGTTCGATCAATAAAAATGCGCTTCTTGAAATTGTTATCTGTGGTAAGTAGATAGAAAAATTAAATATTACTATAAGTTACCTTTTTTTTTAACGAAGTAATATATTTAATAATAATATACAGGATGTTTAATTTTTCATTGTATAAAATACTCAATATAATTAAAGTGGTGTATTTACATAAAAAAAAGTTAAATCGACACAAAATTAATGTTACGATTTTTTGTTTCTTTTTTTTTTTTTTTTATTCTTTTGTATGGGCGTATAGTTTTTAGCGAAGCTGAAATTAAAAATGTTACATCCTGTTTGAACCGAGTTCGATGTTATACACAACGTGTTAAGGCTTATTAATTTTTTTTATTATTAACAAATAAAAATTTATTATTTCACCGCAAAACGCGTGTTGTGAAGAAATCCGAAGTTCAGCCAAATAATTATGATGGTGGTGGGGATGATTGTTTAGCTCAAATCCCACCGCGGCTCGTCGACGGGAAGTCTGAAAGGAAGATAACGATATGAATATCGGAAGTCGAGCCCACAGCTGGGTACAGGCCTCTCTATGCTACTTCTCTGACTGAATCCCAACAGTGGGAATATTAAATGGGCTTCCCATTTATTGTTATATTTAAAGTCTAACCGTAGCGTTATACAAATATAATAAGCTTACTAAGTTTTCCCACAACTGGGACTAAGAGAGTCCAGTCCCAAAACTGTTTATTCACCATGAGAAAATTTGAGTTCCTTTCTTATGATACCCTCTGCAAGGTGGTTGGTGGTAAGTTCACCATGTTTCACCATCAACGGGAACGGCAGCACCGGCGATACAGATCCTCTCTCTGATGATTGTCATTCCCAAGAGTTATGATAGTTATGTGTTGGTGTTGTTCCTCATCAGCCGATGATATCAGATACCGTGTCATGTCTCGTCTCCTATAGCCGAGTGTGATCATCAGCGGATAGATGTCCACAGCTGAGCATACATTGCTGTGATCCGGTTTGAAGGGCTCTGTAACTATTACTGGTAGTAGTATTTCTGTTACCGTAGACCGTCTAGGTACCACCGCAGCGATCAACAGTACTGTGCAGACATTGCTGTGATCCGGTTTGAAGGGCTCTGTAACTATTACTGGCAGTAGTATTTCTGTTACCGGAGACCGTCTAGGTACCACCGCAGCGCCTATTGCAGCCGACAGTGCTGTGCAAACATTGTCGTGATCCGGTTTGAAGGGCGCTGTAGCTAGGGTCTTCGGCGAATCTCCGACAACACAGACATTACCACCAGTGATAGCTGTTGGTCCTTCACTTAAACGGCCCGCTGGTGTTGTCACTTAATGAAATAATTCCGATGACGTTCTCTGGTGGCGTGTCTGCCCGTTCAATAGAACCTTCTAGAAGTTGGTGTTTAAATATATATGATGATGAAGTGTCTCACCAGCTCCCGTGTCGCGGCCGTCATCCTGTGGGAAGGGGAGAAGGTTTTAGTTCAGGTAACACCCCCAGCAGGTAAGTTGATAATTTTTTTTTTAAAATTACTATAATTATTTAAGAGCTTTCAAGAGGACAGGGAACTCGGAGAAGAGTAAGAAAAGACTACTCTCATATGACGTACGTTACTAGGGAGAGAGAGAGAGAGAGAACAAGAGAGAGAAAGAGGGAGAAAGAAAGAGAATTACTGCGATGAGACTTAATATAATGTCTAAAAGTGATGAGCACAGTTTTTATAGATGCTTATCTGGTGGTGACACTCCTGCATATAAATCCTGGTTAGGATGATGTACACTGCACCACTGGTCGTCCCGTTACCGCGGTAACACAGTAACGTTAGCACAGTTGGGAACAGATGTAGTGTATGTCTTCCTAACTAGTGTTCTTCTAATAAACTCTTGGCTCTCGTATATTGTTTGAACTACTGCCGTCGTGGTGGCTGATTTAATCGAGGTAATCTGGGTCATCATCACCATCATCATCATCAGCGGAAAGATGTCCACTGCTGGACATAGGCCTGATCCGAAAATTCCCCTATCGATCAGGCCTAATGAGGATTGGTAGGTTTGGCCGTCTGCACCGCGAGCTGGTGCCCTCACCCCTTTAGGTAATCAGAGTGGTTGGACAATGTGGCACCGGAACCGAACTGGAGACTTCCGTGTGTAAGGAGCGTTCCACTCACCAGCCGTGTCCTTTGCACGGTCATGCTGTTCTGCGGCACGCACCCGTCCGGACGCACGCCGCGCGCGTCGTACACCTCGCGCAGCATCAGCAGCATCGTGTCCTCGGACTCCCTGTATAGTAAAAGACTTGGATACATCTTTTTGTTTCATTCGAAGAAACAACGAGACGAGCGGTGCTATCACCTGATAGTAAGTGATACGCCTCCCCATAACAACGTACCGCTATTTTGAATGGTACACTGAACCACATTGCGCTCGTCGCGTTAAAACATACATTGTCGCATTACCTCAGTAAACTCTAGCTACAACGCCCTTCAAACCGGAACACGGTAATTATTGCGTACTACTGTTTGTCGCTGCAGTGGGACCCACCTAGACGGTCTCCAGCAATAGAGAGCTACTACCAATATAACATAACCACAACATCATCAGCCGAGGTCCACTGCTGGGCATACCACACTACCACTGATATCAGTCCATTATAAGTATATATTTTATATAACAACAAATTACTTTGGTTTCAATCAAAAATCTTTATTTATATTCAAATTAATATTATTAGTAGTGTTATTAAACGTTTGAGGATTCATGTGTGCACTTGTTCTCACAAGTGTACCGGTGCATTCTTGTATGTGCACGTGTACTGTGTGCGTTTGATTATACATATGTTCGTGTGAATATGTGCCCATTATGTCCTTCAGTATTCACGTGTGTATGTGCGCTCATTGTGTGCTAGAATATTTATGTTTGTGTGTGTGCTCTTGTGTTTTCTTTATAATTCATGTATGTGTGCTCATTATGCCCTTGAGTATTTACGTGTGTATGTGCGCTCATTGTGTGCTACAATATTCATGTTAGTGTGCGTGCTCTTGTGTTTTCTTTATAATTCATGTATGTGTATGTGTGCTCATTATGTCCTTGAGTATTCACGTGTGTATGTGCGCTCATTGTGTGCTAGAATATTCATGTATGTGTATGTGTGCTCATTATGTCCTTGAGTATTCACGTGTGTATGTGCGCTCATTGTGTGCTACAATATTCATGTTAGTGTGCGTGCTCTTGTGTTTTCTTTATAATTCATGTATGTGTATGTGTGCTCATTATGTCCTTGAGTATTCACGTGTGTATGTGCGCTCATTATGTGCTAGAATATTCATGTTAGTGTGTGTGTTCTTGTGTTTTCTTTATAATTCGTGTGTTTATATGTGTGCTTATATGGTTACTTGTGTATAGTAAAGGGGTGGTCGGCTCACCAGTAGCCGACGTGGCTGCTCATTGCGAATAGGTACTCGTTGATCATCTCGAACGGTGCCTCCTGCAGCACATAGTCCACGCGGCGGCCCGAGTTCAGCTTGCCCAGCGTCTCCGTCACGACCTGGGGTACACCAGTCCACACTCGATGATAAGTCACCCAACATGGTGATCAGTCTTTATTACTAAAGACCATCAAATTACGCAAACACGAAATTGTTTTCAATAAATCAATCCCAACATTTAGGTTATCTGCATGTCCAGCAGTGGACTTCCAACTGTTGAGATTATAATGACGATCGTTTTAATTTTTTTTTCAATATGAGTCCAAAAGCATCATTCTAATCTGAAAAATCCTCACCACGTTTTCTTGCACCTCCTCTTTACCGTCCTCGTCGAGCTGTTCCTTCTCTATCTCTTCTTCGACGACCTGAAAGGAAAATTGACATTGCATTACTCAAAGCGACGACTTCAACGTAATGTTGTGTAAACATTCTAACAAATATTATATGTATAAAGTAATATATCCAACATTCTTTGTTCATATATTCTTATCGTTCCCACTACTGGGATATTTTTATTGGGCATAAACTTTGAAGCTTCTCTCATAACAAGAGAGTCAAGGTCATTGTCCACCAACCCGCACTTGCCCCCCATGATTGCTTGGACTCTCTCTCGCCTATCATCTTCATTGTTTATATCAGAGGAGGATGACCACACTCTCTATCTCACCTTCTCCAACTGCCGGTCAGTGGGCGGAGGCTGCGCCCTCCACATACTGGACCAGGTGCTCTTTATGGACTCTATGATTTTCTGCTTGATATCGGCTCCCACTCGCGCCATCGTGTCCTTTAACTCTGGAATAAGACGCAATTACCGGTAACAGCTTTGTGTATAGTTTTAATTTAATTCACGCTAATAAATTACCGTCGTAATTTTAAAGCATTGTTATCTATAG
This sequence comes from Ornithoptera priamus, assembly GCA_029034505.1. Classification (NCBI taxonomy): domain Eukaryota; kingdom Metazoa; phylum Arthropoda; class Insecta; order Lepidoptera; family Papilionidae; genus Ornithoptera; species Ornithoptera priamus. The sequence continues at coordinate 443,497 of JARDWD010000587.1, read as the reverse complement.
TGTTATTTTTTATACCATTAAGTCACCTGATGGTAAGTGATACGGCCGATCATAACAACGTGGCGCTAGTTAGAATGGTATACACAGCACCACATTGCGCTTATCGCGTTGAGACATAAGATGTCGAGTCCCGTTACCCCGGTAATTACACTAGCTACAGCACCCTTCAAACCGGAGCACAATAATGTCTACATACTACTGTTTGGCAGAAATAGGCGCTGTGATGGTACGTAGTTAGATGGTCTCCGGCATAAGAGACCTACCACCAGTAATTGCTAGATTTAGTGCAATGCGATGTAGTATAAATATCCTAACGGAATTCACATGGTTATCAAATGTTCACCTACATCATCATCAGATAGACGTCCAGTGCTGGACATAGGCTTCGAAGATCTCCACATCGATGACAGTGGGTTCCTTCGATTCTCACCAGATCGTGGGTCCAGTTTGTGCGAGGCCTCCCAGCACTACGTCTACCGCTACTCAAGGACCTTACTGCCTCATCAGCTATCAGTCCTTGGAGCCACGTGCCCTGCCCACTTCCGCTTACATCTAGCAATCTTTTAGGCTATGTCGGTGACCTTAGCTCTTCGGCGGATCTCCACATTTCTGATACCATCGCGCAGGGAAACCACTATCACAGCCCTCTCCATTGCCCTTTGGGTGACTTAAGACCTTTTCACACCTACATATATAAGAATTATTACCGACCTTCATGTTGAAGGGCGTATTATGGTACTGTGTGCAGCATCCTAACCAGCGCTACATTGCCATGATCAGGAGTATGACTTACTATCAGATGAACATCTTAAATGTGTAAGCAGTAGTTACCCAAGTGCATCCGTTTCCGTCCTTTGTGGTGCGGTATCTGGAACGGCTTGACGTCCCTCAGAGCTGGATTTATCAAAGGTTCGATTCTGGAGAATTAGAATGTATACGTAAAGGCTGGGTCATGAAATTCCATCGTCATCATCAGCCGTTAGAAGTCCATTGCTGGACATGGGTTTCCTACTAAGTTCTACAATCAGCATGGCATTAGATGCAGTCTTTGAAGGTTGATATGGGGGATTTGAGTCATTTACCACCACACTGGCTGAACGTGGATTGTTCGGAGCCAGATCCTCGTTTGTTGATTAGCAAGATTCACCATGAGCTGGTGATGTTGGTTTGGTATAATACATCCTAAGGAAGGTTGTATAAATCACCTGTAAGCGATGGGGTCGTATGGATGGAAGATGTTGAAAAACTTGTTGCAGGTCGGCAGACAGAAGCCCGGGCCCAGCAGCTCCACGCCCCTGATGCACTCGAAGATAGCTGAAAACGGCACGTGTGGGAGATAAGTTAGAGCATCCCTAATGCAACTCCACTCTCACTGCAGCTCGGCGAGTTCCACCAGCAGAACAGAGACCGATCTAGTATTTATATATCTATCTCTTTCGTTCACTCTTACTGTGGGATAAGTGCTTGAAGGTAACTTAGTGACTCCGTGGTTGGAGTCAATTTGTGTATTTCCACCACAGTGATGATATACGGCAAATTGCCCACTTTATATTCCCACAGCTGGGAATCGAAGTCCCACAAGGAAAGTATCGGGACAGTCGCCCCACGCTGGTTAAATGCGATGCGGATACGTCTACTGGAGCTGTTCGCGGAAGATACCGCTGCCCAGTTCTAGCTGGGAGTCGGACCTGGACCTCCTAGATGTGTACAGCGTTGTAGCTGTAAAGGCTTCTGCTGTCAGAACACTCACCTATAGGACTCCCGAGGGCGTACAGTGCGTCAGGTGTGAACTCCAGCCGCGGGTACTTGACCACCGGCTGCCCAGTGCCGGCTGTGCCGATCACGTATCTCTTCTCCGAGCAAGCATGGTCCTGTGGTATTACATTAATTGTGATGCAGAGGTCCTTAGGAGTAGATAAAAAAAAATTGGCTCGTCGACAGTGCGACCAGTGAAAGTAATATAGTTGGAGACAAGGTTTATCATCAGAGCTTACCACTGGTGTCTGGTGACAGAGCAGGTCGTACAGGATGACGCTGCCGAGGGAGTGGCCTCCGAGGGACACGCCCCCATTGAAGGACGGGTTGCGCGCTTTGAATAAGCTGTATATACGGTTCAACTCCTTGCACACCGTGTCGATGATAGTCTGTTGATGGAAAGAGACAGATATATATATATATACATACACACACACACATATATAATATATATATATATGTGTTAGGTCGGTACAGAGTTGGTCGCATCGATTGGTTTCGCGATTCTCACCAGCTCGTAGGTCCACGTTGTGGGAGGGCTCCCAACACTTCGCCCAGCAGTGGACGTCTATAGCCTGATGATGATGGTATGTCAGATTTTTGTCTGCTGATCATCTATATAGGCTAGAAGGGAGAATACTGTGAGTTAGGTTCTATGAAAGGTTCTGGCCTAATGCGGGTTGGTGGGAGCCAGAGCCTCGCTTGTGGATTAGCAGGCTGAACGAGCTGGTGAGGTTGGCTTGGATCCTGTGAGTTGTTGGGAGGGAGGCTTTACACCGGTTGGTGTTGGCAAGGCGCCGCAACCAGGGTACCGCAGGAGCGATGGATGTCGACATCTTTGGTAGAGGTCTATGTCCAACAGTGAAGGTCTACCGGATGATGATGATGAGTTAAGTTCGCCTGTGCTATTGATATTTACCATCAGCATAAAATATAAGTTCTATTTCCGTTTCCAGAACAGTTCCGGTGCGAAGGCTGCTGTAGCTTTATCTATATACTATTAGAAGAGTATGTGTCACCTGACAGTAGATGGGGCTGGTGTAGAACAGCACGTCTAGGACAGTGTCATTAGTGAAGTTCCGGAGGCGGGGTATGCTGTCCAGGGTCACACGCGCCAGTCGCTTGTCAACACCCCGCTCGCCGGAGTGTAGGGTCGAATGCCACGATATCGGAAGCACCTGATCATGGAGACAATATCCTCAAAAGGTAACCTTTCAGTATTATTAAACTTGACTTTGAAGGGCGCTGTAGTTACAGCAAACACTAGGGGAGCACAGCAACACTGTAGTAGTAAGAGCAAGAAGGTAGTCCAGGCTAGTTCTAGAAACTCTTACCACCATCCATGTAGTCCAGGAATGGAACTGTAGACCTCCATACTAACCTCTGCGCCGTACGACAGTTATGCATGAAGATTAATGTGTAGCTGAAGGGCGCTGTAGTTTATGAAGGTACTAAGGGATATCATGTATCTGATGGTGGTGACCATAACTTGGTGTAGTGTATGTGATCCTAACTATCTTCTGATTCCGGTTCTGTCCCTCTCATCGATTAGGTAAAAACAAATGTATAATCTTTTCTAAGTGTGCAGCTTCCTTCATATTTATTTTCTCTATCTTCTCTCTCTCTCTCTCTCTCTATCTCTCTCTCTCTATATCTCTCTCCATCTCTCTATCTCTCTTCCATCTCTCTCTCTCCCTCTCTCTATCTATCTATCTATGTTTCTCTCTCTCTATCTCTATCTATCTCTCTCTCTCTATCTCTCTCTTTCAGTTTTTAGAGGTCTATTAGAATAGAATAAGCTACTGGGACAACTTACCTCCATTCTCCCAACGACTCCACTCTCGTAAGAGTCTCTATAATGCGACTGGAGCAGCTGTAGACTCGTCGACCGGAAGTCATCGACTGCGGAGTTAATGGCATTTACATTAATATATATATATATAAAGGAAGTTTCATTTAGAGGCCGGTAGAGGGTAGGCGCAAAAAGCTGAGGACCTCGGTAACAGACAAGGAAGGTCTATTGTCCAGCATTGGGCTAAAGGCTGTTTGTCAGATTTTGACGATACCTCCACCCAGGTGGCTTAGGATATACAACACAACAACAATATAAATGGTCACTTAGTGTCATATGACCATAGGGTCGTGTCAGTTGATCCAAATAAAAATCATAAAAAAACATTATAATTAAAATTTTCAAACACCCTGTATATCGATAGTCGGAGTCACAGCAATGAGTTCATTAAGAGGATTATTTGTTTACCTATTTATATATCTATTTGTTAGTTTATCATCATCATCATAGCCGAGTCGTTCACAGCTGGGAGTATAGTCATCCCCCCCAAAGATTCCCACATCGATTGGGTAGGGATTCTAATGGGGGATTTGGGCCATGAGCCAAAAGCTCGATTGTTGATTAGTAGGTTCCACCACGAGCTGGTGCGGTTGGTTTGGATCCCGTGAGCTGTTGAGCTGGAAACCTTTAGAGCCCGTATATGTATGCGTAGCTTTTTTTATATACAATTAAGCGGCATAACGAGCGGGACGTTCACCTGATGGTAAGTGATACGCCCGATTATAGCAACGTGACGACAGTTACAGTGTCATTCTCTGCACCATATTGGAGTCTCATCACTCTAGCTACAGCGCCCTTCAAACCGGACCACAGCAATGTCTGCACAGTACTGTGTGTCGGCTGCAATAGGCGCTGCGGCGGTACCTAGACGGTCTCCGGCAACAGAGACACTACCACCAGGGATAGCTACAGCGTCCTTCAAACCGGATCACAGCAATGTCCGCACAGTACTGTGTGTCGGCTGCAATAGGCGCTGCGGCGGTACCTAGACGGTCCCCGGCAACAGAGACACTACCACCAGGGATAGCTACAGCGTCCTTCAAACCGGATCACAGCAATGTCCGCACAGTACTGTGTGTCGGCTGCAATGGGCGCTGCGGCGGTACCTAGACGGTCTCGACAACACATACACTACCACCGATATCCATCTATATATTTATTTATTTATATATTTATAAACACTAGGTACATTTAAAGCCCACTCACCAACTTCTTCTACCGGACGGAATCTCATATCGCAAGCGGAGCCGACGCCGTGGCAGAGCAAGAGCAGATGATCCACCAGCGACGGCTCGCTGTCTTCTATCTCGCTCTCCGCCCAACCCCTCCTAACGACACGCGGCCTCGCGGACGCTTGCTAAATAGAGAAGGTTCTCGTATATATATACTAACAGACAGGTTTACCCATATTGACGAAGTCCCGGTGGGACGCGCCGCGCCAGGACAGTTGTTTTCTACAACAACAGTCAAAGTGTTAGACTCGATGGATTTACCGGACGCAGTGCCGGTTCAGCCGAAACCTGTCGGCTTAGCCACATTGAAGCAATGAACTATATGGGCACCATGGGTTCCTCTAGCGAAGCGACGAGCCCACCCTGTAACGTGCATTACGACAAAGGCGCTAAGCATCGTTACCGCAGTAATTTAACTAACTACATCGCCCTTCAAACCGGAACACTGTAATGTTCGCACACCAGTAAGTAACATGCAAATCTTACATTGTATTCGCATGAAGGGTAGTGTAGCTAATGAAATTACTGCGTTACGGTAACCTGATTACTATCACGTAGGGATAGTTAAGATGTTTACATTGCACCACATTGTGTCTATCGCTTTGTAAGGACCGATGTTATACCTCATTACCGCGGTAATCTCGATAGCTACAGCGACTTTCATAACATGGTATTGTTTGCATACTAATAAGTAATATATGCAATTATAATATTGAAACTGTATGAAAGTCACTGTAGCTAGAAAAATTACTTGGGTAAGAATACTTAACTCGGTCTCAAGTTGTGTATATTATCCTAACTAGCGCCACGTTGTCATTAGCAGGCGGTATCATATACCATCAGGTGAACGCCTGGCTCGTCTCGCCGCTTCGTGGAATAAAAGGACATATAGTTCCATCATTAGTCCCGTACCGGTTGCGTCCGATGCCGTGGAGGAACAGGACCAGATGATCCACCTTCCTCTCGTCACCGTTGGGGCAGACTTTCGGAAGGGAGCGATGAACCCACTTCCCGAATGGAAGCCGCTGGGGAAGAGGAACTGGTTGAGGATAGGATCAGGAGAAGGTAAAGGATTAAGGTATGGCCATCATTTCTGGTGATGATGAAGAAAGTGAGGAATAGTAGTTTAGTCATTTGTCTATTCCTCATGCAGACGATGATGGTATAAAACAGTTGATGGTGAAGCATGCACGTCTACAGTGCTCTGGTTCAATAGAAAATAGATTCTATATTTGAATTTGGAAAAATGTGGGTAGTTGAATATTTCCTAAAATGTTCTATCTGGCTCACTCACAGGCGAAGAGCTGAACGCGTCCGGCGTGTTGCTCTGCAGGAAATGCACCATCACGGTGGGCCCGTGCATCACCACCATCTCGCCGTTGGGTAGGAACAGCCTGCGGTGCCATTCGCCGGTCGTGATGCCGTGCTTATACTCCTCCTGTAAATAGACTTACTCTTACATAAAACTCTTCATGATTCTCTTTCTCGCTCTCACATCGTCCGTCTCCCTTGTATGAGTTTAGACAGCCTAGTTCCTACTGATACGGATTTGAAATATTTAACATTCTTCATCGTTCTCTTAAGATGTAAGGGTTCCCGCTCAACAACTCACGGGATCCAAGCCAACCTCACCAGCTCCTGGTGCAGCCTGCTAATCAACAAACCAGGCTTTGGCTCCCATCAACCAGCATTGGACCAGCGTGGTGGGAAATGACTCAAATCCCCTCCAAATGAATCCGGGCTGATGATGTGGGAAAACCTATGTCCAGCAGTGGACGTCTATCGACTGATGATGATCTTTTTCTGTCTCGCTCTCACATCGTCCGTCTCCTTCGCACATGTTTAGACAGCCCTCTAAACATTCCCACCAGCCAGCATTCGAGCTTTTAAATAGCCTCAAAACCACTCTATTAGCCAAGTGCGAGCTGGTAGTTTACCAAATAAACAAAAAAAAGTTTTACTAATATGTAACTACAAAGTATTTCTTAATTTTTTTTTTTAAATACAATAAGCTTTCTAATTTTACTTATATATCTCGGCAGTGTACAGCAATATCGTAATGTCGGCAGATATATAGTAAGAGACCATATGCGCGTATTCAAAGATACACTACCACCAACTAACATCAACCAGAATCGAACCATAGACTTCCGTTAAATGGAAAATGGTTACCTCTCATGGCATCGCATTACATTTATTTAACAGATAATTCATCTTAATTATGTAAAGATACAGCCAAATATTCTCTCAGTATGTCAGACATGATGTACATCGATACACGAACTCCTCTCCAACTTCTTAATCTACATCCTGAATGAAAATCCTGTTCCCGAAAGCGAACCAGGGAACCTCTGTGATATAAGTTGTGGTTATCTTCCAATGCATTGCATTTATTTTACTAATTATGTCAAAACAACAACTAAATTAAAATGGCGGACGTGACATACATAGATACAGGAACACTCACCTCCGATTCTGTTTGCAACCGGCATGGAAGTTTTAGTCCCAGTATCAAACACACAAGGAAGTATCCCCACGTCGCTCTGTTTTTATTTTACTTAATACAGAGCGATACGCGAACACTTACCCTCTCGTTTTCGGCAACATCCTCACAACCCCACTCCCGGAATTAAGTATCTCTTTGTTACAAAGGAAGCTATTACCACTGGTCACGTTACCTTTATGCCCTTGACAATCCTTCTTGATAGTGTAAAAAAAAAAAATTAACTAAATATTCTTTCAATATGGCGGATTTCACGAATAAGCGATACAAGAACACTCACCTCCAACTTCTCAGCTACGTCCTCGGTGTACGGCACGTACCGCGCGTCCGTGTTGCCTTTGTAGAACCAGCTACATCTGCACAAGCATTGACTCATGAGACTTCGGATACTGAACTTGGTCCAGATTAATCTAGCTCTCATATGCTGAACCAGAACAGCGAAATATACACTTTATGAAGGTGGTAACTAGTCAAGCAAGCAGGCCATAGGATTACGATCAATCAAACTCCACCACATGTGAGGTTCAGCTGATGGTAAGAGGCCCCCCCCCCCCACGAAGACGTGGCGCTAGTAGGGATTATGTCCATTGCACCATATTGTACTGGTCGCTTTGCGAAGTATGATGTAGACACTCGCTACCTCAGTAATTTCACTAGTTACAGCGCCCTCCAAACCGGGAAACATTCACGTCTGCTGTTGGCTGTGCTGCTTGGCGGCAAAAATATAAACTGCTGTGGTCTTCACCACTATATCATAAGTCTGCCTATTATATGGTGCAAGTCAGAATGATATTCACTGCAACATAATATGCTCATCGTTTTGGGGCATTGAATGGTATATCTCTTAGTACCCTCACTATTTATGAGGGTACTAACACAACGCTTTTCAAGCTGATAAAATGTGTAGTGGTCTGAAATAGCTTACCGCATGACGTTTGTTGGTTTGTCCGTCCAGTACACGGGCATTCGGAGTCTGCCCACTACATTCACGTCGTACCTGCCGCCGTCAGTGGCCACCAGCGTACCGTCCTCCAGGTCCGCTGTAAAGGTTTACAATTCAATTGTTTATTTATTCGATGAGACGAGGGATATGTTCACCTGATGGTAATACGCCTGACCATAACAATACTCCATTAGTTAAGATGATATACACTGCATCGCATTGTGCTCGCTACCGTGAGACATTAGATGTGGTTGCATCATCGTAGTAACTTTTCTGGATACAGCGCCTTTCAAACCGGAACGCAGGTTAATGATTGCACACTACCACCAGCCACACTGCAACTAACACGTCCATAGCTACCGTATGAGTAGAACGAACGCGGGTTTGACACCAGGTGTTGATGGTGCCAAAACTGACACGTTCCAAGAACTATGGGCTTTGGTCTGCACCAGAATACATGGCCACTTTGTATGTAAGAAATCCCAAAGTCCCAGCAGTGGGAAAATTTTGTTGGCTCTTTATTATATTAACTATTTACTTGTGAGCAGTTGCACAGGTTATAAATCTACATATAGTCCAATGAAGCTATAAAAGTCGCCTAAAATACTAACTGCGAAACCAACAGTTAAAAAAATTATATATATAAAATAAAAAAAAAAAAAAAAAAAATTACAAGTGTAGGTGTGAGGGGTTCCGCACAAACACGGGACCCACACCAAGCTCACCAGCTCGTGGTGCAGCCTGCTAATCAACAAACGAGGCTCTGGCTCCCACCCGCTTTGAGCCAGCGTGGTGGAAAATGGTCCAAATCTCACCATATGAATACCTACCCGATCTATATGGGAATATTTAGTCCAGCAGTGGACGTCCATCGGCTGATGACGAGTATGTACTAAGTAATAACATAAGACAGTGATAACTTGAAACACTTACGGCTGGCGAACGCGTTCTCTAAAGCGGCGGAGTCGACGTTAGAGAAACCTTTCCACAAAGATTTCTCTTCGTAGTCGACTCTATAGAACCAGTGGTGTTTCACAGGACTGTACTCTCCAGCTGATCGATTCTGAAATATTTTTTTTTTTTTTAATTTTCACGATCACTCGATGGTAAGTGATACGCCCGCCCGTAACAACGCGGCGCTAGTTAGGATGTTATACACTGCACCACATTGCGCTTGTCGTCTGAGATTTAAGATATTGGACTCAACATCTTACGTCTCAGGCGACTGTAATTTTATTAGCTACAGCGCCCTTCAAACCAGAACACAGCAACGTTGCAAACTACCGTTTAACATCGGACAGTCTCCTGCAACAGAGACTACCAACAGTAAAACAAGTTCCCTGTTGACTGCGTTATATAGATTTTACTGGTGATAGGTCTCTGTTGCCGAAAACCGTTTAGGTAGGTAGCACCGCAGCGCCTATTGCCAATGACCAAACATTGCTGTGATCCGGTTTGAAGGACCTATAGCTTTAACTGGTGGTAGTGTCTCTGTTGCCGGAGACCGTCTAGGTACCACCGCAGCGCCTATTGCAGCCGACACACAGTACTGTGCGGACATTGCTGTGATCCGGTTTGAAGGACCTATAGCTATCACTGGTGGTAGTGTCTCTGTTGCCGGAGACCGTCTAGGTACCGCCGCAGCGCCTATTGCAGCCGACACACAGTACTGTCGGACATTGCTGTGATCCGGTTTGAAGGACCTATAGCTATCACTGGTGGTAGTGTCTCTGTTGCCGGAGACCGTCTAGGTACCACCGCAGCGCCTATTGCAGCCGACACACAGTACTGTGCGGACATTGCTGTGATCCGGTTTGAAGGACTTATAGCTATCACTGGTGGTAGTGTCTCTGTTGCCGGAGACCGTCTAGGTACCACCGCAGCGCCTATTGCAGCCGACACACAGTACTGTGCGGACATTGCTGTGATCCGGTTTGAAGGACCTATAGCTATCACTGGTGGTAGTGTCTCTGTTGCCGGAGACCGTCTAGGTACCACCGCAGCGCCTATTGCAGCCGACACACAGTACTGTGCGGACATTGCTGTGATCCGGTTTGAAGGACCTATAGCTATCACTGGTGGTAGTGTCTCTGTTGCCGGAGACCGTCTAGGTACCGCCGCAGCGCCTATTGCAGCCGACACACAGTACTGTGCGGACATTGCTGTGATCCGGTTTGAAGGACCTATAGCTATCACTGGTGGTAGTGTCTCTGTTGCCGGAGACCGTCTAGGTACCACCGCAGCGCCTATTGCAGCCGACACACAGTACTGTGCGGACATTGCTGTGATCCGGTTTGAAGGACCTATAGCTATCACTGGTGGTAGTGTCTCTGTTGCCGGAGACCGTCTAGGTACCACCGCAGCGCCTATTGCAGCCGACACACAGTACTGTGCGGACATTGCTGTGATCCGGTTTGAAGGACCTATAGCTATCACTGGTGGTAGTGTCTCTGTTGCCGGAGACCGTCTAGGTACCACCGCAGCGCCTATTGCAGCCGACACACAGTACTGTGCGGACATTGCTGTGATCCGGTTTGAAGGACCTATAGCTATCACTGGTGGTAGTGTCTCTGTTGCCGGAGACCGTCTAGGTACCACCGCAGCGCCTATTGCAGCCGACACACAGTACTGTGTGGACATTGCTGTGATCCGGTTTGAAGGACCTATAGCTGTCACTGGTGGTAGTGTCTCTGTTGCCGGAGACCGTCTAGGTACCACCGCAGCGCCTATTGCAGCCGACACACAGTACTGTGCAGACATTGCTGTGATCCGGTTTGAAGGGCGTTGTAACTAGTACCATAACTGAGAATTGTACTCAACATTTTATGTCTCAGGCGATAAGTGCATTGTGGTGTATATCGTTCTAACGTGCGTCACATTGTTATGGGCGGGCGTATCACTTACCATCAGGTGAACGTCCCGCTCGTACTTTCGCTTAATAGAATAAATAGGAACAAAAGGTAGTTGAATAATATACTTAAATAAAAGTCTGAACTCCCTAAAACTGTTGGACCACATATATATGTATGGCCAATGTTTGGACAAATGTTGGAATAAGTGATTTGGCCAATTCAATAACCGTAAGCGAATTTTTATGTTCGTCACATGCTAGTATTGATACATTCTTACAAATTGTGAGCGTAAGCTCTTTGATAGAGTAATTATAGTAAAGAAGAAACAACTACCTCCGTAACCAAAGTAACGTTCTCTTCTTTGTCCTCATCAACAGAGTAGCTCCCAAGATTGACAGTGAAGGATTTGCCAGCAGGATCTTTGTTAGCCTCCATAACGTCTATTTGTTTATTTACTTCAGCACTACCTTCGTCCATAAGTTTTCTAACTTTAACGTAAGAGCCTAAGCTATCTACACCACTAGCTACGCCACAGCGACGTTTACATTCGACATCTAAATCTTTACATTCATCGGGTGCATTTACTTCCATATCCGTTTCCGCTGCATTTTTATGTCTAATTCCATCAACGTTTGGATGGGCGCGTCTATTAGTTTGAATGTTGTGAGGGTTTAATGAGTCGTCGTCGTATATGACAGTGAAAAAATTAACAGATCTAACTACTTGCTCTTTCGGGACGCTGTCTAAGTTAGCCGTTGAAGTTAAATCGCGTATCAAGTTCATGTTGGTGACGTAAGTGTCATGTGGAATGTTTGGTCTGTCGCCAAGTTTGTCCTGCTGATTGTGGGCGACTGTGGGAGCGCTAGAGGTATCCGTTGTGGCGTTCTTCAAGTCGGTCCCGTGTCGGTAATGATTTTCCGATTGGCTTAATTCAAAAAAAGATTTCGACGGATCCGCTTGCGCCGGCGCCGAAAAGTAGCTAGACAATCGACTGAAGTCGTACACGTCGGAGCTTTCGGACGCGACCGGGGCGACGTTAGATGAGAATAAAACCGTCCGCTCGGGAACTGATGCTGGAGGTACGACGCCAGTTTGATTTGATATATCCGATCTCGTTTCAATCTTCGAAAACAGCGCTGATGGTATGTTCTTATTGTCTTCTTCCAATTCCGCGTTCTTTATTCGAAAAGTAGTAGCGAAATCTGGCAGTTTCACCTCCTCCTGCGCAGTAGCAGCGGTTGACTTATCGACCGAACCATTCGAGAATTCTCCGAACGTTTGCTTCTGGAGCGACACGGACGGCTCTTGTTGATGATCAACTGGAAAGTTGGTAACCAAGGGTAGTTGACTCATCACGAAGTTCATGGGCAAGTTGTTTTGGGGCACGATGACGGGAACGTACTCGGTCCGTCCGTCTCTATTAGGTTCGAAGAAGTTTCCGTTGGATAACAAACTTAGTTTTCTCTTGAACTCATTTTCGAAGCCGGGAGGTATTCTCATAATTGGCATTTGCGACATCGAATGAAATACGTATTGACTTGATGGCGACGTCAACGAGTTTCGATAATAATTTTCGACGGCATAATTGCCCGTGTCAAAATATGAAGCGATAGTTATGGACGGACTGGTCGAAACGGGCAGAGCAAACGGCACCGAGCTTTTGTTCGTTTCGAGTAGCTCGTTTTGATTAGTCTGAGTCTCCTCCATTTTCTGATATCTTTCGACTCTGCTGGTGAACGTATCGCCGTCGTGACCGGATTCCTCTGAACTCTTTTCGCGTTCCTTGAACTCAATTTTATCGTCGTCCGTCTCCGACGGTTCGATGACGTACTCTTCAAATATGGGGAAATCGTTCTTCGCATCTTGCTCTATAGACTGCACATCTAAACCGCTTTCATCAGATTTCGAATCTTCCTCAGCCGGCGGCGCTGATGGTATACTCATTTGTCTGGGAACTGTTGTTGTTGTTGTTGTTTCGTCAAATGAATTTTTATACTCTGCTTTTATTTCGTCGCTTGCATTAGTCGGTATTGTATCGAAGATTAATGATTTGTTGTGAAAAAATCCTGTGGTGGTGCTGCTGTTACTGTAATCAGGTTCTAAGAGCACATTGGGAGTAGCCAAGGGAATGTCATCGGTACACCATCCGTAATTTTTGATCACATTGGTATTACTTTCAATATTACCAAAGAGTTCCGTAGCTGCCTGCTCATCTATTGGATCATTACTCGCTTCTGTAATATGTAACATTCCAGCACACTGATCAGGTTCAAGAGTTGAATTACTTAAGCCAGGAGTATTAATGTCAGTGAGAGGCACCACTACAGGATTCGATAGTTGTATAGGTGCAGTTATGTTTTCTATTAGTTGATCTGTTAAATTCTCCACTTCCCTTTCCTCAGTCTTATTTACTTCCCTACAGGTTTCGCAGATATTTAAATCGTTATCATTGTCTTTATCATCCAATTTCTCATTCGGTAACAAATCGGTTTCTGATGATGCAGCTCTATCGAAAAACGCTGCTGCATCTTCACCGAAGCTCATATTGTTGTCACGGGTTGTAATATCTTCGAATGCAAACATCTTCGAGTTGTTTGCGCCATCATCCTTACCTGGTTGGTTCGATACTAACGAGCGAGATAAATCTGTAGCATGAGCTTTAAAACATTTGAATGCAGAATCTTCTAAATGGACCTTATCAGCGAAATGCGATGTCAAATCATTAATTACTTCATCTCGTTGCGCAGCGTTTGCTGAAGGCAAAATATTTTCTCTTATTTCAGTACTTTTTAATGGTAGAGAGGTTGTGTCTGTATCAATGAGATTAACGTTTTTCATTAATCCGCATGATGCTGTAGGTAAATCTGTCAATGCATCATTATTGGTTTCGTTTTGATCTGATTTAGATCGAGGTGATTGTATTTTTAAATCATCTTTTGGCAATGTATCTGAACAAACTTGTGATTTAGGGAAAATGGAGTCGCAAAACAAGTTTGTTCTTGGAGCTTGATCCTGGTATTGTTCTCTATTAACATAATCATCTGCGCTTTCATCGCAATCATTATTGTCTGTTAGGATTTGTGTGTTAGGATCTGGATTCTCTTTTTCGGAGATTAGATTATTGATACATTTCTCAACTACCTCCATAATATCTTCTCCGTTGTTATCATGGGCAAAACCTGTACTCCAGGGTGTAACGGTTTGTGCAGGCTTATCATTCAGCGTCTCGTTGGAGTAAATGCTTGATGAATATAGATTTACATTTGGCTGGGCAAAATAATTGTAAGTATAATGTCCGCTGTATGAGAGATTAGATGCAGCTGCTGGTGCCGTATTTAGATGACCAGCGCCCATTGGGTAGTTGAAGCCAAAATAAGATTGCAATTCTGGATTTGGATTAGGAACATATATTTCTAATTTATTGTCTTGTTCGGGAAATTTGTTTGATGGTATATATGGTACATTTTCTTCTATTTTTGTAGCGTCGATTTTGGTGTAGTTGTAATCCGGATCGAAGAACGTTGTAACGGAATTCTGAATTTTGTTAATGTCGATAGAGCTCAGTTTGGATTTCAACGATCCTATGATTCCGAATCCTTTTGATTCTTGCGGAGGAGGAGTCATGTGGTCTGTCGTCGGTCTACTCAGATCGAAGACGGTGTTACGATCAGGTTGTTTTTGACGCTGATTGATGTCAAACGTCGAGAATGAAGCTGAATCTGACCTAGTATCAAATGGCGCTATGGACTGACCAATCCCTGATGACGATGTACCAGGATCATTTGAGGCAAGTTGAGGAGTGTACAAGGCACCATGGAACGTGTCCGTTTGTACAGGATTCATGAACGGTTTCACGTTATTGCTCATACTCCCGAAGCCTTCAATAGGACCGGAATAATACTGCGGTTTTTTGTTGGTCATCCGGAAGTTATGACTGTTTGATATTTTCGGCGGTAGGGGAATATTTTTGACAGTTCCTAATTGGTTCGTGTCGAAGTAAATTGGATCCGTTTCTCTTGATTTAGCGAGAGATTTCGCTTTATTTGATCTCGGTGGAGGCGGTACCGGCACCAGTATCGTTGGTTTATTTAGTACCAGTTTCGATAAGGATAGCTCAGACGGTGCCACTTCCAGTAATTCTTCGGTAAGATTAGATATAGGTGGATCCAAGTTCATTTGTGACAGCTGCGTTACAGCGAGGTCTGATGGCTTGCATATAACGTGAGGTATTATATCTAGGGGGGTTTCTCTTAAATCATTTTTTATTATTATCGGTTGCCGTAATTCTTTTGGGAGGGATTTCGAAAAGCTCGATGCTCCAGGCATTCCCGATGATGACACATTTCCACTAGCTGGGGAGGAATGTAAATCTTTTTGGATACGTGGATCTGATGTCGGTTTTAATTCAGATTCAGGAACCAATTGCTGCACAGCATGTGTCGCACCCTGTTCCTGTGATTGCGCTGGAATGTCAAAAGACGGTACAAATATGTTGTGAACCGGATTCATTGGTGGAGGTGCGTGATGTTTTATTGGGTTGCTAGCTGATACGCGTCTTGCTATAGACGGTGGTAAAACTGTTCTGATGTTGCTTTGACCTTCTAGTTTCGGAAGATTTGCCACAATTGGTGGTGGAGGAATATTGAACGTGTCAGAAACTGATGCTGATGTAGCAGAATGTGCTGGAGGATTAGGTGTGACTTCATTCGTTGGCGCAGGATTAAGTAGTTCTAACTGTGGTTCCAGGCTGACTTCCTTATCTTTTCCTATAGATAATGCTTGCTTCATCGACAATTGTAGATATTCATCCGGTTTCGGATATTGCAATACGGAATTGTTTGTATTTATATTTTTGATAGTGGTTTCCGGTGGGATAGCTGTTCCTACACCCATCAACGGCGGTTCGGTAACGTGTGCGAAGCATTCAGATCTTGTAGACGCAAGATTCTGTCCCGTTGCAGAATCACCAGATGCGTCGGGAATGAAATAGCGCGGAGTATCTGATGACGCCATCGGCGAGTACATCGTCATGTTCTGCGACGTATCCTCGGATATGAGGCCAGGTATCTGCGCGTACATTTTCTTCCTCGTCGTTATCCGATAGTTGGAAGCTGTACCTGCAACAAGCGAGATTGTATATAATCACAATGTTAGCTTCGGGACTTTCTACATATTACTTGCTAAGTGATTCCGTAACCGACTTGTTTCTAGACGTTGCGTTTAACTTAATAATAACTTAGAGCAACCAGCGATACCGACAATTTCACCACAAATAAAATGGTTCTTATATTAAATATATATATATATATATATAATTGGCAATGGCTAGATTGTAAGAGCGAGAGAGAGGAGAGAATCCCATGACACCTACGAACGGAATGAGAAAGATCTTCGATGAGATTTCGGAGGATACAAGTAAGATTAAAACGTGGTATATTTTGAAGATTCTTCACCCCCATCCCTCTCTTCCCGTTAGAAGATGGGATTAGCGAAATGCTTAATCATGGGGAAGATTTCGATAAACTACTGAATGCGGACAGCAAGAGAGTGATCGGTGAGGTCTTTGGGAATGGAAACCTATCGGTCGATGATAATGATTACGACGATGATCACGATGATAATCATAGCAATGACCGTGATGATAATGGGTGATGGATCAGTGTTAGCTGTTGATGCTGGAAAGCGATCGACAATCTCTATGTTCAGTGGACTATTGGAAAATATCATCCTTATACAAAATATATGTGTAAAGGAAATTCAAAACTGTAGTCTATCAGCTGATGATGATGATGATGATGACAATAAATTGTAGTGTATATACACTACGTTTCAAAATACATACTCATTAATACCAGGCGCTAAGTGTTCCAGAGAAAGTTGTACTAGACTAGTTACATAAATCACTATTACCCAGCTCGGCTAGGTCTCATTATATTCTAACCTGTCAGTCTAAATCTAGACTCAGGTCCAATAGTTATAAAGGCAACTTGTCACCTCAGCGAACCGGTGTTATTACGCAATAATGCAATTAGCGATGAAAGGGTAGTTAATCGCTTTGAAAGAAAGGGAAGGGAATATAAAAAGCTTTGAGGGTGAAAATCGATTAATCGAAAAAAAATCGATTATAATAATTTTTTTTTTTTTTTACAAAACAACGAGATGGGTAAGACGGTCACCTGATGGTAAGTGATACGCTCGCTCACAAATTCGGCGCTAGTTTGGATGATAAACACAACCACCCACATTGTGCTAATAGCTTTGAGACATAAGATGTTAATCTCGTTACCCCGGTAATTTCATTAGCTGCAGTGCACTTCAAACCGGAATACAGTAGCTTTTCCACACTGATATTTGTAGGCAGGCAGTGGTACCCACAGAGACGGTCTCCAACATCAGCAGCCACTGAGGCATTTATGATCGGTCAAGTGTGTGTCGCCGGATGCTTTACATCCATGAAAGCTTCTACTCTTGGAATATATCATTATCTTATAGATCAGCTCAGTGGGCAGCCCTGTCGTCTCGCGCTAGTAAGAGTAGAAGTAAGGTGAGCCCTGCCTGTAGTAGTAGGCGACTGAAAGGGTGTAGGAGTTTCGCATGATCTTGAGGGTGGGGGCCCTTATCGCTCAACACGCGAACCTCCGTGGGAAATGTGATAATAAATAGTAAGAATGGTAGTATAATAAGAAGAAAGAAGAACACATAAGACATGCTCCAGGGGATGCTTCTCTTCCAGATTCACCTCCCAACTACCTCCCCCCTCAGAAATGTACGCGGGGCGTCTTCACTTCAAGAGAGGAAGGATGAAAGATAAGTACGGAATAAAAGAGGAAAGGTATGAGAGGAGATAGTTAAGGAAACAGATGTAAAAATGATGGTAAATGAATGAACTAGAAATCAAAGGCCCTGACCTGAACCTGCGTGAGACAGCCTAGGAGGGTTAAGCCCCTCCTCAGAGGCGTGTTCAAAGAAAGTGTACAGAGGCACCGGTGAGTTCTATAAGAGATCCCGAAGCCACTCCGAATGCACTGATGCAAAGCACCGAGGGGGTTTTAGTAAGTAAAAATCACACATAACCCTGACTTCCCTTCAGAAGCAGGGTATCTTTCGAAGATCCCCCCCCCCGAAACAAAAAAGAGGTCAGCTCAGTGGGAATCTAACCTGAACCTCTTGTAGATATATTGCGTTTGATGGCTTCTCAAACTGAACTATCGCAGTTTTAGTATAGTCACCGTGTAAATTTTCTATCTTATATATATATATATAAGGTCGCAGTAGTGTAGGACGTCCTCCCTCCAGATGGACATCATCAGAGCGGTCGGAAGTCGGTGGATGCGGTAAGCCGAGGATCGCATTTGTTGGAAGACATCAGCAAAGACTTATCCACAGCGGTGGATAAACAGAGCCTGATAATGATAATGATATATATATATATATATATATAAGCTGTTCATTGATGTGGTGATGACATAGTAAATATATACCTAGTGTAGTAAACAGTAAACAATTTACAAATGCAATGACATGTAAACAAGAGCCGAGTAGTATGGCGTGATACAAAGAAACATATATATATATATATATATATATATATATATAATAGAGAACCAGTCTAAGTAATATATTCTAATATATTACTTAGACTGGTTCAATCATTAGAGTCAATTAAATATATATATATATATATATTTAATTGACTATATAATATATTAATTTAATTTAATAAAACAATTATTAAACAATAATAATTACATTAAAATTTGCGTAGAAATAAGAAATAAAATCATCGATTTTTTTTCTAGAAAATCGGGATTTTTTTTTTAATATTTAAAAAATGAATAACTCCAGTACCATTGTGTCTGTATGGTGTACTCCATACATACATACATACATACATACATACATACATACATACATACATACATACATACATACATACATAGATAGTATACGATATATACTTTAGCACCTACACAGCTTTACACATATTACCTATCACCCTGTATAGTCCTAACAAATATTTTTTTGTTATAGGCAGAGCTCACCATCATGTGACGGTAGCGACTTTCACCTCATGGTGAGAAATACGGCTACTCATAACAGCGTGGTACTATTTGAGATAGTATACACTCCACCATATTGCGCGCGTCACGTTAAGATGTTAACTTATTACCGCGGTAATTATACAAGCTATAACACCCTTTAAACCGGAATACACGTATAGCACTGATTAGGATAATATGCACTGCAACCATATTGTATCTGAGACATAAGAACTTAACTCTTGTTACCGCAGTAATAACACTAGCTACAGCGCCCTTCAAACCGGAACACACGTATAGCGCTAATAAGGATGATATACACTGCAGCCATATTGTGTCCTGAGACATAAGAACTTAATTCTCGTTACCGCAGTAATAACACTACCTACAGCGCCCTTCAAACCGGAACACACTTATAGCATATAGCTAGTTAGGATGATATACACTGCAACCATATTGTGTCTTGGACATAAGAACTTAACTCTCGATACCGCAGTAATAACACTGCCTACAGCGCCCTTCAAACCGGAACACAGTAATATCTGCACACTACTGTTTGCCGATGCGGCGGTACAGAGGTGGACAGATGCGTGGGATTAGACGGGTGCGAAGCTATCAGCTCTTTGTGACTGCGGACCTTTTAACAAAATGGCGCCGTGACCTTTGCCAACGTCACGTAACCAGTTGAGGTCGTGGAGTAGGCACACTGCGGACGGCCTCGCCTAGTACTCGAAGTACTGGGAGGTGAGGACGCGAGGGTTGGCTGCTCTTACGGCTCACTGCTGAAGTGGCTGGTGCATGAAAATGGTGCTGGTGCATTCACCATTGTGCGCACCCGGCTTTCGTGTGTTCACTGAACTACAGCGATGCGGTCGTGGCGGTGTGTTTACAACGTGACGGTGGAAGGTGGATGGTTCGGAACCGACCAACAGATAAACTACAATATCATCATCATCATCATCATCATCATCATCGGCAGCCGATAGATGTCCACTGCTGGACACAGGCCTCCTCCAAAGACGTCCACAATACTACAATATGTGGCCTTTAAATCGAACCCTGGAAAGCCTCTGTATTACATAACAATCGTTTTTTTTTTTATTAACGTGGGGGAAATGCATGCGCGCGCATACCGGTCTCCGCGGGGGCATAGACAGGTTATGTCGGACTTGCACCGACTAAAACCCTCACGATGTTCCAACTCGTCGCCTGATGGCGGGGTACATGGAAATCAGTTAGCTACTGCGTCATTGATCCCAAAAGTGACCAAAAAAAATTAAAAATAAACAAATAAATACTCCAAATCAACCCCTACTCTTCTCCTTCTTTCTCTCTTTTCCCCCTCTTTCTCTCTCTGTCTCTACCTCAGTTTGTCAAAGTAGGTAAAGCTCTTTTGTATCGCAAGTTTTTATGTTTGTTAATGTGTGTGTTCTATTCTAGCTACAATAAACGTTTTATTTATCTCTTTCTCTCTCTCTCTCTCTCTCTCCTAGCTATATATCTCATTTGGACGTAAAGCTAGTTTTCCTTATCATTCTCCGACCGTAAGTTAAGAAATATTTATGAACTTACCTATTGTGGGTATTTCCTTAGGCGGAGGTGCTACTTCTTTGATCGCATCAGGAGCACTCATTAAAGGCACGCCTGCATCATCAGGTCGATGCGCTTGCGGTTGGTAATCAGGCACCGACTTGGGAATATCGGGAGTATGCTCCCTACTCTTCATGCTGAGCATGTTCGAAAACGAGCTGAAGACAGCGCTGGCGACCTGCGGCAGAACGTTAGGCAGCTGCGAGAAGTTCTGTGCTATATCCGAGGTCAGACTGTGTTGGTATTCCTCAGTGAGGGCTTTATCCGGCTCGTTCAAGTTGATCTCCTCTAAGTTCTCTTCCTCGGTGTTTAAATTCTCCCTGTCGTCTTTCATGGTGCTGTTCAATGGTGCGCTCACGTATCTGGTTCCTTGGAGTCTGGCAAAATATTCGTTCACATCGAAATCGTCTTCGGAACCAACGGTTGCTTTCGACACCGTCGCATTGTGAAATTCGCCGAAATTATTATTATCGCCGTAGCTTTTGGCAACCGGTGGGTTTAGGTTGACGTTGGACAACTGTTGGTGCAAGGCGAAGTTCGAGTTGGAGTCGCCTGACGAGAGATCTGTCGCATTTTGCTCCGGTTGCCCCAAGGCCGATGCCTGGGACCCCGTTTGTACATCTGTAACAAAAAGAACCTCAAGTTAGAAAATTTTATTTATTTAGTCATTTTTTTTTTTTCAACGAATCGACGAGACGAGACGAACGATCACCTGAAAGTAAGTGAAACGTCTGCCCATAACGTGGCGCTAGATAGAATGGTATATGTACCACAATACTTTCTCTGTTCGTCTGAGACACAAGATATTGAATCTTACTACCTCAGTAATCACACTAGCGACAGCGCCCTTCAAACCGGAACATAGTAACGTTTGCACACTTCGCTTTGGTACCTAACTAGACCGTCCCCAGCATTAGAGACAATACCATCAGATTATCAGAGCAGCCAAAAATTCAAATTTAATGTCTCCAATATCAGCCATCCAAAGTTATATCAAGATTACATAAATAAAAAATAACCTCACAATCCCACTGTTGGGACACACGACCTTCACACCCTGTATTGATGGATTCGTTGCTACATCTTGCTTCTATATCATAATAAGGCCGTCAGGGTTCGAAGTCCGTTGAATTCGCACGTGGTCTATAATGTCAATGACAAGATGGCGAACCACTGGTCATGACTGATGTTAGAGTTATTGAAATGGTTGTTTTTGTTGAATGGCTTCATGAATATTCAATAATGTTAATCGGCAACGACAACAATAAAACTGGTGGTGACGATTAGTGTAAATATTCTATGCGGGATGGACTGGTAACAACACCACACACGGCGAGAGGAAATTATTAAGATGAAACTTTAGGAAGAGGTTATGTTGTCCAATAAAACCTACAATCATTCACAGTTTATCAAACTACCCACATTGTTAGCTAAATGCCTAAAGGTTACGTTTTTTTTTTTATTAACGTGTGCAACAAAATGCCAACGGACTCACACTCAAGAACCAAGGGCCGGTGACGAGGTAGTGTCGGACTCCAACCGACTAAATAGCTTCACACGGTATTCCAATGAATTCCGAAAGAATGCAGGAGAGTCATGGAATAACATCGAGCAGTTCTTCCGCAACCCTCGACCGGCGCCCGGATCGAACGAGCCCGCCTTGGGGAGGGATGTCAAGCATCCCTTCCCCCCCCCCTCCCTAGACAGAAAATCTCTACGTGACGCCGCGTTGTAATACAAGACGCGCCGCCAGATACAGTCCGGGAACCCTCTCCAACGGGACGCGCCTTAAGGTAAGTTAACAAAATAACAAATATGTGACTACCCTCTGTTAAGGTGAAAGTTATTTAGAGTCCAATGTTAGCCAAATTCTAGACTAATCGTAGGTAGGCCTCTGTTGCGGGAGACCGTCTAAGTAGTTACCACCGCAGCAGACATTGATATGTTCCGGTCGGAAGGGCGCTGTAGTTAGTGTGATCACTTGAGTAACGGAGCTGAACAACTTAAGTCTCAAGTCAACGAGCACAATGAGGTGGAGAGTATAATGTTGCCGAACGCATCACTTACAATCAAGTGAACATCCAGTTCGATTCGTCGCTTCTTTGAAAGAGAAACCGCATTAGGAAATTCGTTGAAGTTTTCTATGAGTTAATATAAACTAATTTTTTTAATTTTTTCTGACGTTATTCATGACTACCTTATCCTATTATTGACAACATATTTTTTTTTTTTAATTTACTACGCTACCTAATATTCACAGAAATACACAGAATATTATAGTGTCCGTATGCATAAAGTAATTACTTAAGCTCATTTCTATTTGAGCGATTACAATCTCACCTGATTTTAAGTGAAGTTGTAGTGTTGGTAAGTGATAGACACCAGCCTAAGTATTAAGTAAGTTAAGTAAGTAAACAAAATTTAATCTATTGATTTAATCAATAACTTGACCCAGTGCCGTCTTAAAATATCAAGTTATGAAGTCAAGGGACTCCCAACTTTATGATTAAGTTAGTAAAGTTGAGTTTACTTGACAGCAGTAATATATTTACTTTGTAATATATTAGTAAAACTGGTTAAGTAAATTAAAATTCACATGAATAACCAGATATAGTACAAACGTTAAGTTGATGCCGATGTGGCAATGTAAACATCCTAAGTTACCCAAGGTGTGACTGTTGTGAATAGGTTACTGACGATGTTTCAGATCAAGAATGGTCAGTTCAGTCCTGATGGTACATCTCTGTTGCTGGTGACCGTCTAAGTGCTTACCATCGTGTGTAAATATTACTGTGTTGTGAAGGGCGCTGTAGCTAGTGAAATTAGTGGTAGTGTGGTTAGTATTCTATAAGAGATCCTGGAGTCTGACCGAATGATCTGATGGAGACCAGCGTCGAGGGTTTTAGTGAGTGAGAATCTCACATAATCTTGACTTCCCAGAGACGCAGCATCATTCGAAGATTTCTCTCCCGAAATAATAAAAAAAAAGGTTTCTGTCGCCCTAGACCGTCTAGGTACTACCGCAGGGTCTATTGCAGCCGACAGACAGTACTGTACAGGACATTGCTATGATCCGGTTTGAAGGGCGCTGTAACTATTGAAATTACCGAGGTAATGAGTCTTAACATATGTCTCAAGGGAACGTACGCACGGTGCAGTATATATCATCCTAACCGGCGCCACGTTGTTATGGGCCAGCGTATTACTTACCATGAGAAATGTCTCGCTTGTTACGTGGCTTTGCCTAATAAAAAAAAAATGGTATTCCACCCTATAAATATATGTATAGATCCTGGTGAAAGTAGTCTTCTCTGGCCGTAGACAACTCATCGAAGACGTCACCAATAAGGACCTAGACTTGATGATTTTACAGCCTCCGTTGTGCTAGTTAGGATGATATACACTACACATTGTAATCATAATCAGTCATAGGATATTAATCTTCATCAATACAGTGCATTAAGTGACGGGATGAGCGGGGCGATCACTTGATGGTGAGTTATACGCCCGCCCATAACAATACGGCATTAGTTACACACCACCTCATTGGGCCCGTCGCCCTGACACAAAACGTTGTCACTAAACATCCTTATTGGTGACGTCTTCCATGAGTTGTGGACGGCCAGGGGAGACTACTTTCACCATCATCTTTAGGTTGGTGGGATACCATGTTTTTTTTTATTAGGCATAGCCACGTAACAAGCGAGACATTCCCATGGTAAGTAATACGCTGACCCATAACAACGTGGCGCCGGTTAGGATGATATATATCGACCATGCCCTCGTTCCTTTGAGACATATGTTACGACTCATTACCTCAGTAATTTCACTAGCTACAGCGGCCTTCACAACACAGTAATGTTTGCACACTACTGTTTGGTCACTGCGGTTATGCCTGGACAGTCGCCGGCAACAGACACTGCCACCGGTGTAACAGTATAGAAACATTGCAAACATTTGACCAAATGTTGGCACAAACAGTTTCGAAATTACAACTGTGTGTAAGGTGCGGCGGCCATTATCACTAATATAACAGTTTAAGTAATTGCTTATATCTATATATATATATGTTGCAGTGCGTATTAAAAATAGGACAATTTATAAATAAAATACTAATTAAAAATAATGTTATTGGTTTTTTTTTTTTTTTATGAAGCGGCGATACGATTGGGACGTTCAGCCGATGGTAAGTGACACGCCCGCCCACAACAACGCGGCGCTTGTTAGTATATTACTCACTGTGCTATATGGAGGGCTCGTCGCCTTGATACGTAATATGTTGTCTCATTACTACAGCGATTTCAATAGCTACAGCGCGCTTCAAACCGGATTACAGCAATGTTTGCACAGTACTGTGTGTCAGCTGTAATAGGCGCTGCGGTGGTATCTAGACGGTCTCCGGCAACAGAGACTACCACCGGTAATATCTACAGCGCCCTTCAAACCGGATCACAGCAATGTCTGCACAGTACTGTGTGTCGGCTGTAATAAGCGCTGCGGTGGTATCTAGACGGTCTCCGGCAACAGAGACTACCACCGGTAATATCTACAGCGCCCTTCAAACCGGATCACAGCAATTTCTGCACAGTACTGTGTGTCGGCTGTAATAAGCGCTGCGGTGGTATCTAGACGGTCTCCGGCAACAGCGACTACCACCGGTAATAGCTACAGCGCCCTTCAAACCGGATCACAGCAATGTTTGCACAGTACTGTGTGTCGGCTGTAATAGGCGCTGCGGTGGTACCTAGACGGTCTCCGGCAACAGAGACTACCACTGGTAATAGCTACAGCGCCCTTCAAACCGGATCACAGCAATGTTTGCACAGTACTGTGTGTCGGCTGCAAAACGCGCTGCGGTGGTACCTAGACGGTCTCCGGCAACGGAGACACTACCACCAGTGATAGCTACAGCGCCTTTCAAACCGGATCATAGCAATATTTGCACAGTACCGTGTGTCGGCTGCAAAACGCGCTGCGGTGGTACCTAGACGGTCTCCGGCAACGGAGACACTACCACCAGTGATAACTACAGCGCCCTTCAAACCGGATCATAGCAATATTTGCACAGTACCGTGTGTCGGCTGCAAAACGCGCTGCGGTGGTACCTAGACGGTCTCCGGCAACGGAGACACTACCACCAGTGATAGCTACAGCGCCCTTCAAACCGGATCATAGCAATATTTGCACAGTACCGTGTGTCGGCTGCAAAACGCGCTGCGGTGGTACCTAGACGGTCTCCGGCAACGGAGACACTACCACCAGTGATAGCTACAGCGCCCTTCAAACCGGATCATAGCAATATTTGCACAGTACCGTGTGTCGGCTGCAAAACGCGCTGCGGTGGTACCTAGACGGTCTCCGGCAACGGAGACACTACCACCAGTGATAGCTACAGCGCCCTTCAAACCGGATCATAGCAATATTTGCACAGTACCGTGTGTCGGCTGCAAAACGCGCTGCGGTGGTACCTAGACGGTCTCCGGCAACGGAGACACTACCACCAGTGATAGCTACAGCGCCCTTCAAACCGGATCATAGCAATATTTGCACAGTACCGTGTGTCGGCTGCAAAACGCGCTGCGGTGGTACCTAGACGGTCTCCGGCAACGGAGACACTACCACCAGTGATAGCTACAGCGCCCTTCAAACCGGATCATAGCAATATTTGCACAGTACCGTGTGTCGGCTGCAAAACGCGCTGCGGTGGTACCTAGACGGTCTCCGGCAACGGAGACACGACCACCAGTGATAGCTACAGCGCCCTTCAAACCGGATCATAGCAATATTTGCACAGTACCGTGTGTCGGCTGCAAAACGCGCTGCGGTGGTACCTAGACGGTCTCCGGCAACGGAGACACTACCACCAGTGATAGCTACAGCGCCCTTCAAACCGGATCATAGCAATATTTGCACAGTACCGTGTGTCGGCTGCAAAACGCGCTGCGGTGGTACCTAGACGGTCTCCGGCAACGGAGACACTACCACCAGTGATAGCTACAGCGCCCTTCAAACCGGATCACAGTAATATCTGCACAGTACTGCTGTGTCGGCTGCAATACGCGCTGCGGTGGTACCTAGACGGTCTCAGACAACCGAGACCATTCTTTTTTTATTTCAGGTGGAAAATCTTCGAAACAACCTGCTTATGTGAGATTCCTACTCCCTAAAACCCACCACCTCGCTGGTCTGCATCAGTGCATCCGAAGAGGCTGCGGGATCTCTTATAGCACTCACCAGTGCCCCTCTACACTCTGCGTTATCACGTCTCTGAAGGCCCAAACCCTCTCAGACACCATCGCTCTCTCACGCAGGTTCGCGTGTTGAGCGGTAAGGGTCACCACCCTCAACCCCCGCGACACTCCCACACCCATTCAGCCGCCTTCTACTACAGGCAGGGCTCACCTTACTCCTACTCTTACTAGCCGGAGACTACAGGACTGCGGCAACAGTGACACTACCACCAGACCTAACCCAAGGTCTTCTCCATCTTAGTCGGCGACTATAACTTATGACCGCAACATGATTCACTTAAGTTCAAGTTGCGGTAACACAGCGGCCCATGGCTATCGTAGCGACCGCCTTTGTTTATCTCCGATAGCGATTGACGAACTACAGCTGTTACCGGTAACGTGCGCTTAGCCCGGTTACGCGACCCGATAGTGGACCATCCGGTGTCCTCGTTCACTATCAGCTCACGTTACGGTGATTCACACAACACAGTAACGAGACCTGACAGACAGTGGTGGGGAAAGTATTGGGGGGGAAATAAAATGTAAAAAGTAAATGTTAATAGTAATAACTGTAGAAGCAGGAAGATGAAGAAGAATGAAGAGATGATACAAGGAATGATCTTTTCAGGTTCTCCCCCCCCCTCTTCAGAAGGCGTCTTCACTCCAAGGGGATGAATGGAAGAAGGAAATGGGATGCAGCATGATAGAGAAGAGAAGTGTGGAAGAAGAAAGGAGTAAAATGATGAATGGAATGAAAGAGAAGAGAGTATTGGAATGAGAAAAGTATTAAGATGGCAATTGAAACAAATAGATAGTAAACGGCCCTGACCCAAAACACGAAGAGGGAACAAAACAAAAAAAAAAAAAAAAAAAAAAAAAAAAAAAAAAATAGACCGGACATAAGTCTCAGTGACGAGCGCGTGCTGTAGTATACATCATCCTAACCAGAGCTAATTATGGACCCGCGTGTCACTTACCATCAGATGACCGTCGCGTTCGTCTCGTCGCTTATTTGAATTAAAAAAGAAATAACTGTGTCATCATCTTCATCATCAGCGGATAGACGTCCACTGCTGGACACAGGCCTTCACTGAAGATCTTCGCATCGGTCAGTCCCACGCTGCTCGCATCGCTGAGAAATAGGAGCCGTTATTTTAAGGAGGTTTTAGGTCTTTTCCCACCATGATGGCCCAATGAGGGTTGGAGGGTGCTAGAACCTCGTTTGCTGATTAGCAGGCTGCACCGCGAGCTGGTGAGCTTGGCTTACATCCAAAAAAAAAAAAAACAGTATAAATGGAACCAAATTTTGGCGCGTATGCCTATTGGGAGTATATACCCATCCTTCTTCAGCTCACGAGGTACAGCTTGGTGGTAGTGTCTTTGTTGTCGGTGACCGTATGGATACCAGCGCAGCAGTCCTGGTAGTCTGCCAGCTGTTAACAATAAGACGACTAAATGTCCTTGGGTTCGTGAGCCTCAAGGGTGGGGGCCCATCAGAGCTCAATAAGCGAATCTTTGGAGGACGGCATATACATGGTGGTCCTTTTGCCGTAGCATAGCGTCGGTGCTAAGTAGGGCTTTGCCCTTCCGTGGGATGTTTTAGCCAGAGTGCTGGGGGGCACCGCTGCGGTTCCGTAGGAGATCCCTGAACCCCTCCTAATGCACTGACGGAGACCACCGAGGTGGTTTTATTAGGTAGAAGCTCTTACATAACCATGCCTTCCCCTCCAAAAGCAAGAGGTATTTTAAGATTTCCAACGCGGTAAAGAAAAATATACCACCGCAGCAACAAGCAACATTGCAAACATTAATGTGGGCAAATTCAAGAGCCCAACATTGGGACTGTGGGCAAAATTTACAATACATCGACCCCATGAGACGGATCTAAGGATTGGTTTCAAAGTAATTCGCAGCTTTCACCTTAAGACATTTACAACGATATTCACTACCGGGTGTATGTCCAGCAGTGGGCATAAATGGGCTGATGTAACGACGATTGCGTAATCTGTTAATATCAATAGTGTATAAACAATAATTATAAAATTTTCCATAATTATACAAACGGACAAGGAAACATTGCAATAATTTACACACACATACATATATATATATATATATATATATATATGCATGTATATCTGAATCAACAACATCTTTGTGGGAAGACTATGTCCAGCAGTGGACGTGTATCGGCTGATGATGATGATGATACTAAACACGGCGCCAACTAGAACATACCCTGCAACACATTTTTCCCAGTAAATACATTGACTTCATCACCTACAGTGCCCTTCAAACCGGAACACAGAAATGTTCACATACTACCGCCCGGCGCGTACGGCAGTAATTACTAGCCACAGCGCCCTCGAGACCGGAACAAAGTAATGTTCACTACTATACAGCGCAGCGGTGGTCGCCTTCAGACAGTTGCAACGCCCTTCACAACACCGTTGTTTGCGGACTACTGTTTATCCTGTTTGAAGGACGCTGCAGATAAATAAATTATTTAGATAATAATACTTCACATCATTTATGCGAACGTTGTTGCAGTGTATAACATCCTAATTAGCGGCGTATTATAAAGCAGAAACCATCTTCCTGTCTGCGCCTACTTTAAGCGATCCCACAGCTGGGACTGAAAGTCTGCTCTATTAAGGACACAGACCAGCAAACCACCAGATAAGCAATTGTCGCGTAATTTTTTTTTGTGTGGAAGGATAAAGATACCTTACTTCTGGGGAGGGGGATGAAATTATATGGGATTTTAACCCATTAAAACCCTCGCGGTGATCATCTTGGATGCATTACTCTACCTATACCTCTTACTCTTCTCATCTCCCGGCACTTCGCCTAAAGCGCGTCCTATGGAAGGCTGCAACCCTCGGCACCGTCATTATGGTACCAGCTGATAAAGAGGCCCCCCACCTTCAAACCCTTCCAGTCGCCTTCTACAGGCAGGGCATACCTTACTCTTATCCTTACTAGCCGGGGACTAGTTGGCTGGGATTCGAACCCGCTGCTCCGAGGCTACTGACCGCTGCGCCGTCGGCGCGGAGCCGAACCTCGCAATACGCACCCGCCCAGTGTTGCCACATTCGTGTAATTGTACATTTCACCACCAGACCCTCCGCCGTCACGTATACACAACTATTTTATCTGCCTACATAGATATCGATCACGTACGTATCTCTCTCGTTCGATACGCGAACGAAGGTCGCGTTGGCGCGCGACAAGCGGCCGTTCACCCACCTGAGGGTAGTCAGTTCCATTCCTCGGATTTACTGCATGATGAACACCAGACTGTTAGTGTCGCAAGAAGACGAGCGTAATATGATGTAGTGTATACCATCCTGACTGGCGCCACGTTATGGGCAATCATATCACTTACCATGACATGCCTCGATTATTGTCATCAGCCTTATACATCAGCTTTAGATCCAAGCAACACGTGTTCATTGCTAGACATATGTGTCTCTTCACCATAGTAATTTCATTAGCTACAGCGCCCTTCAAACCGGATCACAGCAATGTCCGCACAGTACTGTGCGTCGGCTGCAATAGGCGCTGCGGTGGTACCTAGACGGTCTCCGGCAACAGAGACACTACCACCAGTGATAGCTATAGGTCCTTCAAACCGGATCACAGCAATGTCCGCACAGTACTGTGCGTCGGCTGCAATAGGCGCTGCGGCGGTACCTAGACGGTCTCCGGCAACAGAGACACTGCCACCAGTGATAGCTATAGGTCCTTCAAACCGGATCACAGCAATGTCCGCACAGTACTGTGTGTCGGCTGCAATAGGCGCTGCGGCGGTACCTAGACGGTCTCCGGCAACAGAGACACTACCACCAGTGATAGCTATAGGTCCTTCAAACCGGATCACAGCAATGTCCGCACAGTACTGTGTGTCGGCTGCAATAGGCGCTGCGGTGGTACCTAGACGGTCTCCGGCAACAGAGACACTACCACCAGTGATAGCTATAGGTCCTTCAAACCGGATCACAGCAATGTCCGCACAGTACTGTGTGTCGGCTGCAATAGGCGCTGCGGCGGTACCTAGACGGTCTCCGGCAACAGACAGCTGCCGCCAATGCTGGTGCTATGCCCTAGAGACCTTTATGATCCTCAACGGAGTCACCACATCGTTATCACCATGGGTCACTGCTTAAACAGTGCGTTACCCGGTAAAGTTTTGTCATTCGCGACAGGAAACGGACAATCGGCGGTGTAACTTGTGGGCAACGTGCTGCACCCACTTACCGTCCAAGTTTTAAGATGTATATATATATATGTCTATATGTATATATATATATATATATTATATATATATATATATATATATATATATATATATATATGTATATATATACATTTTAGTCGTACTGGTTATTACTAGTAACAGACACAAGAAAATACATTTGGCTTTTTAGTCCTCCGATAAGACATACCAAAAAACCGTTTAGTAATTTTTGTGTCCTGTTACTGGTAATCAACGACATATCTAGATAGAAACTTCACTGGTTGGTAGCTGATGATGTAAGGAATGATATAGTATAATTATATTTAATGAAAGTTTTAGGGTTCCGTGTAAAAACACTTTCGAAATAGGATAAGTTCAAAAAATTAAGGTTCCCTGGTGTAAGTTCTCCGTCATCAGACATAATCTTAGGCAGATATCACTGTCATCTCTTTCTGCCGCTAGACAGTAGTGTACAAACACTAATGTGTTCAGTGTTGAAGGGCGTTGTAGCTAGTAGAATTATTGGAGTAGAGACATCATGTTATGTCATGCGGCGGCGAGCAGAACGAACGATTAAAGAGATAGTATGTGTAAAAGACAACGATAGAGAGAGGCAAAGGTAAGGAGAGGCAACGGTAGAGAGAAGCAACGATAGAAAAAGGCAAAAATAGAAAGGTAACGGTAGGAAGAGGCAAGTGTAAACAGAGGCAACGGTAAGGAGAGGCAACGGTAAGGAGAGGTAACGGTAAGGAGAGGCAACGGTAGAGAGAAGCAAC
This sequence comes from Ornithoptera priamus, assembly GCA_029034505.1. Taxonomy (NCBI): domain Eukaryota; kingdom Metazoa; phylum Arthropoda; class Insecta; order Lepidoptera; family Papilionidae; genus Ornithoptera; species Ornithoptera priamus. The sequence goes on along the minus strand of JARDWD010000587.1, from coordinate 411,485 downwards.
GATAGAGAGAAGCAACGATAGAAAAAGGCAACGGTAAGGAGAGGCAAGGGTAGATAGAGGCAAGAATAGATAGAGGCAATGGTAAGGAGAGGCAAGAATAGACAGAGGCAACGGTAAGGAGAGGCAAGGGTATATAGAGGCAACTGGTCGGGAGAGGCAACGATAGAGAGAGCAAGTATATAGAAAGAGATATTATATTACGTCTGAAGGCAGTGAGAATATTCTGGTGCAGTGTATATCATCCTAATTATTAACGCATTATTATGCGTGCCTATGATTTACCATCAGTACGCCGCAAGATAAGTTCCACCGCATTTAAACAAAAATCGCTTTCCGCTTATCGCGTGGACGCGCCGCAGCGGTGACATCAAAGAGTGCCGACGAATAGCAACGCTATCTTGATATCATAGATATGACCCTTGCCTTTGTTGAGGGAATAATGGACACCGGATGGCGCAGCGGTTACGATATTTCGGCAGTGTGAAGTTCCCATGACGTGGAGCTGGTTAGGATGGTGTACTTCCTAAACTGCCTCTCCAACTGGTGAAGGTTGGCGATCAGCGTGGTACAGTCCTCTCCGTGTCCAGTCCGGCGGACCAATTCGGACGCGCCAGATACGCCATTCCATTCCCTGATATTCCTCAACCATGACTTTTTCTATCTACCCACCTTTCGATGATGATGTACACTGCACCACATAATACTCGTTGCCTTGACGACATAATTATCCATCTTTCTCATTCTGTTCTTTTGCGTTGTCTCTTTTGTCAATGCCTCCATCTCACTCTATTTTAAGACATAATATTTTCTCTTTCTCTCTCTCTCGCGTTATTACTTTTTTGTCAGTGTCCATCTTAATTTATTCTGCAACTTAATATTCTATCTCACGCTTTCTCGCTTTATGTCACCGTCTCCATCTCACTCTATTTTGAGATAATAACTTCTCTTTCTCTCGCTCGCGTTCTGTCTTTCTCGTAACAGTCATCATAACCCCTCTGTATCGCTTGTACACGTCAGCCTTGACCATATAAGATGTTAAGTATCATTACCGCAGTAATTTCACCAGCTACAGCGTCCTTCAAACCGGAACACGGTAATGTTTACACACTACCGTTTGGTCGCTGCGGTGGTACCTAGACGCTCTCCGGCAACAGAGACACTACCATCAAGTACAAGAGTCCAAATCCCAAGAGCGCGCTACAGCTGATGCATGAAGCACCTCCACCTCCTCGCTGACGTATCTTGGAACGGATTCCAAAATTTGAATCTGGTAACAGCTGCAGACATGTTCCAAAGCTAACACAGTCGATACCCTCCTTACATATATTACAATGTATACAGTTAATAATATAGGAAGTTTACACGATCACGACTCGCCAAGTCACCGGAGACACGAACTCACTCTCCCCGCATAACCCTGACACCATCAGAATGCATCACGTTCATAAGTAGAAGTGAAACTGTGCTCTGGTTAATTTGTGAGAGAGTGAGATGGATATATTGCGGAATTGTTACACACAGAGAGAGAGAGAGAGAGACAGAGCTATAGATCGACCATTTTTCTTTTGATTAAATCGAAAACAACCAAAGCGAATTAAACTAATATATGATAATGTATAGATTTCAATGTTTGTGTCTCTCTCTCTCTCTCTCTTCATATATTCAGAGTGAGAAAGAGATACAGATTGAATACTAGCCCGCAGGGTGAGCGGAGTGCATGAAACAACGAAGAAAAAATTTTAATAATGTAGTATAGACTTAAATGTTTCTCTCTCTCTCTCTTTCTCTCTTTTCATGTATTTAGAGTGAGAAAGAGATACAGCCCAAATACTAGCCCGCAGGGTGAGCGGAGTGTGTGAAACAACGAAATAAAAAATTAAAATAATGTAGTAGAGATTTCAATGTTTATCTCTATCTCTCTTTCTCTCTCTTCATATATTTAGAGTGAGAAAGAGATACAGTCCGAATATTAGTCTGCCGACGCCTTGAGACATGACATGTTTAGTCTCGTTGCTCCAGTAATTACAATAGCTACAGCGCCCTTCAAACCGGAACAAAGTAATATTGCGGTGGTGTTTACCGAGATGGTCTCCGACAACACACTACCACCAGTTACCACCAGTACTGTCTGCCTATTAGCCATGCGAATATGTAATAATTATATTGATGCTGACCACGAGGAAAACTGCTAACTAAAACATATTCTGTATTAGTCGACTTTTTCATCAACTTAAATGATTTAGGACATTCTCGATAAAAACTTGCGTTCGAGATTGAACCTAAGACATTAGCTGACGAGTCGGTCACCAGGTCCACGGTACAGCTCGCACACCACGACCGTGACGACGCGAAGATAACCAGCTCAGCCCTACTCCGGAACTGGTGCCCGGCGAAAACTTACCACGAGCAAATAATTGGTAAATGATAAATAACTTGAACAAGCCCACTGCTCAAGTCGCGGCCCGCTGCAACTTAATTAACTTACCACCAGTACCGATATCAAATTGATTGTGGTGTGCAATTTTGCTGGTGGTAATATCCGCAGCGATCGAACAGCAGTGTGGAAAAATTACTGTATTCCGGTTTGAAAGGCGTTGTCGCTAGTGCGATGATTAGGGTAAACAGGCGTAACATCGTATGTCTTAAAGCACGGTGTTGCTATGTATATCATTTTAACCAGCGCCACGATATAAGCAGGTGTATAATTTACCATCAGCTGAACGACCGGCCATCTCCTTAGATTTGGTGGTGGAAGCAGCTGGAGGTTGACAGCGGATGATTGGTCAATGTGGAGATCTTTGAGGGAGGTCAAATTAATGGACGGTATGAGCTGATGATGACAATGCAGTATACCATCAGGAGACAGTACAAATTGAGGTTGTTCCCCGTAGATCGGACTGAAGACGCATCAGCTCAGACGTGACCACAGCTGATGTACAACATCCAAAATTTCATGGTATGAAATTAATTGGATGGCCTGACCACGATACCACTTGATGGTAAGCCGATGTAGTCTTTAATTTTTAATTACCAGTTCCAACACAAAAGCTCGCGATAGCGCGAAGATAACCAGCTCAGGAGTACTCCAGGCGGTAAGACCTAGACGGTCCGATGCGATGGACACATCACCAGTTGTTGGTGTAAAGCTTTAAAAATTTTCGAAAGTTCACACTTGTATACAATAGCGGCCCTCGGTGTGCAGAGAATGCGGCTGCCCTGAGCGATCCCATTGAAAGCACCTGCGCGAGAGTGGCCGCTACGGCAGTTCTGCTCCGACCGCCGCAGCGGACGGACGTCTCGCTCGCTCCCTTACGCAGTCACCGCGATTTATTCGTTTTTAATTTTTTCTCTCGCTCCTTTGTGCCGTGTTTTTGTGTTCGAGGACATTCGATAGTGAGTTTTTTTTTTTTAAGTACATTTTATTTATATGAATGCTTGTGTTTATGTTATGTGAGGTAGTGTCGGTGCAGGTGTTTGTATATATATTTCGGCAAATATTTACGGCGGTAGTGTCGTTGTTGTCGGTGACCGCCTGAGCACCGTCGCAGAAATAAACAGTAGTATGCAAACATTACCGTAATCCGGTTTGAAGGGCGCTGTAGCTAATAATATTACATCTTCCAACTCCAGGCGTAATGTCATGTAGTGTATATCACCATAACAAGCGCAACGTTTGCTGTAGGTAATAGTTTTTTAAATTACTATGGTAACGATATAGCAGTGTATATGATCCTAACGCTACAATGCTATGGGCATACGATGTATAACTACTGTGGTGTAGTGATTTAATATATTATGTCGGAAAGCGACGAACACATTATGGTGTTGTGTATATCATCCTAACTAGGTTCACATTTGTTATACATAAAAGTATTGAAATCGCTGTGGTTATTGTGAGTATGCGATGTAGTGTATATCATCCTAGGTGTATTTAAATGTGGATAGTAATGTTTGTAAAGTTGGTGTTAGTGATGTGAAAACTTTCCACTGTATTAAGTAACTTCAAGTTAGGCTACACTGATTCACTTGATGATTAGAAGCATATGAAGCAGTGTACATCATCCTTACTAGCGTTCTTTATAGGTAAAACATTGTGAAATTACTTTGGTAACTATATTTACCATGTTAAGGTAGAATGGGTGTAGTGTCTTCTAAACAGTCGGATAACGATCCCTGGTTGTAGACCTCCTTCAAGGATCCTCATTGAGGAGGATTGGGACTTTAACCTCACCATGCTGGCCCAGTGAGGGTTGATGGGTGTTCAGAACCAGCTATACTCAGCAGGGTGCGCCGCGTGCAGGTGAGGTGGACTTGAGCTCCATAAGACGTTGGGCGGAACCCCTTACACCCTTCGTGATGTGATGTAGTGTATATCATCCCAATGTTACATTGTTACGGGCATGCCTTTTATAATTACTATGGTAACTAGGCTATACATCATATAAGTTGGGTTCACGATGTAGTGTATATTATTCTAACTAGCGTATAATTATAATACATGCCGTGCGCTTTACAATTACCATGGTAACGACGTTTAATTGCCTCAAAGATAAATATAATGCAGAGTATATCATTCTAATGAGACATGTTTGTAGTGATGCATTTGAGAATTACTGCGGTAACAAGTCTTTATATATTAAAGTTCGCTATAATGCAGTGTATGTCATCCTAGCTAAAAAATTGTTATAGGTAAACGTTTTAAAATTACTGCGGTAATGAGACATAAGATCCTTATTTCTTATTTAGAGTTTCAGGTATGTAGTGTAGTGTATATCATCCTAACCAGCGCTACGTTAAATATGGGCGTGTACTTACCATCGGGTCAACGACCTAATCGTCTCGCACAAACAAACATCGTTAAGCTTTTATATGAGATAAAAGCTTCATTACAGTTTCCAAGCGAATATAAGATATACACACACACTAACACAAGATTTTTTGTGTCTTTCATATATAATGTATACACTACATACATAGTAATATAAATTAGAATATATATTGCAGAAATAAATCCTATAAATAATTGCAGCCGACACACAGTACTGCGCGGACATTGCTGTGATCCGGTTTGAAGGACCTATAGCTATCACTGGTGGTAGTGTCTCTGTTGCCGGAGACCGTCTAGGTACCACCGCAGCGCCTATTGCAGCCGACACACAGTACTGCGCGGACATTGCTGTGATCCGGTTTGAAGGACCTATAGCTATCACTGGTGGTAGTGTCTCTGTTGCCGGAGACCGTCTAGGTACCACCGCAGCGCCTATTGCAGCCGACACACAGTACTGCGCGGACATTGCTGTAATCCGGTTTGAAGGACCTATAGCTATCACTGGTGGTAGTGTCTCTGTTGCTACAGACCGTCTAGGTACCACCGCAGCGCCTATTGCAGCCGACACACAGTACTGTGCGGACATTGCTGTGATCCGGTTTGAAGGACCTATAGCTATCACTGGTGGTAGTGTCTCTGTTGCCGGAGACCGTCTAGGTACCACCGCAGCGCCTATTGCAGCCGACACACAGTACTGTGCGGACATTGCTGTGATCCGGTTTGAAGGACCTATAGCTATCACTGGTGGTAGTGTCTCTGTTGCTACAGACCGTCTAGGTACCACCGCAGCGCCTATTGCAGCCGACACACAGTACTGTGCGGACATTGCTGTGATCCGGTTTGAAGGACCTATAGCTATCACTGGTGGTAGTGTCTCTGTTGCCGGAGACCGTCTAGGTACCACCGCAGCGCCTATTGCAGCCGACACACAGTACTGTGCGGACATTGCTGTGATCCGGTTTGAAGGACCTATAGCTATCACTGGTGGTAGTGTCTCTGTTACTACAGACCGTCTAGGTACCACCGCAGCGCCTATTGCAGCCGACACACAGTACTGTGCGGACATTGCTGTGATCCGGTTTGAAGGACCTATAGCTATCACTGGTGGTAGTGTCTCTGTTGCCGGAGACCGTCTAGGTACAACCGCAGCGCCTATTGCAGCCGACACACAGTACTGTGCGGACATTGCTGTGATCCGGTTTGAAGGACCTATAGCTGTCACTGGTGGTAGTGTCTCTGTTGCCGGAGACCGTCTAGGTACCACCGCAGCGCCTATTGCAGCCGACACACAGTACTGTGCGGACATTGTTGTGATCCGGTTTGAAGGACGCTGTAGCTATCACTGGTGGTAGTGTCTCTGTTGCCGGAGACCGTCTAGGTACCACCGCAGCGCCTATTGCAGCCGACACACAGTACTGTGCGGACATTGTTGTGATCCGGTTTGAAGGACGCTGTAGCTATCACTGGTGGTAGTGTCTCTGTTGCCGGAGACCGTCTAGGTACCACCGCAGCGCCTATTGCAGCCGACACACAGTACTGTGCGGACATTGCTGTGATCCGGTTTGAAGGACCTATAGCTATCACTGGTGGTAGTGTCTCTGTTGCCGGAGACCGTCTAGGTACCACCGCAGCGCCTATTGCAGCCGACACACAGTACTGTGCGGACATTGCTGTGATCCGGTTTGAAGGACCTATAGCTATCACTGGTGGTAGTGTCTCTGTTGCCGGAGACCGTCTAGGTACCACCGCAGCGCCTATTGCAGCCGACACACAGTACTGTGCAGATATTGCTGTGATCTGGTTTGAAGGCCGCTGTAGCTAGTGTAATTACTGGTGTAACGTGACTCGATATCTAACGTATCAGGCGACGAGCGCAATATGGTGCAGTGTATAACATCTTAACTAACGCCACGCTATTATCGGCGGGCGTACCACTTACCATCAGGTGTAATTCTTGATACATAAGGTTATTGTTATTGCCGAAGTAAAGAGACAAGCTACAGTGCTGTGTGAGGTGTGAGGGACAACTCACGGAACCCAGAGCCAACCTCACCAGCTCGTGGTGCAGTCTGCTAATCAACAGACGTGGCTCTGGCTCCCACCGACCAGCATTGAGACAGCGTGGTGAATAATGATCCTTATTCACCCATACGAATGATCACCGCAGGAAGGATGGAGAGCTTCGATGTCCAGCAGTGGGCTTTTATCAGCTGATGATGATGAATCACACTAACTGCAATATTTCACTACTGCGTGACCGCTGCGGTGGTAACGGTCACCAGAAATAAAAATGCTAAGTATACGTCCGGTTTGAAGGGTGCCTTAACCCAGAGAAATTGCTGTATGTATCATAGTCCAAAAAGATTGCTAGCCTCAACTGACTATGGGCAGGACACGTCGCTCGAAGGACTGACAGCCGATGGGGCAGCAAGGTCCTCGAACGGCGACTGCTCACCACCAGGTGGTGCCAGCTGGATCGATAGATGTGGAGATCTTTAGGTCTGGCCTGTGTCCAGCAGTGGACGTCTATCCGCTGATCATGATATCAAAGATCCAAGCACAACGATGCAGTGTACGTAATCCTAGTCACATCGTGTGTTAACTGAACCTTTGAAGGATGACCAGTGGTAAGAGGAAAATCAAGCCCACGTATATAGGAAGCTTTTGCCCAGCAGTGGACGTCCAGTGATGAGTGACATCACATCGAACGTATGTTCAATAATGATCGTAACAATTCGTGACTTGCAACTCGTGAGCGTTTGATTGTATCGGCGAGATCTAGGAAACCTAGGAAAAATCTAGACGTTTTAGTAATAAGGATGTGAGCACGATTTGTGCTGGTGGTAGAGTCTGGTGACCATTTAAATAACAGTGGCTAAACAGTAGTGTGCGGACATTGTTGTGGTCCGGTTTAAAGGGTGCTGTGGCTAGTGTCGCGGCCACGAGCACAATGTGATTAGTGGTATTTTTTATGAACGGTACGTTCACCTGATAGTAAGTGATACGCCCGCCCATAACGTGGCGCTGGTTATAATGGTATACATGAGACATAAGATGTTAATTGAGCCTCGTTACCCCAGTAATGACACTATCTACAGCGCCCTTCGAACCGGATGACCGTAATGTCTGCACACTATTGTTTAAGCGGAAGAAATGAGTACTGCGGTGGTACCTACCTAGACGTATCGTTAAATAAAAAAAAAATAGACTTGAAGTTTGTGTGTAAATACTCCTTGACAGCAACCGCCGCCGCAAATGAGTTTCTGTAGCAACCGTTACCATAGCAACCGCATACACATAATAGAGACATCCCCATAGCTACACTACAAAAAGGCTTGAAGTTGGTGTGTTTATACTCCTTGAGATCAACCGCCGCCGCAAACGAGTTTCTGTAGCAACCGTTACCATAGCAACCGCATACACATAATAGACATCCCCATAGCTACACTACAAAAAGGCTTGAAGTTGGTGTGTTTATACTCCTTGAGAGCAACCGCCGCCGCAAACGAGTTTCTGTAGCAACCGTTACCATAGCAACCGCATAAACAACACAAAATGAAAATGTTTATAAAAGTTAACTGTACATAAAACTACGGAGGATCTATGAAATACAAAAAACGATCATCCTGTAATCATCAGCAGATCATTCCGCGTCGGATGCTGGTGTTGCAGTGTCGGTGCGTTCACTCGTTTTCACGTGATGAGCGAACCAACGAAGCTCATTTTCATCACACATACATACATATATATATATATATCATATATATATATATATATATATATGTAGCGGTATTGGCAATTGGGTCGCGCCGGCCGTCAAACTCTAGTCCACGTTAGAGTGTAAGTCGGTTCCTCGACGCGAGCGGAACCGGTCGCGTGCACCGCCTTGACCCACACCACCGCCGCCGCTTTTTCACACGAACACCAGTTTAATCACACCGCGGGTGTATACACTGCATCCTTCACGTATGTTAAGTACACGTTCGACGTTCGAATGCCGACCCCGCTCATGGTAATGGAACCTTTGCGTGAAACATTACTAAAGGTTTTATTTGGTGAGTGATACACTGCAGCACATTGAGCTCGTCGCCTGATAGATGAGTCTTATTGATCCAGTAATTTTAATAGCTACAGCGCCCTCCAAACCGGAGTACGACAGTTTTAGGATAGTACTGTTTCGTCGCTGTTGTAACCACCAGTAAAGTGGTTGCCGAAGACCCGTCTAAATACCAAAGCAGCGACGAAACAGTTGTATGTGAAAACAGTCGTATTCCGGTTTGAAGGGCGCTGTAGCTATTAAAATTACTGGAATAATGAAACTCAACATCTTAAGTCAGAAGACGACGAGCTCAATCTGGTGCAATGTATAACATTCTAACTAGTGCCGTGTTGGCTACGGTTGAACTAATCACTTAACATTGGGTGAACGTCGCGTCCTTTTTGACAGTCCCAGCAGTGGGAACTTAAAGTGGACGTGGACTGTTTATTTATGTGGACCGAGAATCGAATCCACTAATATACGTTCAGGACATCAGGAAAAGATCTCCACATCGATCGGGTAGGGATTCTTATGAGGGGGGGGTTTGGGGCCATTTCCCACCACTCTGACTCAATGCGGATTGGTGGGAGCTAGAGCCTCATTTGTTGATTAGCAGGCTGCACCGCGAGCCCCTTACACCCCTCCATCATAACCTCTTATAAATTAAAAGTACTATTGTATCAAGTCCGTCATCATCATCATCATCATCATCATCATAGTGGTCCACTGGATGCCTTAACCAAAGATCTCCCACACAGTTGATTGAAGGGAACTGTTCCATAAGCCACGACGCTGTTCTAATGCGGGATGGTGGGTGGTCGTCTCCCCGGTTGTCCATGAGGGTCCACATCGAGCAGGTCTTGACTTGGGTTCCGTAAGATGTTGGACGGAACCCTTTAAATCCATAGTAGATGAAGTATATATATATATATATAGTAGAGGAAAATAAACACGCCGGTCTAGGTGATCAAGGAGTCCGGCTACGGAATATTAAGTGGCGCGTCAGTGACAGATGTCGAGTGGCGCATTCTGAATGCCAATCGTCCTCGCCGTTCGCGGGTCCTTGTGTATCCTGTTAGGATGTTTACACACCGTGCACACGCGAGAAGAGGTGTTCAAATTTAACAGCGATCGGCAGTTGATGTTAACACTGCGGTGTGTGATCGTTGTGATACGTGATGTATGAATTACTGCAGTAATTTTATGAGGCAGTAATGTTTGCACACTACTCATCATCATCATCATCATCAGTTGATATACGTCCACTGCTGGACCGTGGGCCTCCATTAACAGTTATACCGTCAGCATGGCCTCCGGTATTGCTGGGAACTAAAGGCCGTTACTTGTAGAGGGTTTATAAGACGCTGCCATATTTGGGCCATTCCCCACCATTCTGGCCCAATAAGGGTTGGTGGAAGCCAAAGCCCCGTTCATTGATTACCAGGGTTCACTACGAACTGGTGAAGTTGGCTAGGCTCCATCCAGCACACCGCTCGGTCGCTGCGGTAGTATCTAATACCGGTGTTAGATTTACGTAGTGTTCAAATACTACAGTGTTCCGACTTGAAGGGCGCTGTGGCGAGTGAAATTACAGCGGTAATTAAATTTATCACATGACGTACGACGAGTACAATGTGACGCAGTGTATATCATTCTAACCAGTTACTATCAATAGAACAACCTTTATATATATATATATATAGTATTTATGTCCAGCGGTGGGACATCAATAGTATCAAATGTTTTTTTTTTTTAATTTAAATAATCGTAGAGACGAGCATGACTTTCACTTGATGTTAAGTGATACGCTTTCCCATAATACACTGCACCACTTTGCGCTCGTCGCCTTAAAACACGATATTGAATCTCGCTACCGCCACAACTTACTCGAGGACGGCGCGTAGTAAATAGAAGCGGGACGGAGATATATCGCCGTCTCGCTCGCACAATCTCGAGATCTACGCCGCGGGAGCAAACGCGCCGAAGGCACGAGAGCGGAATGAAACTTCCGCCAAGGTTGACATTAAATATTCTAGGTCCAGCTTTTCCGGGAGTAACGCACTGAACCTAACCTCCCCCTCGTACCCTCCGTATCCACCCCACACCCTTCCACCAACCGCCACCGGACTTAAATCTCATCCTCGTGCCGTATATCACCGGAGGATTAACGATCGATTGAGAAACTATGTTGAGTCTCGTTATCTTAAATACACTTAGCACAGCGCCCTTCGAACCGGAACACAGTAGTGTTTTCACAGCACTTAAAGTAGTAGGTCTTCTTCTTCAGAACCGTGACCATTGCAAACGCCGAAATTAACCACCGAGGGTTGAGGTTTAGTGGGTAAAAATCTCTACATAAATCTTACTTCTCCCAGAGGAGAGTACCTTCTCGAATGTTACCTCCACCAGAAAAAAAAAAGTCTTCTTTTCCCACTGTACTTTAAAGTGAGAGTAGACAGGCGGGTATTTAAGTTTTTTTCTTATTCCATTGAGAGAGACGAGCGGGATGATCACCTGATGTTAAGTGATACGCCCGCTAATGACAACGTAGTGCTAGTTAGGATTTTATGTACTGCACCATATTGCGCTCGTCACCCTGCGACATAAGATGTTGTCATCACTCAGTAATTACACTAGCTACAACAGCCTTCAAACCGGATCACAATAACGTTTGCATACTACTGTGTGTCGGCTGCGATAGTCCCTGCGGTGGTACCTAAACGGTCTCCGGCAACAGAGACACTACCACCAGTGATAGCTATAGGTCCTTCAAACCGGATCACAATAATGTTTGCATACTACTGTGTGTCGGCTGCGATAGTCCCTGCGGTGGTACCTAAACGGTCTTCGGCTTCAGAGACACTACCACCAGTTGCAGCTATAGGTCCTTCAAACCGGATCACAGCAATGTTTACATCCTACTGTCTGTCGGATGCAATAGGCGCTGCGGTGGTACCCACACGGTCAATGACACCTGAAACACTACCACCAGTGAAAACGCTTTTCAGGCAGAACAGCCTCTCCCACTCCCGCTGTATCTATACAATTGCAACTTTAAAGTGTGTGGAAAGGTCTTTAACTTAAAACAAACCACAAGATAATATAAGTTAAAGCGCTTAACATGTTTGATGTACACTTAAATGAGTCCGGTTAAGTTTTTCCCCCTCATCACGTTCGTGATTGAGAGGTTACACGAAGTACTGTTCACAGTTTTTTTTTTTTTAATATCAATCAACATGTCAAAGGAGGTTATGTATATTACGTATACTTTAAAATACATCCGCCATGTTTGATATCGTTCAATCCGAGCTTGCGAATAATAGAGACTGGTCTATTTAACAGCGTCTGTAGTTTAGTTAACATGTGTCTTCGATTCTTTGCTACCGGTTCTGCGGTTGCCTGACTAGTGCTAAACAGAAACTACATTCATCTCACACTAGCTACAGCGCCTTTCAAATCGTAAAGCTGACATTTGACTAAAGATATATACAACCGGTGTTTTTGAATTTCTGTTACCGGTTCTGCGGTTGCCTGACTAGTGCTAAATAGAAACTACATTCATCTCACACTAGCTACAGCGCCTTTCAAATCGTAAAGCTGACATTTGACTAAAGATATATACAACCGGTGTCTTTGAATTTTTGCTACCGGTTCTGCGGTTGCCTGACTAGTGCTAAACAGAAACTACATTCATCTCACACTAGCTACAGCGCCTTTCAAATCGTAAAGCTGACATATGACTAAAGATATATACATGTGTCTTCGATCCTTTGCTACCGGTTTTACAGTCGCCCGACTAGTGCAATATAAAAACTACGTTGATCTCACACTAGCTACAGCGTCCTTCAAATCGTAAAGCTCTGACAATCAACTAAAGATATACACAACAAGTGTATTCGATACTTTGCTACCGGTTCTGCAGTTGCCTCACTAGTACAATCACATTAGCTACAGCGCCCTTCAAATCGTATATACAACTAGCCTCTTAAGCCACAAGGAAAACATGTTTATACGCTTACCCTTTACATATTCCGCATATTGAATACACAAATACATTCGCACCAGGATGTTGACGCGTCCACGTGATGCAGCGTGGGTTTTAATTGAGCCGGAAGTCCAGGGTTCGGTTCCGGACTATCAGTTTTAGTTACTGCACGCTGATGAAGCTTACTGTAGTTAATATACACCAGTAGTTAATAGTTTTTTAGATTAGTACGTTTATGTGGATCGATCGAAGTGGAGATTTTTGGGAGAGGCCTATGTCCACTGCTGGACCTATGTCCATCTCCACATGAGCTGATGATGATGATGTTTATGATAGTAATTTCTTTATGTTCGATCTGCAGTCTTCGGCTAGTAAGAATGGGAGTAAGGTGAGCCCTGCCTGTAGTAGAAGGCGACTGAAAGGGTGTGGGAGTTTCAAGGGGCTTGAGGGTGGACTCTATCGCTCATCACGCGAACCTGCGTGAGACAGCTTACGGATCAGGGACGAGTGGCTACGAGGGTTTGGAACTTCATCAGGGACGTGGTAACACAGTGTAGGGAGGCACAGTTGCGTTATATAAGGGATCCCGGAGCCTCTCCGAATGCACTGATGCAGACCAGCGAAAAGGTTTTAGTGAGTTAGAATGTTACATAATCCTGACTTCCCCCCAGAAGCAGGGTATCATTCGAAGATTCCCCTCCCCCAAAATGTACTCGTGTCTTAAAATATGGCGCTGGTTAGTATTACATATACTACATCACATTGTACTCTTACCTTTAGATATAGTTATATCTCGTTATCGCATTACACTAACTACAGCGCCCTTCATAACAATATTCGCACAGTACTGTTCGGTCGCTGCGGTGGTACATTGACCGTCACCATCAACAGTCACCATCAATACCAAAACCGTGAATACATCATCATTATAAAAATTTATTAATAATCTTTTTATAGATATTAAAAAACAACAACAACAACACCCGTTGAACAGGATTGTGATAGTGTCCAACCGGTTTCGCAGTCTAGAATTCAGACTTGCTAATAGGGGCAAAAAATGTATCGATTACGAAATTAAACAGTAGTGTATATAGTTCAAGTCTGCGCGTGTTGGTATGCAACATTGTGTTGTGTGTCAGCGGAGCTGCGGCCGTCTGTACAAGCCGTCTGTACTTGTGCGCGCTTAAAGCTCACAGCGGAGCGCGCCAATATCACCTTTGTTATACCACGAACCGATGAGACTAGTAAGACGTTCACCTGATGGTAACCTATACTCCCACCTCATAACGACGTGGTGCTAGTTAGGATGTACTGCACCATATAACGCTGGTAGCCTGAGACATAAGATTAAGTCTCGTTACTCCAACACCTTTCAAATCGGAATGGAGTAATGTTTGTCGGCTGCAATAGACGCTGCAGGGTTACCCGCCAAGACGGTCTCCGGCAGCGGAGACCAGACTTGAACTATCTATACCGACTAGTATATCCCATACGCTTGGATACCACCACCATGTAAGGGCAGTAATACCGATCCATATATTGTAGATTGTATGTATGCAACTTTGCATTGTGTGTCAATGGAGTTGCAGTCGTCTGTAAAAGCCGTCTGTACCTGCGAGCTTAACGCAAAAAGCGCGCCATTGCGATTTCATCTTTATATATATATATATATATATATAATACTTTATCTCCGTGGAGCAGTGGTTGGCGCTTGTCCGGTAACACGGGCGTCCCCTGTTCGAATCCGTGGCGACATATTCGTAGTGATAAGATTTTTGTAGTTATGACAGAGTCGATATCCAGAGATCTTCTCAGATCTTTCACCGCGAGATCACCTATTAGACGTGAACACTCAAAACTTGGTAGCGATATTAGTTGTGCTGTTTAGAGGTCCTTAAAGAGAGTTGTGAGGGTGTTAAGGTCTGAACGGATGGAGGAACAAGTATATATATATATATATATGCAGGAATGAAATGTGCATATAGCCTTCGGTAAATATATTTATAAGCAAAATTCGATTTCATCATGCACCGCAGTGCGCGTGCGCATTTAAACGTCCGAGGTTCGATTACCGGTTGCGTTAAATAAAAAGTTTATTAAACACCGCGCGGGTTCCGCGGAAATATATATTTGTATATATATATATATATATATATATTATTATACGACGGAACGAGCGGAACGTTTACCTGATAGTGAGTGATCCGGTTTGAAGGGCGCTGTAGCTAGTAAAATTAGTAGGGTAACGAGCCTCAACATATTATACCTCAGGACGACGAGCGCAATGTGATGCAATGTATACCATTCTAAGTAGCGCCAAGTTATGGGCTGGCGTATCACTTACCATCAGGTGAAGGTCCAAAACAAAGAAAAGATTAAAGCAGTGGTTTAATTCTTCATTAAACCACCAGCCAACCCCGTTCAGTGTGAGTGGTTAAAATGAGAGGTCTCATCAAAAGCGCTGCGGAACCCAGTGAGGCCCGAAAAAATCGTCTGACATAATGGCCGTTGACTCACCGCTCGGACCCTTTAAGTTATTCCAAGTAATGATGCAAGATGAGGACAGGATCCCAAGCGGTAACGACCTGCAGCGAAATCGATTTTTTTTTTTTTTTAATTGAAACCTCTTTTGGGGATGATACGAATTGGATTTTATGAAACGATATAGACAGCTGTAAATTTATTTACACGGGTGCACTCAGCCGGGGGGTGAGACGGGGCGCGTTGTGTATATAGTCTCCCTATCACGCATCCCTTTACTCAACTCCGCCGCCGGACAGTAGTCTAGTCTCCGTAAAGTATCTCCGTCTCACTCGAACTGTATGAAGACAGAAAGAGACGGAGATAGTTGAAATGTACAGTACATATTCATCTCTGCCGTTAGTTCTTTCCTACTTTAATCAATAATGCAATTATCAATCTCTCCTCTCTCTCTGTTTAGCAGCTCCATAGTATATCCATCTCGTTCTCTCACAAATTAAGTATGGACACTAACGTAGTATATCTCTGTCACTCTAAATATATGTAGAGAGAGAGAGATAGAAAGAAACGTTGAAATATGAAGTATATTGATTGATCTCTTTCGTTCTATTTATACTTCAATCAATATGAAAATTGTCAATCAATCTCTCCTCTCTCTCTCTCTCTCTCCGTTTACCGTCTCCACAGTATATCCATCTCGTTCTCTCACAAAGAACACATTTTCGTTCCAATACACTTTTCTAGTATGAATAAGGGTTCCCGTATAACCCTCGCCAGTTTCTGGTGGAGCCTGCTAATCAATAGAAGAGGCTCCGGCTCCCACCAACCCGCACTGGGCTAGAGTGGTTGGAAATGGCCCAAACCCCCTCATTAGAAACCCCACAAACGACTGATGCTCGCGGGAAGCCGCTGATTGCAGCGCCTGACCGATCCATATGGAGATCTTTGGAGGAGGTCTATGACCAGCAGTGGACTTCTTAGGTTATACTTTAGGTCTTTTCGAAGATTATCCCCTCCAAAAAAAAAAAAAAAACAAATTTCGTGTAACCACTATATATTCTATTGAAATATTATATGACCTTAAATACTCCATCTTTAACTCTTGACCCTAAAACGTTAGTACATCGGTCCATACATATGTTCAGATATGGTCAAAATGGCCAAGGCGCTCACGTAACATATATGTATATATAATCAGCATACAACTAACCTTTATATTAACGCAATGAGAGGAAAAAAGAAATTATTGGTATTGTGTTCATATTGACCATACGGTCAATGGCCATACGTAACACTTAACTATCGAGTTCTAACACCTTCGTGATGATGAGAAAACCAATTCATCATCATCAGCCGATAGATGTCCACTGCTGGTCGTCGACCCCACTCAAAGATCTTTACATCTGTAAGGGTCCATATGGGAGGAAATTGGAGCATTTACCACCACGCTGGCCTACCATGCGGGTTGGTGGGAGTCAGAGTGTCGTCTGTTGATTAGCAGGGCGCACCACGAGCTGGTGAGGTTTAGGTCCTGCGTTGAGCCAGACCCCTTACACCCCACCCCCAAAACCAATTCGATCCTCAGCTATTATTACCAACTGATGGTATTTAAGCCAGTTCCACTCCTTCATGCCGTCAAACCATTTTTACCTCCAGGATCAACATTGGGTCCTCATAAAAGGATCCTGTTTGAAGGTATCCAAAAAATTCAAACTTTTATTGCATGACGTTACCATCAGCCTACCTTTGCAGTTAGCTCCATCAAGAACTTGAGCGTTGGAGACGAACTGCTTCCACGTGATCTTAAAACATTCGACGGAGTCCTCAACCCTCAAATGCTTAACATCATACAACTTTCAAACAGTACTGTGCGGACATTGCTGTGATCCGGTTTGAAGGACCTATAGCTATCACTGGTGGTAGTGTCTCTGTTGCCGGAGACCGTCTAGGTACCACCGCAGCGCCTATTGCAGCCGACACACAGTACTGTGCGGACATTGCTGTGATCCGGTTTGAAGGACCTATAGCTATCACTGGTGGTAGTGTCTCTGTTGCCGGAGACCGTCTAGGTACCACCGCAGCGCCTATTGCAGCCGACACACAGTACTGTGCGGACATTGCTGTGATCCGGTTTGAAGGACCTATAGCTATCACTGGTGGTAGTGTCTCTGTTGCCGGAGACCGTCTAGGTACCACCGCAGCGCCTATTGCAGCCGACACACAGTACTGTGCGGACATTGCTGTGATCCGGTTTGAAGGACCTATAGCTATCACTGGTGGTAGTGTCTCTGTTGCCGGAGACCGTCTAGGTACCACCGCAGCGCCTATTGCAGCCGACACACAGTACTGTGCGGACATTGCTGTGATCCGGTTTGAAGGACCTATAGCTATCACTGGTGGTAGTGTCTCTGTTGCCGGAGACCGTCTAGGTACCACCGCAGCGCCTATTGCAGCCGACACACAGTACTGTGCGGACATTGCTGTGATCCGGTTTGAAGGACCTATAGCTATCACTGGTGGTAGTGTCTCTGTTGCCGGAGACCGTCTAGGCACCACCGCAGCGCCTATTGTAGCCGACAGACAGCATTGCGCAGACGTTACTGTGATCCGGTTTGAAGGGCGTTGTAGCTAGTTTAATTGCTGGAGTAATGAGACAACATCCTACGTCTCAAGACGACGACATTGTTATAGGCGGGCGTATCACTTACAATCAGGTGAACGTCCCGCTCGTCTCGTACAATGAAATATACATCCATTAATCTTCAAAAGATACATATTTATGAACACATATATATATATATATATATTATATATATGTAGGTATGTCGAAAACTTGAGGATTTATGTTCGTTTTTTCGTATTTTTATGTTTTAGATTAATCCGTAATATTATTCAAGGTCTCGTTAAGTTGTCTCGCTGGCAACACTGTGATAGAGGTCATAATTTATATAAGAGGTTCTCTAAGTTGGCGGGACAAAGTTCGTGATTACTTCAGCTGCAGTATAAATGTTCGGTCCCACGCGTGGGATTACTGTTCGCATTTCAACTTACTACTTCAAATAGGCACTGCGGTGAACCAAAAAAAAAAGGTACTACAGTGTGCGTATTTTACTGTGATCCGGTTTGAAGGGCGCTGTAGCTGGTGTTATTACTGGGGTAACGAGACTTGACTAGCTATGTCTCTAAGCAACACTCACAATGTGGCGTGTATACCGACGCTGCCACCTGGCAGTGTAGTGATCCTCCGTGATGATGAACAACTTGGGAAGTGATGAGTTGAAGAGTGGTGACACCAGGTTAGCAGAGCTTGCAGTTTATGAGGGCGGAAATCGTTTTTAAGTTAACCCATCGAGATCATATTATTAAGGGCTATTAATAAGGGCATAAGGGTGGAGAAACCCCCGAGTGGAATTGAGGTGATGGTAGACTTCAAGGAACAGATACTCTGCTAACTCTGAGTAAATTGATGGTGAAGGATAATTTTAAATGGAATATCTGGTCGAGGAGTAAATCCCAATTCCGCCGCCGCCTTCAAACCACCCTAAACCCACCCTATCGTTTCTTATTGAGAGATCTGAGCAGAGGGATGTGAAGGCTTCAGAGGTTTCAGACATTACTGTAGTGTTGCCTTATGCGATAATAATTAATTAAAAAAAAAATCTTTTCAGGTAATCACGTGGAGTATCATCATCAGCTGACGAACGTCCACTGCTGGATATAGGTCGTCTGTCGATCCTGCTGTCTACATCCAGCCTACCTTCACCAGATCGCCGGACCACGTGGAGTATGCGCTGACACAATTCAAGATGGCGCCGTTCGATCGCGATAGTAAACTGACAGCAGTGCTGGTGCTAGTGAGCGTGCTGGTGTCGGTTTCCGGTGACGGTGAACAACGCAATTACGCGACGGACAGCGACAGCGGCGCGGACTTATCGTTCGAAGAGCGCGACGGCAACCACACCGGCGAGGTGGCGGAGACTGGCGAGGTCCAGAGCATCGTCGAGAGCGTCCACGCCATGCGCGACGCGATGGACACATTCGACGAGTACGACGCCGAGAACGCTACGACGGACGCTACAGCTTACAACTACACCGCGGACGCTACGACTGTAGCCGTCGAGCCGCCGGAAGCGTTGGGCTTGAGGAACTACGCGAACGTTGAGTACGAGTACAGCATGCCCAGGAACGCGGAGGACAAGATGGACGCCGTAGTCGCGGAAGGCGGTGACGTCACCGAGGCTGCAGCAGCGCCAACGGCAGCAGGCGTCTACTCCAGTCGCAGCGGACGCGAGGAAACTGTGAGTTATGTGCTATTGTAAATATACTAAGATATATACCTTGCTGGACTTAGGCGGCAGCGGGAAGTAAGGTCCTCAAGTGGCAGAATACCTGTAGACGTAGTGTGGGGAGGCCTCCCACAAGGTGGAGAATCGTGACCCACTGGATGCGAGCGACGGGAGGCTGCTTGATGTGGGATCTTTGGTGGAGGCCTATGGCCAACGGTAGGCGTCTACGGGCAGATGATGATGATGATATATACCTTATAACGTCCGGTATTTTTTTTGGTTCCAGAGGAGAAATCTTCGAAAGATACCCTGCTTCTAGGGGTAGGATCAGGGTTATGTGAGATTACTACTCACTAAAACCCCCTCGGTGGTCTGCATCAGTGCATTCGGAGAGGCTCCGGGACCTCTTATAGAACTCACCGGTGCCCCTCTACACTCTGTGTTAACACGTCACTGAGGATGAACCTAACCCCCCTAGGCACCATCGCTGAGCCATACCCTGCTCCATGCAGGCTCGCTTGTTGAGCGATGGGGGCGGCAACCCTCAAGGCTCGCGAAACTCCTAGACCCTTTAAGTCGCCTTCTAAGTATTAGCCCAAGGCTACAGCGCTGATGTCGTCCAGTCTTAGGCAACTGGACAAGTAACCGGCACGGGTCATTGACCTTTCGTTCGGTGCAGATACGGTGGCTGCTTCGGTGAGTATTTGCACCGCAGCAAGAGAGAGTCGACAACTGCTTGCCATCGATGTGGTAGTGAAGAGGTGCGGCATACCTTATAATTCTGCACCAACTGCATGGAACTTATAAGGACTGACTTCTCACTACCAGTTATACCACGAAGCGAGGAGTCGTGGAATAACGGCCTAACCTTCTGCGAAGAAATCGTGACGCAGGAGGCTGCCGAAGAAACAAAAATCCTCCGATCTTCCTATCCGCAGACTAAGAGCTCCCCACATACCGTAGACCCAGGTGACAGAATCGGAGGCTACCCTTCACTGATCCCTCACTAAGCCCCCACATCTGTCTTTAAGATGACCACTACCACTACCTTCTAACTTGGCGTTTGATCTCGGAATCGAACCCTGAACCTCCGTGGTATACAAGTTAACCACTCCGCCATAAAGGACATTAAGTCCTTATCTTTCATATATATATATATATGAAATTCCTTGTAGCTATTAACATTACAATACTTGCGTAACAGATAACTGAGTTATTACATATAATTGCTTAGTACATTGTCATTGTGATCCGGTTTGAAGGGCGCTATAGGTAAATAAATCTCCAACGAGATCTCATTTAACGTTTTAACTCTCAAGTCGAGCACAATGTTTTGCAGTGTATATCATCCTAAGTACAACTTTATAGGTGGGCGTATAAATTACCATCAGATGGATCTCTCGCTCGTGTCGTCTAATAATTTAATACTTTCACTAGATTGAAACGTCTACCACCACCAAGAGCTCCGAGGTGCTGGAGGCACTGGCTTCGAGTGGAGAAGTCGATCAGCTGGAGTCACCAGGCCAGAGGATAACTAAGACTGACAACAGTAAGCATTTACATTACGCATAAACAAACGTCACTGGTGGTAGTGTCTGCCGACACACAGTACTGTGATCCGGTTTGAAGGACCTATAGCTATCACTGGCGGTAGTGCCTCAGTTGCTGGAGACCATCTAGCTACCACCGCAGCGATAAGCAGCAGTGATCAAATATTATCATTGTGTGAAGGGTGCCTTTCACTCCAACTCCCACCAACCCGCATTGGGCCAGCGTGGTGGGAAATGGCCTAAATCCTCCCCATACGGCAACACTACACGATCATGCGAGAATCTTTGGAGGCCTATGTCCAGCAGTAGACGCCTATCGGCTGATGATGAGTACTGCGGTAATGACTTAACATCTCTCAAGGTGACGAGCACCATCTTGACGCAGAGTAGATCATACTAACGCATCATGTTTGAAGGGCGCTGTAGCTAGTGAAATAACTGCTGTAAAGAGACTTAACATGTCGCAAGCATAATTTGAGGCAGTTTTTTTTTATTGGAAGGATGGGGAGACGAGCGCACAGTTCACATGATGGAAAGTGATCACTGACGCTCATGGACAGAGGAGTGGCGGATGCTGTGCCGACCTTTAAGCGAATTACACCCCCTTTTCTTGAAAGCTCTCGTGTCGTATGGGTTCGCTTGAAATGCAGAATGGAGGATCGCCTCTCATGCTCGTGAGGATTGAACTTGGAGTTGTGTGTGTAGTCCTAACCAGCGCCACATTGTTCCGAGTGATCTCATCACTTAGGGAGGAATTAAAAAAAAAAAAACATTTACTTTTAACCAGCTGAAGCCAAACAACAAATAGATAAGAGGAACAACGACGCCAAGCCCAGGTCGACGCCGATCGCCAGCAGGAGCTCGACGCTCAGATCCTGGCTCGAGGACTCTTGGCTCCGGCCGCCAGCTGGGATCCTGGTGCCGCTTAGGCCCAACGCTCTCAAGCGAGCATTGGATGTATGGAAGGACCTGACCTCAGTGGAGCCATTGAAGATGACCGATATCGTCATCGTCGGCTTCGATTCTAACGGTAAGTAATAGACGTATATTATCCCAGTTGGGTGTAAAGGATCCAAGATCCAAGCCAATCCCACCAGCTCCTGATGCAGCCTGATAATCAACAAACGAGAGTCAGGCTCCCACCAACCTGCATAGGACCAGCGTGGTGGGAAAAGCCAAAATCCTCTCATATAAATCCCTACCCAATCGATAGGTAATCTTAGGAAGCTTATGTGCAGCAGTGGACATCTATTACCAGATGATGATAATTAGCCCAGCAGTGGGCAATATTTTTTATGTTCGAAAAAAGGCGAGACCAGCAAAATACTCACTTGCGAGAAATATATACGCCTGTCTATAACAACATAGCGCTAGTTAGGATGATATACACCGCACCTCATCTTCCTCATCGCTTTAAGGCATAAAACGGTTGTCTCATTACCGCAGTAATCAGCAGCTGCAGAACCCTTACCACCGGAACGGAGTAACTATTACCACAGCTTGATCACTGCGGTGGTTTCCAGACGTGTATATCTTCGTGATGAACGCCATTCTAGCAGTAACACTGTTCCACTTTGTTCGCGATTTAAAATGGTTTTAATTATATTATGCGGAACTCTAACGCTGTATTATTACTCCTCGCATCTTCGACTGTCGATCAGTGGAAACCTGATCGAATTCGGTTGGGCAGTTCCATGGATTAACCGGATCACGCGTATGGATAAATTTTGATTGTAGGTGTATTGAGGCAACTATCCCGTAAACGTATAAGTAATACCATATCATCATCATCATCACCATCATAGTAGACGGTGGTAGTGTCGGTGTTGCCAGAGACCGTCTGGGTAGGTACCACTGCAGCGTCAGTTCCTACCGCTTAGCGGTAGTGTGCAAATATTACTGTGTTATGATGAGCGCTGTAGCTAGCGAATTTACTGTGGTAACGAGACATCTTATATCTCAAAGCAACGAGCACAATGTGTTGCAGTGGACACCATCCTAATTCTATAGGAGAGGCGTATAACTTACCATCAGGATTTGTCGAAGAAGAATATTGGGCCCAGATGCCCATCGTAATCATCATCGCATCCGTGAACGTATGGCAGCACCGCCACGTTTTCCGCCTTCGAACCGCAACCAGAGCCTCGGTGAGGACTCCGATAAACAATGACAATGGATGATCACCTCTGACGTCATCGCGGTGACGTCACGACGTCATTGTCAGTCGGACGGCGATCCGAATGATGGTATAATTGGTCATTATTTACAACTCGGCCATTGTTAAACGGAAAGCTGTTTGCCCATTCAATTATAATTGATTACGTCTTAAGCGCCTAAGGCTCAGTGGTTGTAGTGTCAGGTTAGGGTTCGTACACTGGTGAACCATTCGCTATGATGAAATAATCCACCATTGGAATCTATTGTGATACAGCAGCTAGTATAGAATACTCCAGCTGTTATACATATAATGGTAACAGTGCTGTTACGGCAGACTCGAACCCGGAACTTCCGCATTATAAATTAGCAGTTAACCATTGCACCATTGGGATCGATAGATTTAGTTAATTATAGACCAGTGGCTTGGTTTTGGAAATTGATTGAATGTAATGATAACGGTATACACCAAGATGCCCACTGTTGGATAAAAGAACCCACGCATATGTATAGGTAATTTACTATCAGCGTAAACCATTAGGAGGAAAGCTTCTTCCTATCAGATGATTTGATAGCAATGATGGTAGACAGAAAAGGAACGTCTGATCCGTCGCATATATGACAAGGAGGAAAGCTCCTTCTTATCATGTGGTTTGATAGCATCGATGGTAGACAGAGAAGGAACATCTGAACCTCCGGTAGACAGAATAGGAACGTCTGATCCGTCGCATATATGACAGAGGAGGAAAGCTCCGTCTGATCCGTCGCATATATGACAAGGAGGAAAGCTCCTTCTTATCATGTGGTTTGATAGCATCGATGGTAGACAGAGAAGGAACATCTGAACCTCCGCGTATATGAGAAAGAGGGAAGCTCCTTCCTATCAAATGGTTTAATAGGATATATATATATGATGGTCCAGCAGATGGACTGCTAATGATATATATGATCATTCGTCTATCATGAATAAACCCGCGCGCGGCGGGAACTCGACGTGTATTCGGTTCCAATTTGCACCTTATTCCGTAGCGACACGGTGCTTATACATTGCGCGCGCGTTCGTTGATTCGAGCATTAGCTGTTTTTGATTTTGTGTTTCATTGCTGGTTTTTGGAGCGTAAATAATGCTGATAAAATGATTTTGAAAAATATGATTTTTTTTTTATCACTATCGGTTTTTTTTCCGTCCCATCATCAAAGGTCTCCTAACACCCTGTATATAGCAAAAAGTTTAGCATCATTATCATTTCAACCGGTGGAAGTTCACTGCTGGGCATGTCTCTAGTAATATGTTCCACACAGCTATTTGAGTCTAACGATTCTTTACTTTTATACTTAAGTTTAACTTAACTTTATCTCGGATAACTCGTTACCTGTAACAAAATAAATTTATCATTATTTTTTTTTTTTATTATTCACTGAAGCCTGATCATCTGATGGTAAGTGATACATAGACTTGGCGCTAGTTAGGATGATATAGACTACACCACATTGTACTCGTCGCTTTGAGATATAAGGTGTTGAGTGTCGTTACGTCAATGGTTACACTAGCTACAGCGCCCTTCAAACAGGATGAAGTAATGTTCGCACAGTGCTGTTTGTCGGATGCAACTGACACTGCGGTGGTGGATAGCTAGACCATGCAAGACCCAATCTTCTTCCTCCTCCTACCATTTCCCAGCTATGTGGGGTCGGCACACTATGTACTCCTCATCCATATCCGTCTATCTGAATCTTCTCACACCTGTCATCTTTCACACAATCCATCCACACTATCTTCGGTCTTCCTCTACCCTTATAACCCATCCACATTCATTCTCATTACTTTCTTTGTTATATGTCCTTCATCCCTCCCCACAACATATCCGCACCACGCTAACCTCTTGCTCCTCATCTTCTCTGTCACTGGAGCCACTTTCATACTCTGTTCTTGATTCCATCCATCCTCGTCCACACATCCATCTTAACCTTCGCATCTCGGCCACATGTAACCTTTCATCCGAACCCTTCGTGGCCCAACACTCAGCTCTATACGACAGGTCTAACGACCGACTGATAGATCTGTCCCTTAAGTTTGAGGGTCACACAAGTCATCAATCATCTGGTGTTAATACCACGAGCATATTAATACCATCATCCAGGTTTGATTCTGGAGACAAGTTCATTGGGATGTCCATGACAGGTAAACTAACCGCTTTCATCGCCTCTTTGTAGAATAAAAAAAAAATCACGCGCGTATGAAAGCGCCTTAATCTCCATCAATGGGAACATTTGGCCGTTATAATTGCGCAGTTTCATATCGATTGATACATTAACAAAGATGCAATAGTAATGCTATAATAATTTCTCGCACGTGTGAAAGTGTCTTAATCTCCATCAATGGGAATATTTAGCTGTTGTAATTGCGCAGTTCATGTAGATTAATATATTAGTAAAATACGCACTAGTAATGCTGCTATTATAATTTCTCGCACGTGTGAAAGTGTCTTAATCTCCATCAATGGGAATATTTGGCTGTTGTAATTGCGCGGTTTTATATCGATTAATACATTAACAAAGATGGAATAGTAATGCTATAATAATTTCTCGCACGTGTGAAAGTATCTTAATCTCCATCAATGGGAATATTTGCCTTTTGTAATTGCGCAGTTTTCTATCGATTAATACATTAACAAATATGGAATAGTAATGCTATAATAATTTCTCGCACGTGTGAAAGTGGCTTAATCTCCATCAATGGGAATATTTGCCTTTTATAATTGCGCAGTTTTATATCGATTGATACATTAACAAAGATGCAATAGTAATGCTATAATAATTTCTCGCACGTGTGAAAGTGTCTTAATCTCCATCAATGGGAATATTTGCCTGTTATCATTGCGCAATTTTCTATCGATTAATACATTAACAAATATGGAATAGTAATGCTATAATAATTTCTCGCACATGTGAAAGGATCTTAATCTCCATCAATGGGAATATTTGGCCGTTGTAATTGCGCAGTTCATATAACTTAATACATTAGTAAGATACCCAATAGTAATGCTGCTATAATAACTTCTTGCACGTGTGAAAAGGTCTTAATCTCCATCAATGGGAATATTTCGCTCTTATAATTGCGCAGTTCATATAGATTAATACATAAGTAAATGATGCAATAGTAATGCTATAATAATTTCTCGCACGTGTGAAAGTGTCTTAATCTCCATCAATGGGAATATTTGGCGGTTATAATTGCGCAGTTTCATATCGATTGATACATTAACAAAGATGCAATAGTAATGCTATAATAATTTCTCGCACGTGTGAAAGTGTCTTAATCTCCATCAATGGGAATATTTAGCTGTTATCATTGCGCAGTTTAATATCGATTAATACATTAACAAAGATGGAATAGTAATGCTATAATAATTTCTCGCACGTGTGAAAGTGTCTTAATCTCCATCAATGGGAATATTTGGCCGTTATGATTGCGCAGTTTCATATCGACTGATACATTAACAAAGATGCAATAGTAATGCTATAATAATATCGCGCATGCGTAAGTGCCTTTATCACCATCAATGGAATGGGAATATTCATCTGTTATTATTGCGCAGTATCTCATATCGATCGATTACAAATGTGTATGCAATGGTAATGTTACAACAATGTCGTAATGCAATTAAATATTTATTACCGGTAACAATTCGTTATTACCGTCGGTAGAACTTATTTATACTTCAACGTACATTTTCGTGGGCCCATTAATTCGTACGCGTGCGACCTTGCCGCGGCGAATGTGAGAGGCTGGTAACGTAACGTGAGACAGACACGGTCCAGTTACCGCGGAGTCAGCTTAGCTGGTGACCAGTGGAAGTCGAACCTGAGGCCGTAGGAGCGGTGATGGCACAGTCACATCAGGACTTGAAGACACGAATTCTAACCCAAGTAACTCCTAGAACAACATGATAATCTTGAATGTCTATGTTAGAATAACTCTATATTCCCTAATGTGAAAAAGTCGACTATTTCTGGGGACGTCGATAGTCTTAGGTTTTTTACAATTTGAAAATTCAACTATATCTGCAGCTAGAAACTTAAACGGCAACATCCGCTAACCTGCACACGAGAATACTTGATAACCTTGACTGCGCCTATGCGAAAGTATCAACTGATTATTACAAGTGAAAAAGTCGACTATTTCTTCAGCTTTATACTTAAAGTTCAACATTCCTTAAATTATACTTAGCGATGAAGGTTAATAACCGTGACCTCCGCTATCGGAGAAAAGACCTGGATTTCTACAATAAAAAAAGTCGACTATTTCTGCAACTGATAATTTATGCGATAACGTCTGCCGAGATCTATGCCTATTTATGACAGGTATGTTTATACCATCAGGTGTGAACTGGAGATCGCGTCACAACCTCCAAACGAGCGGTTCTGGTGGTGAGAGAACTGTGTCCGACGCGATATCGAAGCTCATACTCAAATATCAGGTAAGAACTTTACACTACACAAGAAAATGGGTAATGATACCTGGTGGTGACAAGGATTTTCCTCATGTGATGAGAGGAGCTGAATCGTTACCCTGATGATAAGATAGGACGATCACTGCGACACATGCTCATCGCATTGAGTGGAAGCAGCCGAGACGGTTCCCATTTTCCCACTGCTGGGACTACGGGATTTCTCTTACAACAATCAAGGTCTTATCGACCAGCAAGCTCAAGTATGAGGTTGTGAATACCAGTCCTGGAAAGCTGTTCTCGGTATATCGGTGATCTGATGATTCCTCAAGACCGTCGGTCTTTGGTCTCGTATAGCGATGGTGCTCGACCTCCAGCGTTCTGTCATCGTGGCAACAGGACACGTCATGTGGTGATGGAACAATGACGGCGATGTACGGCCAATTGTCATGGTGAATTAATATATATACACAACATTAATTTGAATAAATTTAACGGCTGATTATGAAAATGTCTGTTCGTATCGATGAGTGCGCGCAGTGTGTGTTTGTGTGGAAACTAATATGGCGGTGGCTGGTGGTAGGTGTGTGGTAGTGTCTCTAGTCTTGAGCTAGTCTAGGTACCACTGCAGCGCCTATTGCAGCCGACACACAGTACTGTGCGGACATTGCTGTGATCCGGTTTGAAGGACCTATAGCTATCACTGGTGGTAGTGTCTCTGTTGCCGGAGACCGTCTAGGTACCACCGCAGCGCCTATTGCAGCCGACACACAGTACTGTGCGGACATTGCTGTGATCCGGTTTGAAGGACCTATAGCTATCACTGGTGGTAGTGTCTCTGTTGCCGGAGACCGTCTAGGTACCACCGCAGCGCCTATTGCAGCCGACACACAGTACTGTACGGACATTGCTGTGATCCGGTTTGAAGGACCTATAGCTATCACTGGTGGTAGTGTCTCTGTTGCCGGAGACCGTCTAGGTACCACCGCAGCGCCTATTGCAGCCGACACACAGTACTGTACGGACATTGCTGTGATCCGGTTTGAAGGACCTATAGCTATCACTGGTGGTAGTGTCTCTGTTGCCGGAGACCGTCTAGGTACCACCGCAGCGCCTATTGCAGCCGACACACAGTACTGTGCGGACATTGCTGTGATCCGGTTTGTAGGACCTATAGCTATCACTGGTGGTAGTGTCTCTGTTGCCGGAGACCGTCTAGGTACCACCGCAGCGCCTATTGCAGCCGACACACAGTACTGTGCGGACATTGCTGTGATCCGGTTTGAAGGACCTATAGCTATCACTGGTGGTAGTGTCTCTGTTGCCGGAGACCGTCTAGGTACCACCGCAGCGCCTATTGCAGCCGACACACAGTACTGTGCGGACATTGCTGTGATCCGGTTTGAAGGGCCTATAGCTATCACTGGTGGTAGTGTCTCTGTTGCCGGAGACCGTCTAGGTACCACCGCAGCGCCTATTGCAGCCGACACACAGTACTGTGCGGACATTGCTGTGATCCGGTTTGAAGGACCTATAGCTATCACTGGTGGTAGTGTGTGTTGCCGGAGACCGTCTAGGTACCGCCGCAGCGCCTATTGCAGCCGACACACAGTACTGTGCGGACATTGCTGTGATCCGGTTTGAAGGACCTATAGCTATCACTGATGGTAGTGTCTGTTGCCGGAGACCGTCTAGGTACCACCGCAGCGCCTATTGCAGCCGACACACAGTACTGTGCGGACATTGCTGTGATCCGGTTTGAAAGACCTATAGCTATCACTGGTGGCAGTGTCTCTGTTGCCGGAGACCGTCTAGGTACCACCGCAGCGCCTATTGCAGCCGACACACAGTACTGTGCGGACATTGCTGTGATCCGGTTTGAAGGACCTATAGCTATCACTGGTGGTAGTGTCTCTGTTGCCGGAGACCGTCTAGGTACCACCGCAGCGCCTATTGCAGCCGACACACAGTACTGTGCGGACATTGCTGTGATCCGGTTTGAAGGACCTATAGCTGTCACTGGTGGTAGTGTCTCTGTTGCCGGAGACCGTCTAGGTACCACCGCAGCGCCTATTGCAGCCGACACACAGTACTGTGCGGACATTGCTGTGATCCGGTTTGAAGGGCCTATAGCTATCACTGGTAGTAGTGTCTCTGTTGCCGGAGACCGTCTAGGTACCACCGCAGTGCTTATTGCAGCCGACACACAGTACTATGCGGACATTGCTGTGATCCGGTTTGAAGGGCCTATAGCTATCACTGGTGGTAATGTGTGTTGCCGGAGACCGTCTAGGTAACACCGCAGCGCCTATTGCAGCCGACACACAGTACTGTGCGGACATTGCTGTGATCCGGTTTGAAGGACCTATAGCTATCACTGGTGGTAGTGTCTCTGTTGCCGGAGACCGTCTAGGTACCACCGCAGCGCCTATTGCAGCCGACACACAGTACTGTGCGGATATTGCTGTGATCCGGTTTGAAGGACCTATAGCTATTGTAATTACGGAGATCTCAAGGCGATGAGCACAACATTGTTCTGTATATAACATCCTAACTAGCGCCACGTTATTCTCATCATCAGTCAATAGACGTCCACTGCTGGACATAGGCCTCACCCAAAGATCTTCAGTACTGTCGGACAGTAGAGGCCGTCATTTGTAGTGGTTCTTATGGGGGATTTGAGCCATTTCCCATCACGCTGGCCTTATGCGGGTTGGTGGGAGACAGAGCCTTGTTTATCGACTACCAGGCTGCACCACGGACAGGTGAGGTTGGCTTGGGTCCCGTGAGTTGTTGAGCGGCAACCATTACATTCCACATTGTTAAAAGCGGTTATTTGCCATCAGGTGAACTTCCGGTTCGATTATGTAAGCTGTTCCTATCGTGGAAGAGAGGAGGGAGTTTCAGATAAATAAACGGTTAACGTAGAATCAACTTCGACGCAGCACCGTCAAATAACAGAATTAATACACCGCTGAATTAAACGGTCTTATTAATCATACCTAATAGTAGCGCGACGGCGACGCGTACACTTAGCCGGATAATACAGTCCCAGTTTAATCAAATTTGAACCGTGTGCTCTATACAATAGAGTCCATTTAAATAAGCGCGTCCGTCAGGTAGACGAGTGTAACAGCGACGCGACACGGGAATTATTACACGGCTAAATTAAACGGTCGCAATGTTCATATATACTGGCAGCGCGACAGCGACGCGTACACTTAGCCAGATAATACAGTCCCAGTTTAATCAAATTTGAACCGTGTGCTCTATACAATAGAGTCCATTTAAATAAGCGCGTCCGTCAGGTAGACGAGTGTAACAGCGACGCGACACGGGAATTATTACACGGCTAAATTAAACGGTCGCAATGTTCATATATACTGGCAGCGCGACAGCGACGCGTACACTTAGCCGGATAATACAGTCCCAGTTTAATCAAATTTGAACCGTGTGCTCTATACAATAGAGTCCATTTAAATAAGCGCGTCCGTCAGGTAGACGAGTGTAACGGCGACGCGACGCGGGAATTATTACGCGGTTCAATTAAACGGTCGCAACGTTCATATATACTGGCAGCGCGACGACGACGCGTAAATTTAGCCGATTGATACAGTGCCATTTAATCAAACAGATTTGAACTGTATTGTATATACATAGAGATCGTTTAAATAAGCGTGGACGTAGTAACCACGACGTACATCCAATCAACTGCAAGCTAATTTGATCTTTATGCTGTAAACAATAGAGTTCATTTTGCAATAGTTGTGTGGACAAACGTAGCATACGCTGTGTGCGGGATAGCGATAACGTCACGTCAACCTGTCGCCCGACTAGTCGACTAACAGAGAACGGACGGTTTAGTTTAATTACAAATCAATCGACGATCAGCCACTGATGGTATATCAATCTCGCATAACCTCGTCTTCTTCTCAGCCACACCATCATCATTCACCACCTCAGAGGTTGGAAATGCGTAAAAGGTTTTCAATTCAAGTCCCAATGACATTGGCTGTTATCAGGGCATCATTTCTTAGTACCTAATCACGGACTGAAGACGATTTCTACTAAACACCAGCACCATGAATAGTTACCATGGTAACAGCGGTTAAAGAAAGCTGTGGTAAAGGGAGTAAAATTAAATATACCCGCTAATACGTTTCGGTCAGCGATGTTGGCGGACTTTGGCAGTCCTCATGAGAGAATAGCCCTAGTCCCAACAGTGGGATAGTAATGTGGGTTATAGACGATATTCGCTATGCTAACAAAGCGTTTATTGCCAGGGTGTACGTTCAGACTCATCAAGCGATGGCACCATGAGAGCACTGGCGTCAGCTGCCAAGTTGGTGCCGTACGACAGCGCGCTCTTTATCATCACCGATAAGGAGGCCGGTGATCCTCACAAGCTGCCTCTGGCGTTACGAGCGCTGATAGAGAAAAGACTAAAGGTGAGCTGGTGGTCATTTTTTAAATCTTGATGCATTTTTTTTGTTCCTTGGAGAGATACCTGTCCATAACAATGTGGTATTAGGATGCTTACAATGCACCACATTGTGTCCGTCAAGAGAGACCTACCAATAATTCATGTTTTCATCTTTTCCACTACCAGGTGTACACTATATGGACTGATCCTCGTCATCCGTCTACGGAGTCGGAGATGGCGCTTCAGGAGTTGAGGAACGTCTCCGCGCACACCGAGGGAGATGTCCTTTCATACTCCTTACAAACACCAGTCAGTATTTATATATATATATATATAGGAAAGCCTGTCACATAGCAAACCATACACATGATGATGATGATCATCATCACCTGAACGGTTGGCCTTTCAATTAACAATATAATACGACAAAATTACGTTGGTTTAGTTCCCTTAAACTCTTGGAGGGATTGGTGGATTGGTGTAAGTCTGAAGAATTTGATAGTAGTTAAGGGGATTGAGTGAGTTGGGCAGAGGTGGTTGTGGCTTGTTGGTTTTGGGAGCAATTCTGGGGAGGTTTGCAGGAGTTTGGCTGCGGATGGTGCGTTAGAGGCATTAGGAAACTATAGTAGACGTGGGCGTTTGGGGAGTGTTGGAAAGGAAGGAGGGGACGGGTGGAAGGGTTAGGTTAGTCCACAATTGACACTAAGGCGTTGGTGATCATTATAGGAATTGGATAACGGTCTACCACTGGAGGCTGAGCTTCAGCAGTGGGAGCCGTTAGCGGAGCCGCTGCTCGGACCTAGGAGGGCGAGACTGAGACAGATAGAAGAGAACAGCTTCGATGTGAGTAACCACCGATCCGAAGACTACTTCTTGAATTTAAGAATCATAAAGAAATTTTTATTCAGTTTCAGTTTAAATTTTTTTTATTGAAATGAAGTCTCTCGCATAGATACAGACGGCTCATACAGACGGTCGCAATCCCTCTGACACACAATGGATAGTCGTATACATAGACATACGCAGCCATTGTGTCCAGTTCCAAGATGAGTTGGACTATCTACGATACATGGAGACGCTGTAGTGCTCTGAACCTGGTGTTGGTATTCAAGCTTATGAGCAGAAAATCATTTCCATATAGAAGACGGTATGGATATTTCAAGTCATGTTAGCGCGCGGCGCCATTTGCGTTACATACGCACAAGTACAGACGGCTTGTACAGACGGCCGCGGCTTCACTGACGCACAATATAAAGTTGCATACAATCGCATGCATATGTAGAGACGCGCTATGACTTGAACTATTTATACAATATTTACACTGCAGTCTTCAGCTCCGTTATCTCTTATGGATCTTCAGACGCTTCTGCTGTGGAGAGGAGGTGGAGAGGCTATTTCTCTCGGAATCCCCGTGGAGTCAGGAGTGACAGCTCTAAGGTTCCTGATAGAAGGCGCTGTCGACCACGCAGCACTATTCCCACCAAATGAAGGTATAACGAAATTATCACAATTTGACTATTATATAATCAAGCGAAGAATCACATTCGCCAGTGTAGTAGGATGTTTACACAACATGACAGTCTCTTCATCATCTCAACCAGTACTGACGGCTGGATGTTCATCTCTCTAGAAGAGAGCAAGAGTGAAAGTATCAACGCATATAGCTGCAAACGTTGCAGTGTATATCATCCTAACTAGCATCGCTTTGAAGGCAGTCGTTATATTTAACATTGGTAAACGTCCCGCCATTTTTGATGAATAAAAAAATATCTTCATATAACACACTTGCGTACATGTATGTGTGTGTGTCCGCCTGTCACACCGTCGTCGCATTAGTTCGCTTGTTTGCCGACGACGTGTTGCGGCGGCGGCGCGTATCGGATCGGCTAGCAAGGCCGCTGATGTAGTGTCGCGTATACCAACCAGACGATACAACAGATTGTTGACGGAGTAATATTAACCGAAAGCTGCAGTCCAAGTTTGTGAGGCGGGACGAGATGGAACATGTGATATTTTTTTTTTTTTTATATAAGCGAGCTCGATGTTCACTTGATAGTGAGTGATAAGCCCGCCTATGATAATTCACCACATCACGCTGGTCGGCTGAGACATGAGATGGTGAGTCTTAACACCCCTAGTATTTACACTAACTACAGCGCCCTTCAAACCGGAACACAGTAATGTTTGGCAGCAGAAATAGGCGCTGCGGTGACACCGACTAAACGATTTCCGTGAACGGAGACGGCATTCTTCGTAGAAGACGGCCCAGTGTCCCAGCAGTGGGAACAATTAGTGGGCTGTTCGCTGACTACCACTATGATTATCAGCCGATAGCCGAACACAGATCTCCCCCAAAGATTACCACATCCATCGGATGGGGATTCGTATGGTGGGATTTGGGTCATTTCCCTCCACACTAGCCCAATGCTGGTTGGTAAAATCCAAAGCCTCATGTGTTGACTAGCAGGGTGCACCACGAACAGGTGAGTTTAGATTGGGGTCCCGTGAGTTGTACGAGACCCTTACTCCTCCACCTTTCTACCACCAGATCTACCACCGTCATAACGACCGTTGCTTTATAGGACATACGATTGTTGCAGCACCACAAGTGGACCTGTACAATAAGACCTCGGTGCAGCAGTTCTCATCATCCTCCAGGACGGACACGCTGATCCCGAGGGACGTCTTCCTAGGTTTCCCCGGGGCACCTGATCACAACATGTTAGTATTAAGCTTCTTTTGAGACGGTGTAAATAGATATGAGTTCAAGCTGTAGAGAGAGAGTGAGAAGGAACTTGTTGTATATAGTTTCTCTATCGCGCATCTCCTCTCTGTAACGATATCTTCCTCTCACTCTGAATATATGAAGAGAGAGAGAGACAGAGAATAGTTTACCTCTATAGTACATTATTCTATACATCTCTGCCTTTAGTTCTTTCCTATTTTAATCAATCAATCAATCGTTCTCTCTCTCTCTCTCTCTCTCTGTATACCAGCTCTACAATATATCCATCTCGTTCTCACACGAATCAACTAGAATACAAAGTATCACTCCTCCCGCGTGGGAACTGTTTACTGGTGGTAGTGTCTGTTGTCGGAGACCGTCCAGGTAACACCGCAACGCCTACTGGAGCCGACACACAGTACTGTGCAGACATTGCTATGATCCGGTTTCACGGGCGCTGTAGCTAGTGAAATTACTGGTGTAACGAGAGCTAAAATCTTACGTTTCAAGACAACCAACACAATGCGGTGTGCAGTGTATTAAATTCTAACTAACGCCAGTTACCATCAGCTGAAAGCAGCTCGCCGGCCGAATGCATTCCGAAGGTCGCGGGTTCGGATCTCGTCATATACCTATGACTTTAATACTTAAGTTATGTACATTTGTGCACTTAAGTGAAATACAAACGGCGAAGGAAAACATCGTGAGGAAACCAGCACATGAATTTGTTCGAAGGTGTGTGTGAAGTCAACAATCCTCATTGGGCCCGCGTGGTGACTACGTCCCATCGCCCTCATGTTGAGGGTTGACCTGTGCCCCAACAGTGGGGACAGGCCTACCCTCAACCCCCCCCCTCTCAAACCCCCCTTGGAGATGGTTCCTGGGGTGTACCTGGCGGCGCGTCTCGTATCCCGACGCAGCGCCACGTAGGGTTTCTGTCGGGGCGGGGAGGGGTGTGCTTCACATCCCCCTCGATCCGGGCGCCGATCAGGGGTTGCGGGAGAACTGCTCGATGTTATCCCGTGACCCCCGTGCATTATTTCGGAAGTGATTGGAATACCGTGTGAAGCTTTTTAGTCGGTTGGAGTCCGACACTACCTCGTCACCGACCCTTCTGGTTCCGGGGTAGGCGTCCAATAGCATTGTGTTAAATTAAAAAAAAAAAAAACAGTGGGGAGGTAAATTGACTGTTGAGAACGTTCTGCACGTCTCCTCGCTTAGTAGAATAGAAATAAAATGTTTAGACATCAGAAATCTCTCATGATGAAAAATAGTAAACTACCCACACTTGAATCCCTTTGTATAGTGTCAGTGCTACTACTACACGCGTGAAAGAGACAACAATATGTTTCTTTAAACACAGATTGTCAGTCGTGCCTGTGACGCCGATGAATGCGGACGTGTGGCCCGGGTTTGTAGGCGTGTGGCACATCAGCGTGCGGTGCGACAGTTGTGACTACCGACTGACCGTCTTGGCGAGGTCTCAAGTTCACTTCCAAGCGGAAGCGGATAAGGGTAAGTGTTCATTGTTATATATTTTAGCGTATGTAGTTAAAGTCCAGAGGGTATTTTGTAAATAATTTAATATGAACACGGCTATTGATTTCTTAGTCACTATGTTTGGGTTTTAAGGGCGTTGTAGCACCTTTCGTCTCTCTTAACGGAAAGTAAATTTTTGTGTATACCTAAAGTACATACACTACAACATGTTACCGGGGCAGTTTACTGTGTCTCTGTTGTTGAATACCACAGCGGTCAGTCAGCAGTGTGCAAAGATTACTGTGTTGCGAGGGGCTCTGAAACTAATGAAATTACTGCGGTAACAATACTTAACATCTTATATTTCTATACGGGCATGTTGCAGTGTATGTAATCCTAACTAACGGCAAGTAATAAGCGGGCGTATCGTTTACAATCATTTAACCATGCAGTTCATTTCTCGAATAAGGATCACAGCCGACGAACAGTACTGTGCAAATATTATTGGGTTCCGGTTTGAAGGGCGCTGTAGCTAGTGTAATTACAGGGGTATCGAAAGTCAACATCTTACATCTCAAGGCGACGAGCGTAACGCGATGCAGTGTATATCACCCTAGGCAGCTAGGTATTGTTAAATAGGATTAGTTCAATGTGGTGCAGTGTATATCATCCTAACTAGCGTTATCTTATTGGCTGGCGCATGTGTTTTTGCTGGCATGAATTTTTTATAATCCAATCCTAGCTGACCTTTGAACAGCTGAAGTAATATCTTCACTTAATTTTGAGTGTTCACGAGTGAATGAATCTCTGTACATCACCTACACTACGTGTATGTATACAGTGGTTGTGTACTGTTTGGATGCCAAGTTGTCTGCCAATGTCGCCGAGTCATCGTAAGCATGACGTAACCGGTTTAACGTACGTGACAACCCTAATTTGGAAGACGGAATGCCTAATCGCAATGGTGCTCAACCTTTTTTTTTTTCATAGGAACCAATCGCGGTTTTTAAAGCAACAAAAAATTTATTGGTGGTAGTGAACCTGGTGGTGATGATCGTCTGGTTACCACGGCAGAGACCGAACAGTTTTGTGGAGACATTACTGTTGTCCGGTTTGAAGGGCGCTGTAGCTAGTGAAATTGCTGAAGTAACGAGACTGTCTGAATGCAACGACCACAACGTTGGTGTAGTGTATACCATGAGCTGGTTGATCCGGTACTTATCTTCATTCGACGAGATGAGCGTGATTACCATCTGATGGTAAGCTATCACTCAAGCCTGCTCATAACATTGTGATAGTTAGGATGACATACACTGAACGATATAGCTAGTCTCCTTGCGATTTAAAAGGTTGTTTTCTTACCGCAGTAATTTCACTGACTACAGCGCCCTTCAAACACGATAATGTTTTCACATCTACTATTTCGTCGCTGCGGTGGTACCTAGACGGTATACATTCCATTATTTCTGGTATTAGACTTGATGGGATGTCTTCATCATCAGACGTCTAAATTAGTTCAACTAACAAACTTTCTGCGTGTGATTAAAAAAAAAAAAAAAAAAACAATGGAGAGCACATCCGGTTTTTTAACATTCAACCGCAAAAACGGTTCAATCAAAACTATACGATATATCAATATCGAATGGTTGTACCGCAGAAAAAAAAAGGTTCAGTACAAAAACTTCCTTTTAGGGTTGCCAATTACTTTAAATTAATAATATTTTAATGGAGATGGTCGTGATAGATATTCACCGCTGGATATTGGTCTCATCCAAAGATTCCCATATCAGTCGGGTTTCATATGGGGGGGATTTGAGCCGTTTCTCACCACGCTGCCCCAATGCGAGTTGTTCGGAGCCAGAGCCTCGTTTGTTGATTACCAGGCTGCACGACGAGCTGGTGATGTTGGCTTAGGTTCCGTGAATTGTGGGGACCCCTTACACCCAGTCACGAGTTATGTGGAGGTTTTTACCCAATAAAACCTTCTCAATGGTCATCTTCAATAACCGGACACCAGGTCCCGCCGTTGTCCTCCTCAGGGTCGTTTAGAAGGCGATGAGAACCCCTATCCTGACCGTCAACGACCCCCAACTCAAGTGAACCCAAGCCAACCTCACCTGCTCGTAGTGCATCCTTGTAATCAACAAACGAAACACTGGCTCCCACCAACCCGCATTGGGCCAGCGTGGTGGGAAATGGCCCAAATTCCCCAATATACAGACGACGAGCCCTAATGCCCGTCGATGCCGGAGGTCATGCTGACTGCAGCGTCGATCGATGTGGAGATTTTTGATGGAGGCCTATGTCCAGCAGTGGACGTCTATCGGCTGATGATGAACTCCGACTTCTCTCCAGAAGGCAGAGTGTGAGTAAGAAGTAGTAGTAGTGTGAAGGGCGCTGTAGCTAATAAGTGCAGTAATGAGATATAACATCGGATGTCTCACAAGCGTCTTGTAGTATGTCATCCTAACTAGCTCACATATGGTGCAGTGTATGTCACCCTAAGGAACATCATGCTGCTGTCGGGTGAACGTCCCGCTCGTCTCATCGGTATTTGAAGTTTTAGGGTTGCCATCTTAGATACATTCCATGAAATAACATCCATTCGCTATTTGCAAAGTTTATCATCATCCCAACAGATGGTCGTCCACAGCTGGACATAGGTGACTCTTTTCATATCATCTATCCACTTGGTGGGCTACTCTGGTGGAGATGATGAAGTGGCACTGGGTAATTCGCATAGACTGGTAGTAGTATCACCGTTGCCGGATATCCTCTAGGTACCACCGCAGCGACCAAACAACAGTGTGCAAACATTACTAACCATACTTAACATCTTATAATTCACTACGGGCGTTGCAGTGTATGTAATCCTAACGCCACGTAATGGGCAGGTGGTATCACTCACAATCATTTAACCATTGAGCTCATCTCTCAAATTGCGATCACATATCTGCAGCGCCTGTTGGATCCGACGAACGGTACTGTGCAAACATTACTGTGATCCGGTTTGAAGGGCGCTGTAGCTGGTGTAATTACTGGGATATGTCTTATGTCTAAATGCGGCGAGAGCAACGTGGTTCGGTGTATAACATCTTAGGCTGCACCACGTTATTATCGGCACGCGTAACACTTAACATCAAGTGAACATCCCGATCGTCGCGTCGCTTAATTTAATAAAAAAAAATTACCACCAGATGAACTTACGCCACTTAATCTAATATATATATATATAAAATAATTCATAGGCATGTACTTATCGCAATCGCCAAAAGCTAACACGCACAGCTGAATAAAAAAAAAAAAAAAAGAAAAGCATAATAACCTCAAGACGTCACGCTGACAGTTCGGCCATCTTCCCAAAATGGCGGCGCGCCTATTGTAGGTCAAGGGCGCGTGTTGCACTACACTCCAACTCGAAACCGGCACCCGCGAATGTCGCACTTTCTAACTACAGAATGACTTCGTAGTTCTCGTTTTTTTTTTTTTTCCTCTCCACAATTCTACAACTTATTACGTGAACATTTTGAAACGTTACACGGTCGGCCGGAGATTGAATTGTGGAAAGGTATGATTGATTTGCATAGGCTTTTTTTTTTAATAGCAACGGCAAACGACTTGTGAAATTCGTGCCAGATGTTACGTGACCATTTTATTATACCTCAATACAATGATATAAAATGTCTTTTGTGGCGTATTGATATTTATAAAAAAAAATTGCTGTGTTCTGGTTCCAAGGGTGTTGTAGATAGTGGTATTTATGTGTTTAACACGACTTAACATTTCATGTCTCAAAGCGACGAGCGCAGTGTGTTGCAGTGTACGTCGTCCTAACTAGCGCCATGTTATAGGCACGCCGTATCACTTACCGTCAGACAAACGTAATATTCGTCCCGGCGCTTTATCAAATAAAAAATTATATATGACAATGATTCTTATTTAATTAGAAAATATATTATTGTCTTGATTTGTTTTTAAATTTATTAAAAAGGAAAACAATGCAAAATATATATTTATTTTTATAATAATTGCCTTTAAAGAAATTATCGATATTTTATTCAATATAAATATATTGGCTG
Organism: Ornithoptera priamus; assembly: GCA_029034505.1. NCBI lineage: Eukaryota > Metazoa > Arthropoda > Insecta > Lepidoptera > Papilionidae > Ornithoptera > Ornithoptera priamus. Next base: position 371,005 of record JARDWD010000587.1, on the reverse strand, counting down.
TATGATCGTTTAATCTTTGCCTATCCCATCGTAAAGGCGGGAAAAACTCTCATAACTCAAGACACTTCTCTAATACGTATAGAAGTCATTCGCGCTAGTAGATTAATACTAATGACAGGTTACAAAAAAAAAAAAAAAAAAACAGCAAAAAAAACCTGTCGAGTTTACGGACACGTAATATCGAATTAAAACATTGCTGTGGCATAGATAACAAAAAAAAAAACTTAATGGTTATAACTTAACCGGATCCCGTTATACACCGCAAAAAATCTACAATCGTTTAAACGGAGTTTTAATTTGTTTTTTTTTTATCGAACGACCGATTTTAGAATACGCTGTTTAAACAACTGTGTATAAAAATAGCCCACTTAATCATCCCACAACTGGGAACTCAAAAATCGAGATTAAGTAGAGCCGAAGCCATTTATCCTGTTACGGGAACATGACGGTTCCTCCACGATCTCCATCGCCGGATACGCATACATCGCAGCATAGCACAACTTAAACTGTCAAAGTTAAATAATAAAAAAAAAATTTAAACCTCAAACACAATTCTGTTTTACATTTATGAATTAAAAAGAAAAAACGTCCACTGTTCGATTTCGCGCCAAAAATGCGTCAAAATGGCGGCCAAGTTTCCCGCGCGAGCGCACGACACGTGGTGTTGTGAGCGACGCACTTATTTAACTAATCGCCGGTTATCGATGTGTTATCACGGCGCGTCAGTTGGCGCTATTTGTACCCGTTTAGCTGATAGTGAAGAGAGAAAGCGGAAGAGGAAATCATCGGAAATTTTACTAGTACTAATGCTGCAGCTAGTGTAATTACTGGGGTTTGTTTTGATTAACGTGGGGGAAATGACGGCGCGTACCCGTCATCGCGGGGGCAAGGACAGGTTATATCGGACTTGCACCGATGAAAACTTCCACGATGTTCCTCCTCGTCTACTCGTAGCGGGGCCGCAACCCCAGCGGCGCTGGCCGCTTACGCAGCCCCACCTCGGGTGGGAGGGAAAAACCTTCTCTTTCCACCTCCGTAGGGGCATGCCGGAACATGCAGCGCGCCTCCTCCTCGGCCTCTTGCAGTCGCGCGGGCAACGGATTCTCTCGAACCCTTCACGTAGAAGCCAAGGGAGCCAAGGGAGAAAACTCTCCCGACTCCCTGCTGCGGCTGCTATGTTGGGCCCACCGCCACCCGTTATACGGCTGCGGAGGATAGGGAGAGCGGCGCATCGTTATACCGACACTCCTCTTCCCTCGCGGCCCCGCAGCCGCCGCATCGCCAGTGCGACACCGTTTGGTCGCAGTGGGTACTCCCGCCGTGACTCCACCTCAGCTGCAAGGGGCAGTATGAAGCCGCCTCTGCAGCTCGCGGCGCGTCTCCGGTAAGCTCTCGGTGGAGCGGCCACCTCAGGCCGGGTGGGTTCCACTTCGCGCTTCACCGTGCGTCGATGCCACGGTTACTAAGCCTCTCCTCCACGACAAGGTGGGAAATCGTTAGGGGGTAATTACTGAGAATGAGAGGCTCAACATATCTCTCAAAGCGACGAGCACAATGTGGCGCAGTGTATATCATTCTAGCTGGCGCCACGTTATCACTTACCATCAGGTGAACGTCCAGCAAGAAATCGAAAATTTTATACAGCGATATAGATGGTAACTGTAACATTATCTCTCAAGACGAAGAGCTTAATATGGTGTAGTGTATATCATGCTTTTTTGGGTTGCGGGGCGAAATCTTCGAAAGGATTCCCTGCTGCGAGGGGGAAGCCAGAGATTTACTCACTAGAACCCTCTCGGTGGTCTACGTCAATGCATTCGGAGAAGCTCCGGGATCTCTTACAGAACTCACCGGTGCTCCTCTACACTTTGCGTTAGCACGTCTCTGAGGAGGAGCCAAACCCTCGTAGGCACCATCGCTGAGCCTTACGCTGTCCCACGCAGGTTCGCTCGTTGAACGATAAGGGCCATGCAACTCCTAGCCCTTTGTAGTCGCCTTCTACGACAGGCAGGGCATACCACAGGTCTGAGTGTATATCATCCTAGCTAGCGTCATGCCGTGAACAGGACGTATCAGGTGAAGGTCTCGTTCTTCTCATCACTACATTTTTTTAATTGTACTCAAGCTATAAGACGATGGTAATTAGTACGCTTCTCTATAACGACACAGCACTAGTTAGGATAATATACATTGCACTTGTAGCATTGAGATATGAGATGGTAGGTCTCGTTACACCAGCAATTTAACTAGCTAAAACGCCCTCCAATACCGGAACACATTAATATTTGGACAGTACTGTCTGACGGTAGGAATAAGAGCTGCGGTGGTATAAACCTAAACAGTCTCCCGCAACAGAGATCTACCTCGAGTGATATGCTACTTGATGATGATCTCAGTGTGGTGTCCTACAAGTATTTACGAGTGGTTTGGAAAGAGAAGCAGCTCATCAGATCCCAGGATCTAAACTGCGTGAAGCCATAGACGCCGACATTCAAACGATGGCGCCATAAAACCGTCAATCTGGTGATGGTGATTAAATTAATACTAAATATTATATAAGTGGATGACGACATCAATTTCATGCTCCCATCATTTCGACAATTTACTATATTAAGGAAAATTACTGACATCCTTTACGGGTACTATTAGAGAAAATTACTAGTAATTTAAAAAAAAAAAACATCTACATTACTGAATAACATAAATATATAACGAGTGCATTTGTTTGTATGTGATAAAACGATATAGTTCTTTTTTGGACGGCGTGAACTGGGTTTAATGAAAGGAAAGAGACAGCTATACACGTGGTTATACGGGTTCACGATGCGTGCGAGTGAGACTGAGAGCGTTGTGTATGTACTCTCTCTAACGTGCGTCTCCTTCCCTCGCTACGGCCCGCAGCGCGCCAGCTTGACTAGTCTCCGTACTGTATCTCTATCCCACTCTAAACATATAAAGAGAGAGGGGGATAGAAACACAGAGATCTATAATACAATATTTATACTTCCCTCTGTCGTTCTCTTTCTACTTCAATCAATAATGTAATTGTCAATCAATCGCTCTCTCTCTCTGATTACCAGCTCCACAATATATCCATCTCGTTCTCTCACAAATGAACCAGAATATAAAGTTTTATTTCTACCGCACGTGAACGAACAATCGATTTAATTTTAAATCAGTGTGGTCAAGGTTTAAAAAAATTGAGTCTCTTTATAATACACTTTTTTTTTATTTTATTCAATAACTTTTTTATATAATCTTTCAACGTTTGTCCTTTTTTTGTTTTAATAATATAATATTAAGTCGGCACAAGAACTGACGGCACTTAACCCAGCCTCACCTTCTCGTGGTGCATCCTACTAATCAACAAACTAAACACTGGCTCCCACCGACCCGCTTTGGGCCAACGTGGTGGGAAATTGCCCAAATCCTCCTACATGAATCTCTATAAACGACTGATGGACGCGGGAAGCCAGGATGCGGGCGATGAAGGACTGATGTGGGGATCTTTAGGGGTGGCCTATGTCCAGCAATTGGAGTCTATCGGCTGATGATGATGATGAAATCGGTAAATATTTTTGATGATTAAAGACCGAGGACGTTGCTCATGGTAATAAAGTGAAGTAGAAATGGGCTGGTCACATAATGCGAAGATCGAAACACCGATGAGCCAGAAAGATCAATGGAGACCGCAAAGTGGTCAGCATAAGACGACGGCCTTCCAGGTGGATAGACGATCGGATGAAGATCGCAAGCAATCGTTTGAGGTCTACGTTCAGCAGTGGGCGTTTAAATATCCTTTATTTTCTTCATCCCATTCGGATGTATACACAGGCGTCAGTTCATTCATACATATCGTGGAGTAAAGGGCAGAGTTATCATAATGTCGCCAGCGTTGATAACCCTCGCCTGACCCTGGACTAGTGACGTCCGATTTCCTGGTTTTGTTGATTAATTTTATATGACAATAAGGAAGACGTTTGTATTAGTATACTTTGATTTAGATAGTGCAGTGTAAATTGGTTAGTTGTGGTCGTGATGATGACGTCCAAGGGTAAATATCACTAAATAATTTTCATTTACCTTCCAAAAACTCAATCATATCTTAGACGATGTTTCTATTAGCAGGAATCGTCGTATGACGAAAAACCGTCAAACCTTAATAGGAATATACTTCTTCTTCTTTGTCGTAACCTCATGACTGAGGGACGTGACTATGGTGCGTTGCCCTGGCCACCATTTCTTTCCAGACATTTCTGTCTTGCGCCATTTGGATGGATGATTGTAGGGTAGCTCCCGTAGCGTCCCGAGTTGTGCGTGTCCATCTTATAGGATACCGCCCTCTCGCTCTTTCCTTCCACACAACCAGTAATAATCAGTCTTTCCAGTCTGACTGGGTCAAGCCTGACCGTGTGTCCGAAGAATTTGAGGACTCTCTGCCTACATAAAAGGAATATAAGCATTCGACTATTTCTCTATCTCTTTCTATTGAACATATGTTTGTCAGGAGTTCGTTCAGCAGAGGAAATTGGATGAGATATACCAATTAATAAGTAGTACAAGATAATATCTCAAACATCTACAGTCCTTGCGAGCGCCTGTCGAATAAAATCTGCAATTTTTTAACAGCAATAATATATATTTTTTAAACTAATAAATCTAAGATAAATACACAAAACTGAACATTAACAAATATACGTAATATTCTTTTACTCTTGAATTATTTTCCTTCTTTTTTTTTATTCAGGTCTAACTTCGACGATGATTACTTGAATGTTTTCAACGTATCTTTCTCGTGTAAACATCCTAACTATCACTTTATTGTTATAAGCATGTGTATCATTTGCTATCACCATTCGCGACGCAAAAGATGATCTATATCATACCTTAAATCATTTAATCCTTGTTGGAAAATATCCTGTACAAACAGACGAATGTGATCTGTTCAATTTTAGCACCAGTTTCCTTTATCGAAGTCCAGGGTGATGGGGTCCTAAATCTATTGGAACTAAACTAGTAATGGTGGTTGAAATTTAAAATAAATCCTGGTCAACAGATGCACTGAACCTCAGAGTTGTTGGAGCAGTTGCGAGCGTGCGAGAATCCTCGCTGGTAGATGAATATGGCACGGAGCTAGCTAAACTGGCATTTAGGTAAGAAATTTTGTTTATAACTAACACCCCCACCCTAACTACCCTCTCCCTAACTACCCTCCCCCCCCCCCCTAACTACGCAGACGTAGTAGCTCTTTATCGAATAGTCTAACATGTGATTTTAAATGGGACCGGAGATAGTGAAACACTCGCCCCTGAATACTCCAGTTCTCATATGTCGGACAGCAGGAACACGGAGATGCTGTTCTACTGGCAGATTTACGAGGGATCAAAAAGTAGTGAGAATGAGATCGAATATAATGACTATTGATAACTTAATAATTTATTTTTCTACATAGTCTCCGAGTCCAGCGTTTCCAAGCCTTCATTACCTTTCAAAAAAAAAATTTTATCTTGGTCCTGCAAAAAGGTCTCAACGGCATCCATCACCTCGTTATCGTCTTCGTACCTGTTTCCCCTTAAGAATTTGGAGAACAGATAAAAACCCTAGGCGCCAGATCTGGTGAATAAGGGGGCTCGTCAACCAATTTGAAGCCAGCTTGCTGAGTAGCAGCTATCGCATTTGCCGGCCTGTGCGAGGGTGCGTTGTCGTGATGAAACAGCACACCTCCTTCGACGTTTCCTTCTCCTTTTCACTTTGATGGCATTCCTCAACTTGGGAATTAAAGCTGCATAATATTAGCCTGTAACAGTGGTTCCTAGCTCCAGGTAATCAATCGTCAATATCCCTTCCGAGTCCCAAAATTTTGAGGCCATAACCTAGCCAGTCGATGCCACGGCATGAAACTTCTTCGGGGTCGGTGTATTGCTGTTTTGTCTGTCAGGATCACAATGATGGACCCATGTGGCGTTCATTGTTACGAAACGAGACAAAAAGTTTCTAGAATCTTGTGACTTGTCCAAGAATATCTTCGAAATGTCAAGTCGTCGTCGGGTTTTGTTTCCGAGTGTCGGTTAACATTCTCGTCACCCATCTTGCGGAGACTTCTCATGTTCAAAGATTGTTTCAATATGGACTGAATACTTCCATATGTAACGCCAGTTTCTTGGATTAAGTATCGGATGGTAACTCTTCGATCGCTCAATACAATTATCTCGACTTTCGTAACATTGTCTTGGGTGACTGACGTCAATGGACGTGGTGACGGCCGCAACGATGTCCATCTTCCGTGCTCGTTCTCCCCACTCGAAATCGAGAAGCCCACCTTGCGACAGTGGAATACGGCGGAGCAGACTCTCCTAACGTTGCCTCCAGATCGCAATGAATCTCTTGCGTCGTTAACTTTTATAAACAGATATATTTAATAACGGCTCGCACTTCGCTTTGCTCCATTTCCGAGAACACGTTCCGACGCGAAGCAAACAAATGGCTACATTCAGAAACAAAACAAAAGAGAATCGAAGATTTTTTTTCTTCTTCTTCTTTCTCCTGCCCTGGTCCCACTTTATGTAGGGTCGGCACAACATGTTCTTCATTACCGAACATGTTATAAATAGTTTTGGCTAAACCTTTTACGACCGGCCGCCTGCCTGACATCAACCCTCTTTTTGGGAATCTTTGGGGACATTTTTTTTTTTTTTTCTTCCCCATTTGTATTTTTTTTTCTTTATTAATATTACCAATATGTATCTCAGGTATGCCATTTTTTTATCTTGCCAAGGAGTATAATGTCGTTCTCACTGCTTTTTGATCCCTCCTCCGTAATGTCCAATACAACGACAACATTCAAATACCAAAACATGTGAGGATTATCCATGATGATGAGTAACCGATAGTCAATGTGCGCAAAAGCTCAGATAAATATTAAATAATTTGTGTCAAAATTTCCAGCTCCCCCCCAATGAATAACGAGGCGCCCAACGATCACGCGAGTTCAATGACTGAAATAGAAGAAGAAGTACCATTGCCAAAAGTCAAGGGTTCCAAGATATATGTGAAGATTTTAGGAAGGAATACACAAGGTAAATTAATATTTTTTTCAAACTTAAATTACTGAGGTAATTTGGCAATACACAATAAGCGGCAATAGGAGCCATTCCTGATTTAGAGGAGTCAATTCACTCTCCCTTTAAAGATTCCCAGTTTATACCTTTTTTTTTTTTTGTTTTACGTGGGTGAAATGCCTACGCATACTCGTCCTCGCGGGGGCAAGGACGAGTTATGTCGGACTTGCACCGACTAAAACCCCCACGATGTTCCTCCTCATCGCCATGATGGCAGGGTCACGGGAACGCGGGTACGCACACAACCGCGACCCTGCCGGCGCTGGACGCTTGCGCGGCCCCACCTCGGGGGAAGGGATGAACCCTCCCAGGGCGCGCCGGAACATGCAGCGCGCCCTCTCCTCGACCTCATGCGTGTGCGGGCGACCGGTTCCCCCGAACCTGTCGCCCAGAGGCCATGGGAGCCACGGGAGAAAACCTCCCCCGGCTCCCCGCAGCGGAGAGATGTTAGGCCCGCCGCTACCTGTTAACGGCCGCGGAGGATAGGGAGAACGGCGCATCGCGATACCGAAACTCCTCTTCCCCCGCGACCCCACCGCCGCCGCCCCACCGCCCCACCGCCGCCGCATCGCCGGTGCGACACCGGTTGGCCGCAGAGGGCAGTTTATACCTTGAAGGAAAAACTGACACCGCCTACCTTTCCTAGATCTTTCCATTTTAAGAGACTAGAAGTTTACTTCTTTTCGATTTTTTTTTATAAACTTGAGAATGAAAGATTGAGCATTAATTCTGTGATGTTCTCAGGGTTACTAACTTACCAGATTTTATACAGGTGGTGTAAAAATCATTTACACATCAGCGATTATCATTGACTTTTACAATTTCAAGGTGATCCATTCGTAAGAATCGCCGGTCCCATCGATCAGGAGCTTGAAGTCAGGAATGGGAGATCGACTTTCGTTTTCCCAGATTCCGCTAATGATTTGGAGAGAGCAGAGGAGGAAAACTCGATTATCTATTCGAGCAAACTCCGTTACAATGATAGCAATGCTCAACCGTACGGTCGCTCATCGTCGCAGGTAAATGGAAATTATAACAAATCTAAAAGTACCTCATAATAAAAAAAAAAACGAATTAGATTTCCACTAATTTGAGTACCGCGAAGGCTAGTAGCTAAGATATTGTAAGAAATCTGATGAGAGGTTTAAAATTAGTGATGGTAGATATCAGGATTGAACTGATTCAATATAGCCCTTACTTCAAATTCTACTGATTCGTTATCATCGTCGGCTGCCAAACGTCCACAGCTGGACGTAGACTTCCAATTCTACTGATTGTCATAATAAAAGCTCCCAAGGCACACAAACAGAATCATGACCAGGTGACGGCGACCTTTAGGATATTTATCATTCCTATATTCCACATAACTTTTTGAGCCTTATTTCTTAGATCAAAGAATTTCAGTCAATCGAGCTGGTTTCCACCAATCTTTACTTACAAGCTGCAACAGTGTATTGGAAAAAATTGCTATATTTGCTACTTATTCTGTTCAGGTGGTCAATCAGCAGGGTGTTCTTCTCACTTCTCTCATTATCGGATTAAGCTCCAGACTGTACGGATCACCGGGAGACAGTCTTCAGGTAACAATGATTTATTTACAAAAGTTACTAAATAATAAATAACCACATAAGCCGGAAGAACTGGTTCATGTAGATTTAATGGAAACGCTGCCACCCTAAAAGGTTTGGACTCGGTAACCTCAAATCGAAGAAATATAAAATATTTGACCAAGTGAACGACCTAAACCTGATAGGAGCCAGAATGCCAATAAGCTGCTGTTCCAAATGCTTAACCAGCTCAAGACTAAAGTAGCGACATTTCCTTCTAGTTACACTTCGAAGTCACCAATCATCGTGATCGCGCCGTCCGGTTCAACTTCGGCGCCCAGGGTGAGCTCAGATTCCTGAGGAGTATCGAGCCTTTATCGTAAGTTGGAGACTTTTTTTGCTCACACGCCTATAAGATAAAGTTAAGAAGTGTTGAGAATTTTATTTTTCGGTGAAGCGACGAGACCAGCCAAACCTTCAAATGTTCGTAAGTGATGCGATTGGCATTAACATCCTTGCGCCAGATAGGATGATCCAGTACCACATTGTGGTCGTCGTCTTGAGATATGAGGTTACATCCCATTATAGCAGTAACCTCACTAGCTACAACTCCCTTCGAACTGGAACACGTCATGTGTCCGCACTACTACTTATCAGCCGCAATAGGAGCCACGGTGGTACCTAGTTATACGGTCTCCGGCAACAGATATACCACCAGGTATATTTGGGCTATAGCCCAAAAGATTGTCAGACTTTAGTCGCAGTAGGCAGGGCACATTGCCCGAAGGAGGGACGGCCGATGCGGCAGTAAGGTTCTGGAGTGGCGACCGCATACCGGTAGATGCAGTTTTGGGACGCCTCCCACAAAGACCGATGGTCTGGTGAGAGTCGCGGGAAGCTACTGGATGCGAGCAACGCGGGACTGAGCGATGTGGAGATCTTTATAAGAGGCCGATGTCCAGCAGTGGTCGTACATCGGCTGATGATGACGCGATATGGTTGTAGCAATATCTAGATTATCTAGAGTACTGCAATTCAGTGTCTACGTTCATAGATCAATATAGTAGCGGTATCCAGTCGTGATACAGGTTCACATTAGTCCTGATGGAATACCTCATGCAGAATGAAGTTAAGTTACATAGCCTTATCAGACTTTGGTTTGGGTTTAACTTCTCCAAGAGGTACAGGGTGTTCCGAGTTTTAATCAAATAAAACTACTAACTGCAATGCCTTATGATGAACTTATCAATGTTTTTTTTTTTAACGAAATATTGAGATTTTGCCTCTTTTTACTTCTATATATATATATATATATATATATATATATATATATATATATGTGTGTGTTAGATAACCTAGTATTAATCACATTGATGGAGAGCATTCTAAAATTATATCTTCCTCTTTCAGACAAACTATACCATCTGGGCAGACCGTCAATGTAATAGTCAATCTAATCATAACCCAATCAGCTCAGCCCGGCGCCAGGGATCTCGTCACATTCACCGCCTATGGTTAGTCGACAATCTAATTACCAGTAACGACTTACCAATATTTTATTATCAACACCCTAAAGAAGGCGACGAGAAATTGAAAATTTTCTTCTTACAGGTCTAGACCAGGTATCTACATCGACTTACGTTTACGTAGTGGGCCCCGGCGAGTCGCAAATCGACACATGGGCACCGGAAATACGTCACAACTTCCAGGGCCACTGCATCGGGAGAATGGGTAACGACTGCGCTGAACACGTCTGGTCGACAACCATATTCGCTAGGGATGCTATTGGAGGTAAGTAAGAAGAAAGAGAAGTATACTCGTATCTGGTACTATGACACATGCCCTTCACTATTCATCCAATCGAAATTAACTGTCTACTCCTCTAGGTATCTTACGCATCACATCATCGCCTATGGGACTGACAGCGGCACAAGACAGCAGATTCATATCTGGTACGAGAGAAGAGACTATAGCTGTATACCGATCCACCTGCTGCAACACAAGGGTTTTAGTCAACGCTGTGGACATATATGGGAACACCAACAGCTATGCGGTGGACATATCGGGTAAGATTGATTTTAAACATTTGCTGTATTCTAGTAGAACACTAGTAGTATTCACCATCTTCTAACAAACTCATATATCCCTTGTGGAATTGTGGTAAATTTTTGGCCTAATTCGTATATAAAAAGAAAATAATGACATCAGATGTGACCTGAAAATCTCATTAGAGATTCACATAGCAAGTGCCAGCGAAGCAATCAAACTATTACTCAAACAACACTACCATCCAGAGTAACCACTCGATCACATATAATCAATTCTGTTGCATTATAGGCTACATCACGGATGCAGGAATCGCAGCAATAGTACTCGGGATATTGCTATTCATAGCGCTTGTAGCGCTAATCATCTTCCTCATCACGAGGTGTGTAAGAAAAGGGAGATCTTCAAAAGAACTACCATACGCCACATCATCAAGGAGCCTTAGCTAAGATAATTAAGAAAAACAGATATTAACATATTGGTGTATAATAGAGACGGAGAACTTAACATGAATATATACAAAGTGTTTACAATATTACATGTCAAAAATGTATATTATATTTGTTTATATACAAACACTATATATTCTTATATAATGTAGGTAAATAGATAAATATGCTTATAAGGAAAGAAAACAGTCGGAAGTTCAATAATGTGACAGACTTCTATTCGAACATATTATCAGTAACGGTGAAAAAGCAATTATTTAACAATAACAGTAATAATTAATAGAAACTAGAAAAAAAAACAACTATATTGTTGAAGATTTTCAATTCGTATCAGCTTTGATGTATACTTTTTAAAACTTTCAAACTTTAGCCTAGATGGTTCGGGAATGTAGAAAGAATGGATGAAGGGTAAGGTAAGAATGATTAGAAAAATCTGTGCAGATCGACTTAGACGGATATATTTAGATCAAATCGAAGATGTAATAAAGAAAGGCCGGGTCAAGACTACTAGCAACAGACGAGCATGCATGAAGACGCTAATGAAAGTGGAGGAAGCGAGAGAGTTGTGCCACGATCAAGTGGAGAGTGGTGGTCACTGCCTACCCCAGTGGGAACGAGGCGTGATATATACATGTATGTTTTTAGAACAAAATTGGACGACTGCAAATTGTTCAACATGGACAAAGAGAACAAATAATACTATTGAATTTAAAACTCATAAAAACCATTATTCGGTTAACATCCTACTCCATTTCTAAATTTTTTTTTTACTAAATTTTAGGTTATTTGCCACCAGACATATAAATTTGCCATGTTCAATAACTCGCTGCATATTATTTAATTTATAAGAAGGTCGTACATACTCTATATATAAGAAGACAGTTTCCCAATAAGCTACAGAGATGATAAACACACACACATCTTAAAAGGAGCAGGATTTTCACCTGATGGTATACATCCTGACCATAATAACATGGCATTAATTAGGATTGTATACATACTTCACCACACTGTGCTCGTCTTAAGACAAGATTTTAGGCTTTGTTACCCCAGTAATAACACTAGCCACACCACCCTCGAAACTGTTAATATTTGCACAGTAGTTTGTCACTGCGGTGTTACCTACTTAGACACCCTCCTGGAACAGACTTGTCACCAGTAAAGTGACATCTTTGCCAGCATGGTGGTCACATAACCTTAACTCTTTCCTTGTGAGAGACGGCCTCGAGTCTAACAGTGGTAAATAAGAAACTATATAATCTGCCGTTAACATCAGAGTTTTCTATACCAATATGTTAATACTATGATAACATAAATTTTTTTTTGATAACGGTAAATAATGCATGAAAAGTATTAAATATTTATGTGATAATGGTAATATGACATGGCAACCCCGCATTCATAATATTGCCATATATAATAGAGGGATAAGATGAAACATAATCATGTTTCATCATCCCCTTTATAAATAAACATTGTGTTGATTAGAATCAAAATAAAAAAAAAAGCTATCATCATTCTTGAATTATGTAATTTATTTACAATACATATATGTTAATTATTAAACGAGCATGATTTTATATACTGATAAATAAATTTTAAATTATTTATCTGTGATAAAAGAAAATAGATTATAATCTTACTTCTTAGGAGCAGCGACCCAAAGTGAATCTTTGCTTCCGATCAGACAGACAATACAATTTACTCGATTGTGAGATATAGTCTAACTCAAAAAAATGTGACGCTAGTTAAAGTGACATACACTGCACCAAGTGATGGTAACGGTTAGGTATAAGATGTTAAATGCTATTAACTTGTCATTTCTCAAGCGACCGACATCTTTCAAACTGGAACACCGTAATAATTCCATGTTACTATTTCGCAGCGGAAATTGGATGTGTGGTGATATCTATATATATATATATATATATATAGTATTATCATTTTCAAATGGAGATTTTTTTGGTTATGTTTCTAATCAACACAATTTCTAATACTAAAATTTTTCCCAAAATTTAGACATAGATAGTTATTTATAATCTTTAATGGTAATTGGTAAAAAATTAAGTCACTAATGTACTACATATTAAGTGTTAAATTTATAGTTTTTTTTTTTAATTATAATTTAATAAATATAACGATTTGGCAACACTTGTAGTTCACATGTAGTCGTTGCCAGATGTTTTAACTTATTCAATATTATAATATGATTGAACCAGTGAGAACAAAACATGGTTACTGCATGCGAACAATGACTTTTCTATTATTATGGATAAATATATATGAAAATTTCTTTACCGATGTTATTGTACTTGAAAATATTTGAAAAGTGGTTTAATTTTAAGTCGACTTAATTTAAATATGTTCAGATCAATTGTAAATTATTAGTAGAGAGAGTAGAGAAATCAATCATCAGTAAAGGATGTACAATATCTATGAGTGTGGAACTCTTTATATATCATGGAGTCACCATAGTGTTGGTCTAAGATCCATTTAAATGTTATTCAGTACATAAAAACATAGGAAACATGATAAAACTTTACGCCTATACATATTTAGCAGTTTCAAAAATTTATAATTATACTGGTCTGTGTCGAAACATTTGGAGACTGCTGGTCTTATGGATCAACATGACAATGGTGAGAGGATGGATTAAAAAATATAAACAATAATTGGCGGAAGATATTATGTAAGGTCTATATCCAGATGTGTGAAACCTGATGATTGTTGAGAATCAATGCAAGTACAGTGTAAACATTTATTAAAGTTAGTGGAAAATCCATTCTAATACATTTTTGTAATCTCAACAATCTGTAGGCAGAGAGTCCTCAAATTCTTCGGACACACGGTCAGGCGAGACCCAGACAGTCTGGAAAGACTGATTATTACTGGTTGTGTGGAAGGAAAGAGAGCGAGAGGGCGGTATCCTACAAGATGGACACGCACAACTCAGGACGCTACGGGAGCTACCCTACAATCATCCATCCAAATGGCGCAAGACAGAAATGTCTGGAAAGAAATGGTGGCCAGGGCAACGCACCATAGTCACGTCCCTCAGTCATGAGGTTACGACAAAGAAGAAGACATTTTTGTAATGTTTGCCGACAGGTAGACCTATCTAGTCCGTTTTTCATACAAAAGTCCATATCACAGCTGTACAGCGATTCATGTGACAGTTGAAACTGATAATGTATATCCTTATTAACAGTTCAAATATATCGAATACAAAACTCACTTTTCAGTAACCGTCTATTAAACCAAAAATAAAAAACGCACACTGATATAAACTGTTATATAAAAAGTAAAGAGCATATGTTCATATTTCTTCATAGTAGTTTTATAATCAGCTGCGTAAAGATTCTCATTTTCCATTTACATTATATCATTGAAGGTATTACAAACATAGATTCATAACATTGGAGTAATTGGAAATTACCTTTTGTCTTCTTCTTTCTCCTGCCCTGGTCCCACTTTATGTAGGGTCGGCACAACATGTTCTTCTCTTCCAGTCTCGCCTATCAGCCGTCATCTCATCGGTTACCCCTTTCTTACTCATGTCATCCTTCACGCAATCCATCCATCTTTTCTTAGGTCTACCTCGACCCACATATCCCTCCACATTCATATCTAACATTCTTCTTGTTATATGACATTCATCCCTTCGCATAATATGTCCATACCACGCTAATCTATTACTTCTCAACTTATCCGTCACCGGCGCTACTTTTAAACTTCCTCTGATATAATCGTTTCGTATCTTATCACTTCTTGTCACTCCACACATCCATCTCAACATTCGCATCTCCATCGCATGTACTCTCTTTTCATCCTTACTTCTAACGAGTAATGTTCATATAGTCCATATAAAGTATTATAGCGATTTATGGAGACTAGTAGACCTAGATATCAGATATCATAATTCCTGTCTCTCTAAAAGACAAATTATTTTAATCTCCATTGAGCCTCTTATATCGTTAATATTTTTTAATGATATATTTTAATGGAGTCCACCATCAGATATCGACCTCCTTTCACACATTTAAATAAGATCTGTTCACAAGTAAAGCTTTTTTAATATTATTACCATATACACAACCTATAGACCTGATCATGTATATATATTTACTACACGTACATAAACATATATATCATGTAAAATATGCAACGTTAAAAAACTTTTTGTCCAGTATTACCATGTTATGTATGGTAATATCAAATTAAGTTATTCTTAAGTATTCATTTTGATATGATCAACTAAAATTGTTTAACTTATATACGGGTAGTACAAATGATTTATTGTTTAAACTTGTTTAAAACTAGTGTAGTATAAATGTGAGCCATAAATATTTTTTTTTTGTAAGTTTTAATAAAATTATTAACCTCAAATA
This sequence comes from Ornithoptera priamus, assembly GCA_029034505.1. NCBI lineage: Eukaryota > Metazoa > Arthropoda > Insecta > Lepidoptera > Papilionidae > Ornithoptera > Ornithoptera priamus. The sequence continues at coordinate 355,457 of JARDWD010000587.1, read as the reverse complement.
TTTGTTTTTGTTATTACCTGTATGTAATACGGAAATATAGATAATTAATAAAGGCATGAACATGAACACCTGTTCAAAATGGATGTTAACAGTGTCATACATTAACGCAATTGCTATTTACCGATGATAATGTTCTATTATTATAAAACAAGAAGTTAATAATGAATTAGAAATATATTTTGCATGCAATTACATTATCATTACTAAGTAGTACTAATGGATATTAATGTTTATGTTGCACAATAGAAATTATCAGAACTTTGACTAATTAATAATAGATACTACTATCTAAGTTAAATAGTCACAGCTCATGACCTATAAAAAACGGCCTGTGCTGTCACTACAGTAGTGTATAAGAACATTCTCAAGATACTAACATAAGTCAATATAATACATTTTTGCATTCACTTTCATAAGAATCTGAATAACTCTTTCCATTATCTCAACAGGTAAATGTTCCAAACTAATAAAAGAATAAGCTACAGTCCTCCGTAGACCAAAATTATTATATATACAACTGCATTGCAATAAAAATAAATCGCTAGCACCAACTTAAATACGCCTTATGGGCAAAATTGTTTCCAAAAACCAAATTTCACAGCCACAAATATAGAAATATTTTTTTTCAACAGCCACTTTACGTATCCACTGTTGGGGCACAAACCTACCCTCAATATGAGAGTGATGGGCAATAGTACCCATGCGGGCCCAATGTGGATTGGTGACTTCACACACTTTAGAATAAATTCTAATTCATGTGCAGGTTTCCTCACAATGTTTTCCTTCACCGTTTGTATTGTGGTGTTGTTACTAAAGTTCACAAATGTACATAACTTAAATATTAAAGTCATGGGTACATCCCAAGATTTGAACCAGCAACTTTCAGAATGAAGGCAGCACACTCTAACCAGTAGGTCAGCGAGCTATTATAGAAATCTAGAATAGAAATATTTTGACCTTATTATTTTTATATACACCACAAAGGTATAAGGCACTGATGACCTGGATGTAGATGGTAAGTAAGACTGTCCATACCCCACAATATTGGTATGTAATACATAATCTTCAGCTTTCTTTGTTAGGCATTAATGATATATCTTAACAGATATTTAAATGAACTTTATGTGATCTTTGCATTTGAAGAAATTATAGTTAAAATATTAGAAGTTTCAAGAGAATGTTTAATGAAATATTTGATGATAATATTTAGTTTTGTGTAATTGAAATATCATAAGTATGATCTAAGCAATAGAAGTATAAACTACCAACCATGCAAAAGACAACTTAGTTTTTCTTTTACAAATTTCAAATAACCTACATTAGAAAAATATCATTGTAACCTAAATAAGTTAAATGTTTATTTACTCACAATCATTTTATACATTCTCTGTCCAAGATTTTTGCATCCTAAATCATCGAATTCCGGGACGAAGCCACTTTTAAACGGTGCGTTCTTAAACGTTTTGTACAGAAATGACGACATTTCAGCACCGACAAAACAAATATTAGGTAAGTGCTTCAAGATTTCAAATTGTAGAAATAAAAGAGTTCACCGATTAATAAGTAAGACGACATGATAAAACGCGGATGTTAACGTCCTAAATTCACGATTTAAACATAATAATACGCGTTAATGAACAACTTCGCGAAAACTGACAGTTCATGTATGAAAATATAACAATTTCTCTACGAATGTTTTGACTTTCGGGTCAAGGATGCGACACAGCATCCGAGGACTAAAATAGCACTCACCTTGTCGTGTGATCACTTCTTGGCTGGGCACGGCAGGCAGCAAGACAGCATTGTGCGTCAAATCTTCAAGAGAGACACCAATCACAGCAGTTGATAACAGGGGATTTTTCACCACACTCTTGGACGCGTGATCACCAAAGCCCTTGTCGGACATTTCGGCTTTAAATAATTGGACCGTAAGAATCCAATTTTTCGCGAATTTTCACATTTGGAGGTCACAAAAAGCAAATTAAATTATTGAGAATTACGTGTCACTTGTATATTTTGGTTTGACATTGACAAGTTTTTAATACGTTCTATAATAATATTATTTATTTACATTATTTTCACCCAAAATGGTGGGTAATCGATTTTTATAACAGAGATATGTAATTATTGTGAACGTTAACATGAACTTGTTATTTACTCCTAATATCAGCTATGTATTACTAGTCTACCAAGTTGTTTGTCAAGTTTAACAGAGAGTATAATTATATTTTTTTTATTAATATTATTTATTTTTAATAAAGACTTCATTAGTATTAATTGTACAAAACAATTCTTTAAAATTCATTTAGTATTTTAAACGTTAAAAAACTACAGTATTACTCAAAGTGTATGTAATTTAAAAGTTCATGTCAATAAAGACTGAGTTTATGACAGAGAATGGACTAAGATTGATTGCGATGACTTCATTTTCATTGTTGAGTGAGATCTATATATTTCTTTTCCTCTATTTATTTATACACGTAATAGTTCATTTATCTTTTACAGTACACATGTTATTCCCTACAATCTTATTTCGTAATACTAGCCTATTACTAAGAAGTACCTGTATGTAAAAAAATACTACTAACTATATTCACTTCGTAGTACATTTTGATAGGTAAGCAAAATATTTTGTTCCCTACCTTCATAGTGTTTTACTATAAAGCAAAATAAAAAAAAAACCATCCCTTGTTAATGATTTTAAATTTTGTAACATTAAAGCGATTAAGACGAAGGTTTTTATATAGTAACAGCAAATTTTAATTCCGTGGAATGCTGGTACAATTAAATTAAATACGCTTTCTACTTATAAATCTCATGTTTAAATGGCATTAAAGAAAACTAAAGAATTTCACCACATTTAAATGAAATAAAAAGGAAAATCAGCAAATTTAAAATAAATTAGATATTTTGGGATCAGTAACATGATTTTCACGATTTTTTAATAAAGTATTGTATAAACTTAATTTGTTTGATTATTATTGCGTACCGTGTAAACGGCAAAGAAAAGAGGTGTAGCTAAAATTATAAAATGTTTAACTCATATTGAAATATTTCAAGAATGTTCGAGTCATGATCTGTTACTAAATAAAATACGAAGTTTTTCTTCTCAAGTATGTTCGTGAGGCGCGCATTTGTAAACAAAAGTTTAATTTTTAAAGTGTTAGTGTAAACACATATCTCCCTAATATCTCTTTTTTATTATTATAGAGTTTAACAACTTAGATTTTATCCATAAAACCTAATCCCTCTTAATAATGATCTCACTCCATTGTTTTATTCTGCGCGAATACAAATATCATCATCATCAGTCGATAGAGGTTCACAGGTGGACATAGGTCTCCCCGAAGATCTCGACATCGATCGGTCCTGCGTAAAAAAAATAAACGCGTCAAATCCAAATATATATTTTTTTACATTTATTGAATAGAACGGCTTCAAATTTCTCTATACAGTTTAAATTTCATTAATAATAATGTTACTCCAATGATTCGCTTAGAGCAAATCTGTCAATATAATCTATAGTGACTGACATTGCAAGCTGTCATCATAGATTATATTGACTGTTTTTGATGTTTATAAAAACATGAGGATTTATTTATTAATTTAATTGAAAAAACATGTCTAACAAAGTAGATGGCGCACCTTCGATAAAACGTTACAGACGTAAGGAGAAATCATCGGAGTCGGAGGAAGATGTCGATAATTATGTACCGTACGTGCCGGTGAAGGAGCGTAAAAAGGAAAAGTTATTAAAGCTCGGAAGACTTGGACAAGTAGCTGCTGAAGCTGCCGTCGAAACTAAGAGCTCCAGTGACAATGATCCTGATGATGATGGTATTAATTTTAGTACTTACTTTGTTAAGAACCGATTAAAGAACTCAAACATGTCTTTTATTCTCTATATCTTTCTCAAACATATCCAAACCAAAAATATGTTAGGTGTAGATTATTTGTAGGACAACAAATTTGTTATTGTTAGTTCATACCAGTAAATAATTTTTTATTATAACCTAAACCTTCTGCAATAAAATTATTGCTCTACCATGGTGTTAGCCTGTTTAAAATAAAGTAAATGCCTAATATTGCTTAGTATTTTGTCATTGTGAGTGAGATTGATTTTACATATTTTGTAAGTATAATGGTCACGCTAACATTCTAATGTAATTTTAGCGTCACAGGAAGATTGGGGGAGGAGATATAATGTATCTCTTTTGGATCAGCACAGTGAGCTTAAGAGGTTAGCAGAAGCAAGGGCATTATCAGCTGCTGAGAGACAGGCGAGAGAGGAGCAACATATATTGGAAAGTGTTGCGCAAAGCAAGGCTCTTATGGGAGTTGCTGAGCTGGCTAAAGGTTAGACAATTTATATTAATAAAAATCCTTTATGTTTGATATATAATTTTTTTTCTGTTGATAAAAAAAAATAGAAGAGGCTTTTGTTAGTAGACTATCAATTGTTTTTATTTCAGGTATACAATATGAGGAGCCAATCAAAACTTCATGGAAACCTCCTCGCTCTGTACTTGAGAGATCACCAGAGAAAAATGACTTAATCAGACAGCAACTCAGGATACTGGTGGAAGGGGAAGATGTACCACCACCAATAAGAACATTTGAACACATGAAATTTCCTAAGGGTATTTAGATATTACTGATGATGTTGTAGCTGTTGAAATTACCATAGTGACAGATTTGGATAATGAAAAATGTTTTTATTAGGCGATAGGGAAGGTTATATAATACTAGCAGTGAAACATTCTTCTACTCTAGTTTATGGAAGAGTTTCCAAATGCTTCTGTAGAACTTTTTTTTTATTCAACCGAACTAGTCCATCAGAAAGTCATAGTAGTTAGGATGATATACACAGTACCATGTTGTCTCTCTCTTTCCAGCTCTTTCTCTTCTCGTTCTCTCTCTACTCTTGTTCTCTTTCCTCTGCTTTTGGTCAATCTACTGTACTCATTCTTTCTCTCTCTTACCCTCTCTACCCATTTCTTTCTCTTCTATCAATCTCTCCTGCACTCTATCTCACTGTCTATCTCTCTCCCCTTCTAGTATTTATCTCTCTCTTTTATTATATACAATATCCGTCATACTATAAAACGATAATGATTGTACACTACTGTTTGGTAGCAAAAGAGGACCTGCAGCGGTACATTATCTAGACCGCTTCTGGAAACAGAGACTTTCTGCCAATTACTACTACTACATGTTGAAGCCCACAGCCAAAGTGCATTAATAAGAAGTGAATAATGGCTTTTTGCTAGATTATAATTATCAGAGCTGATTACTGTATAAGGTTCAGCATGACCATACAATTACTTTTTTTTAAACAGGTGTATTAAGAGGACTAGAAGAGAAAGGCATCAAGACGCCCACACCTATTCAGGTGCAAGGTATTCCAGCGGTGCTTAGTGGTAGAGACATGATCGGCATAGCCTTTACTGGATCCGGCAAGACGCTGGTCTTCATTCTGCCCATCATCATGCTGTGCTTAGAACAGGAGATCAAGATGCCATTCATCAGGTAATAAGAATAATTCAGTACCATCTGTAATGTATTCTAAAGATGTTATTCTTTTTGAACTGTTTTTAAAGATTACTATCTCTATAATCAGGAATGAAGGTCCTTACGGACTGATCATCTGTCCATCTCGGGAGTTGGCGAAGCAGACACACGACATTATCCTGCACTTTGTCAGGCACCTGAAAATGTGTGGAAACCCGGAAATAAGAAGCTGTCTTGCTATAGGAGGTAAAGTTATTCACTTCGCCTTCAGATATCAGAATGAGGATCTGTTACACCATCACTATGTCTCTACGCTGACCGCTAGCTGGTTATGATCTCCAGATATTATGTTGGTGCACGTCAGGATACCGGCAGGAACTTTCTCTGTATGACTGTATACTCTGAATGGAGAAAAAGTTGTCTTGAAATGCTAAGGATGACCACTGCCCTCAATGGTCTTCCATCTTACCATAAAATGACTTCTCTTGATATAAAGTATCTTTTTGAAGAAAGGTTTTGTCCGTGATTTAAAAATCCCTTCAACTAATAGCCAAGACTTAAGAAACCATATCATCAATCAAACTCCAACAATGTGACCCTGGAATCCAACCAGAGACCTCCATGTCATAAAAGTTTTTTCTTTATTAAAATTGTAAACTTGAATGTGTCAATCAATTCAAAGGTGTGGCGGTATCGGAGTGCATGGAGGTGGTGCAGCGTGGCGTGCACATCATGGTGGCTACACCAGGGAGACTTATGGATATGCTCGACAAGAAAATGGTGAGACAGCATCCCAAGTTCAAACTTATCAATAATTTAAGCATCATAGTTCTATGAACCATAGATTCTCTGACCTACCTCCTGAAGATCTAGACGCGAGTAGGTTCTAACTTCAGGGTCTAACTTGGAACTGTCGCTCAGCGAGTCTCTGTATTAAAGGCATACATGACATCCGTTATTCCTACTGCTGGGACTAGCAGCTACTGTCGCAAGTGGAGAGTGAAGGAAAATCCCCTTTATTCACCAATGTTGAGCTGATGGATGTCAATTGGTCACCCTTTTATGATGATGATATTTTCCAAAGGTCCGCCTAAACGTGTGCCGGTACCTTTGCATGGACGAAGCCGATCGAATGATAGACATGGGCTTCGAGGAGGACGTGAGGACCATCTTCTCATACTTCGCCGGTCAGCGGCAGACGCTGCTGTTTAGCGCTACCATGCCGAGGAAGATACAGAACTTCGCCAGGTGAGTACTTTACCTTCACACCTGTTCATGGATCAATCTTATGGGTTAGGTTTCTTTTACTTCTGGCACAACTCCTATTGGTGGCCTTCAAAGGGTTATTGGAGTTATTGGTTGCCTTCAAGGGTTATTCGTACATTAATGTGTAAAGTTTGGTTCGAAGAGGTGTGATCCTTAAACACTCAGGAGCAAAGAGTGGAGAAGGAAACGAGACATTCAGTTTTATTTGCATATCCATACAGTAATCTGTAAAAATAGCTACTGAAGGCCGCTGTAGCTAATGGAATTGACAGAGCTACAATTCCCTTCAGGGCTTTATTAGTAGTATCGATAAATGTTGATCAGGCACATAGCTCCAAGGACCGACGGGGGCTGTAAGGTCGTAGTGTTGGGACGTACCTCCCAGAAGTTGCACCGACGATCTGGTGAGAATGCAGCTGGGGATGCGAGGAACACGGGACTGATCGATGTGGAGATCTTTGGGGAAGGCCTGTGGCTGATGATGATAGATAAATTCCGTCCTATTTGTATTATCGTACATTAATATATATACATGTTCTGAAGTATGGTATAGCTTATGCAGCTGCAGCGTTCATCGGAGGTATCAGAGGTCCCAAATATGTGGTCCCAGGATCGAATCCAGACTTCTGTATAATTAAGCATATGCTCAGGAACTGCGTCACGTAAGCAGATAAAACCATTTATTGGCTACAACGCCTTTCATATTAAAATAAGATACTGTATATACGTTAATGTCGCGCCGCTATATTCCAGGTCGGCGCTGGTGAAGCCGGTGACAGTGAACGTTGGCCGCGCCGGCGCCGCGTCGCTGAACGTCCGCCAGGAGTTGGAGCCGGTGAAGGCGGAAGCGCGCACCGTCCACCTGCTTCAGTGCCTACAGAAGACACCGCCTCCTGTCCTGGTCTTCGCTGAGAGGAAGCAGGACGTAGACGCCATACATGAGTATCTACTCCTCAAAGGTGAGCTTTACGGATCTTGCCGAACCCGCGAGGGCACGAGGATATATGTCTGCTGCTGTGAGTTGACTGTTTGTATTCTGGTTAATTTATGAGAGAATGAGATGGATCTGCTGTGGAGCTGGTAAACAGAAAGTGTGTGTGAGATTCTGTGTAGGGGTGACCGTGTGTGAGAGTGTGCGTGCGTGAGAGTGAGTATGAGTGTGTGTGTGTGGAGTTGAGTGTGAGAGTGTGTGTGAAAGTGGATGTGTGTGTGAGAGTGAGTGTGGGAGATTGTTTTTTTTTATTGAAGTAAGTACCAACGAAAGAGTAAATTAAGATTATAATAGTGCAGATTTCAATGTTTCTCGCTCTCACTCTCTTTTCCTATATTCAGAATGAGAGAGAAATACAGTACGGAGACTAATCTCCACGGTGTGAAGCGGAATGGCTGGCACGCTGCGGTCTGGAGAGGGAATCGCGATAGGGAAACTATAAACAATGTGTTCCTTCTCACTCTCTCTGTCTATCTCAAAAGAAGTTTCTTCTCCTTCACCGTTCATACTTAACAATGAATCGTTTTTCGAATAGGTGTGGAAGCGGTAGCCATCCACGGTGGTAAGGACCAGGAGGAGAGGTCGCGAGCAGTTGAAGCATTTAGGAGAGGAGAGAAGGATGTCCTGGTGGCCACCGACGTGGCTAGCAAAGGTGTGTAGTGATTAGTGTTACCAGTGCAAACTTGGTGATAGTTCGGATGATGTACACTGCATCAGATTGTATTTACCAGCGCTCAGTGTCCTACATATTAGCAGTATTGGGTGACTGTTGCTGGAGATGATCTGGCCATGCTGAAGTGAAATTACTGGACGTCCTCCTCAAATCGTATTCCTTATATCTGAAGGTGGTGACTATCTAAATCCATCACACTTCCCCTCGTGAAGTTTCGCTATCTCGTCCTGTCTCCGGCCACTCAGGGAGCATCGAAGACTGTGGAGTCGAGGATGTTGAGCATCTGATCAGACTAACGGCTGCGGACCCTCGGCCTTTTCCCTTCCACTTTCCCAGCAACCACAAGATTTCAAGGTTGTCTTCATCTTTCTTAGTCCGAAGTACTCTAAGATTCGCTTGAGGCTCGATGCTTTGGTCCGAAGTACAGTCCATGGCATCCAGAGCATTTTTCTCCAGGATCATTTATGATGTATCTTGGCGACTAGTGCAACGATGCAGTGTATATCATCCAAACTACCTCCACGTACAGCTTTCATCCACGAGAGATATGCAAGTTGTCTAATGGTATACGAACTCCGTCTCCAGGTCTGGACTTCGCCAACATCCAGCACGTGATTAACTACGACATGCCGGAGGACATCGAGAACTACGTGCACCGCATAGGGCGCACGGGGCGCGCCGGGGGCGGCGGCGTCGCGACCACGCTGCTCGGGCGCGCGGCCGAGGACAGCGTGTTGCGCGACCTAGCGCACCTGCTACGAGAGGCTGGACAGAAGGTGAGCGACGAATATTTCACTAGCCACAGCGCCCTTTAAACCGGATCACAGCAATATCCGCGCAGTACTGTGTGTCGGCTGCAATAGGCGCTGCGGTGGTACCTAGACGGTCTCCGGCAACAGAGACACTACCACCAGTGATAGCTATAGGTCCTTCAAACCGGATCACAGCAATGTCCGCACAGTACTGTGTGTCGCCTGCAATAGGCGCTGCGGTGGTACCTAGACGGTCTCCGGCAACAGAGACACTACCACCAGTGATAGCTATAGGTCCTTCAAACCGGATCACAGCAATGTCCGCACAGTACTGTGTGTCGGCTGCAACAGGCGCTGCGGTGGTACCTAGACGGTCTCCGGCAACAGAGACACTACCACCAGTGATAGCTATAGGTCCTTTAAACCGGATCACAGCAATGTCCGCACAGTACTGTGTGTCGGCTGCAATAGGCGCTGCGGCGGTACCTAGACGGTCTCCGGCAACAGAGACACTACCACCAGTGATAGCTATAGGTCCTTCAAACCGGATCACAGCAATGTCCGCACAGTACTGTGTGTCGGCTGCAACAGGCGCTGCGGTGGTACCTAGACGGTCTCCGGCAACAGAGACACTACCACCAGTGATAGCTATAGGTCCTTCAAACCGGATCACAGCAATGTCCGCACAGTACTGTGTGTCGGCTGCAATAGGCGCTGCGGTGGTACCTAGACGGTCTCCGGCAACAGAGACACTACCACCAGTGATAGCTATAGGTCCTTCAAACCGGATCACAGCAATGTCCGCACAGTACTGTGTGTCGGCTGCAATAGGCGCTGCGGCGGTACCTAGACGGTCTCCGGCAACAGAGACACTACCACCAGTGATAGCTATAGGTCCTTCAAACCGGATCACAGCAATGTCCGCACAGTACTGTGTGTCGGCTGCAACAGGCGCTGCGGTGGTACCTAGACGGTCTCCGGCAACAGAGACACTACCACCAGTGATAGCTATAGGTCCTTCATACCGGATCACAGCAATGTCCGCACAGTACTGTGTGTCGGCTGCAATAGGCGCTGCGGTGGTACCTAGACGGTCTCCGGCAACAGAGACACTACCACCAGTGATAGCTATAGGTCCTTCAAACCGGATCACAGCAATGTCCGCACAGTACTGTGTGTCGGCTGCAATAGGCGCTGCGGCGGTACCTAGACGGTCTCCGGCAACAGAGACACTACCACCAGTGATAGCTATAGGTCCTTCAAACCGGATCACAGCAATGTCCGCACAGTACTGTGTGTCGGCTGCAACAGGCGCTGCGGTGGTACCTAGACGGTCTCCGGCAACAGAGACACTACCACCAGTGATAGCTATAGGTCCTTCAAACCGGATCACAGCAATGTCCGCACAGTACTGTGTGTCGGCTGCAATAAGCGCTGCGGTGGTACCTAGACGGTTTCCGGCAACAGAGACACTTCCACCAGTGATAGCTATAGGTCCTTCAAACCGGATCACAGCAATGTCCGCACAGTACTGTGTGTCGGCTGCAATAGGCGCTGCGGCGGTACCTAGACGGTCTCCGGCAACAGAGACACTACCACCAGTGATAGCTATAGGTCCTTCAAACCGGATCACAGCAATGTCCGCACAGTACTGTGTGTCGGCTGCAACAGGCGCTGCGGTGGTACCTAGACGGTCTCCGGCAACAGAGACACTACCACCAGTGATAGCTATAGGTCCTTCAAACCGGATCACAGCAATGTCCGCACAGTACTGTGTGTCGGCTGCAATAGGCGCTGCGGTGGTACCTAGACGGTCTCCGGCAACAGAGACACTACCACCAGTGATAGCTATAGGTCCTTCAAACCGGATCACAGCAATGTCCGCACAGTACTGTGTGTCGGCTGCAATAGGCGCTGCGGTGGTACCTAGACGGTCTCCGGCAACAGAGACACTACCACCAGTGATAGCTATAGGTCCTTCAAACCGGATCACAGCAATGTCCGCACAGTACTGTGTGTCGGCTGCAATAGGCGCTGCGGCGGTACCTAGACGGTCTCCGGCAACAGAGACACTACCACCAGTGATAGCTATAGGTCCTTTAAACCGGATCACAGCAATGTCCGCACAGTACTGTGTGTCGGCTGCAATAAGCGCTGCGGTGGTACCTAGACGGTTTCCGGCAACAGAGACACTTCCACCAGTGATAGCTATAGGTCCTTCAAACCGGATCACAGCAATGTCCGCACAGTACTGTGTGTCGGCTGCAATAAGCGCTGCGGTGGTACCTAGACGGTTTCCGGCAACAGAGACACTTCCACCAGTGATAGCTATAGGTCCTTCAAACCGGATCACAGCAATGTCCGCACAGTACTGTGTGTCGGCTGCAATAGGCGCTGCGGTGGTACCTAGACGGTCTGCGGCAACAGAGACACTACCACCAGTGATAGCTATAGGTCCTTTAAACCGGATCACAATTTTTCAACACGGATTGGACGTACGTCGCGGTAACTTCACCACGCTTATTTAAACGATCTCTATGTATATACAATACAGTTCAAATTTGTTTGATTAAACGGTACTGTATTAACCGACTCTGCACGCGTCGTCGTCGCGCTGCCAGTATATATGAACATTGCGACCGTTTAATTTAGCCGTGTAAATTCCCGCGTCGCATCGCCGTTACACTCGTCTACCTGATGCGCTTGTTTAAATGCACTCTTTGATACAGAGCACACGGTTCATATTTGATTAAACAACTGGGACTGTATTATCCGGCTAAGTGTACGCGTCGTCGTCGCGCTGTCAGTATATATGAACATTGCGACCGTTTAATTTAGCCGTGTAATAATTCCCGCGTCGCGTCGCCGTTACACTCGTCTACCTGATGCGCTTGTTTAAATGCACTCTTTGATACAGAGCACACGGTTCATATTTGATTAAACAACTGGGACTGTATTATCCGGCTAAGTGTACGCGTCATCGTCGCGCTGCCAGTATATATGAACATTGAGATGGGTGTAAAGGGTCACATAAGAACGCACGGAACCCAAGCCAACCTCACCAGCTCGTGGTGCAGCCTGCTAATCAATAAACGAGGCTCTGGCTCCCACCAGCCAGCATTGGGCCAGCGTGGCGGGAAATTGCTCAAATGCCTCTACCTGAACCCCTACTAACGACGGACCCTGTTTCCCGGCGATACTTGCAGCGTCGGTCTATGTCCAACAGTGGACGCCTATCGGCTGCTGATGGTGGGCATAGCGACACATGGACATGTACTTTGAAAGCATTAATGTGTTCCGGTTTGAAGGGCGCTATAGTTAGTGATGTTACTGGGTTAACGAGATTCAAGATCCTGTGTATATCATCTTACCACCGTCACCTTGTTACGGACAGGCCTATCACTTACCATCAGGTGAAGGTCCTGGGCGACTCCTCGCCTCGTAGTATAAAAAAAATGAAATCGACCTGAGTACACTTCTGACGACGTTCTTTGGAGAAGTCATTTATTTGAGTGTTGGTGATGAAGTTCTTGATGATGTTGACGGTGGATTGTGACTGTCATGATAACGCTGATGATGGTGATATCCCAAACCCGTCACAGTAGAGGTAAAAGGTTCTTGAGAACCGATCATTCAAAGAAACAACAGCATCCACGCTCATGCAACGAATCAGATCTGTAGCTGCTCATTCAATTCAAGACTTGGTCAGGCAGGTTACCGTTACCATGGTAACCAGATTAAGATATCCTCAACTCAACTTATCTCTATCCGTCAGGTGCCGTCGTTCCTGCTCGACATGATAGGGGAACCGGACGTGCCAGCGGCGGACGGCCAGGGCTGCTCGTACTGCGGAGGTCTTGGACACAGGATCACGGGTATGTATTCAGAACATGGTGCAGTTCCAACTGATCGCGTCAGACGAACAGCTGCAGTGTGCGTTTTCTATTTACAGAATGTCCCAAGCTGGAGGCCGTGCAGAACAAGCAGGCTTCGAACATCGGCAGGCGGGACTACCTGGCGAACACGGCTGCTGACTACTGAGCCAAAGGGGTTGGGGTGGCGCTTCCATATATTACCAACACCAGGGTAGGAAAACCTTCGCCCGACAACAACAATCTGGTGTCAGGACACTGCAGCATCACGTTTGTACTGTATCACTCGAGTATCGAAGATATGAGGAACCCTTCAGTCTTCGATGGATGAGATGAAGATGTGTTCATACCTTCGTAAGTATCATCATCATCAGCTGATAGACGTCCACTGCTGGACATGGCCATCTTCGGCGACTACACGATCCCCTGCGCTCTGGTCTAGGTAGTAAGAATATACCTAAGGATAAACCCTGTCCGTCCTAGGAGACTGAAAGGGCTTCCAGGTTCGTGTGGAGATGTTCCGTTGAGTCGAATGAGAAGCGAACTAGTGATGTACCACAAATGTAGTGTTGTACCAACCGATGAAGTGTAAAATTTTCTTAATACAATCAGCACATTTGTATCTACTGTAAGTTTCCTAAGCGAAATAAATTATTTTCTATTATACAATTTTTTTTAAATTTAAATCGAACCGGACCCTCACCTGATAACAAGTGATACGCCTGCCCGTAACGTGGCGCTAGTTAAGATGTCACTTCATCGTCTCATGCTTGTCGCCTTGAGATATATCGTTACCTCAGTAATTTCACTAGCCACAACGCCTTTTAAACCGGATCACAGTAATGTTTGCATACTACTGTTTATCGGCTACAATATGAGCTGGTACTTTTTTTTAATCAAATTAAACGACGAGTCGAGTGGGACCCTCACCTGATAACAAGTGATACGCCTGCCCGTAACGTGGCGCTAGTTAAGATGTCACTTCATCGTCTCATGCTTGTCGCCTTGAGATATATCGTTACCTCAGTAATTTCACTAGCCACAACGCCTTTTAAACCGAATACAGTAACCGAGCACAGTAATGTTTGCATACTACTGTTTATCGGCTACAATATGAGCTGGTACTTTTTTTTAATCAAATTAAACGACGAGTCGAGTGGGAGCCTCACCTGATAACAAGTGATACGCCTGCCCGTAACGTGGCGCTAGTTAAGATGTCACTTCATCGACTCACGCTTGTCGCCTTGAGATATATCGTCTCATTATCCCAGTAGTTTCACTAGCCACAAAGCCCTTCAAACCGGAATCGAGCAAGGTTTTCTTGCAGCGGCGGCTTCGAGCAGCGGACGTACTTCGGGACGTATAAAATAAAATAAGCGAATAACTTAAAAATCGTTTTTTTTTCTCTTTTTATTTTTTAATATCTTAAAATACAATGAACCGAACAATCGAAAACATAAAAAACACAAAACTTATGCTTTTTTTTTTTATTATAATACATGATTCTTCGCACTTCCGGCGGACGCGGAAACTGTACACGGGCAAGCGAGCGACGCGGCGACCAGCGCGGCAGCAGCGCCAAGTAGTAGTGTGCAAATATTACCAACTACCCCCCTCCCAATAGCCAACTCGGTTACTGAGCTAACAGGTCTCCCCGCAGGCGTTGCTCTCGTTACTGTGATATACAGGGTGTGGTGTATCAGTTGCCCAGCAGTGGGCTTTCCAACATCTGACCAATAAAGTATGCTTTAAATAAACTTGAGTTTATATGACAAGCTACAGCGCCCTTTAAACCGGACAGCAGTAAGATTTGCACACTACTGCTGTGAAGACATCTGCTCCTCTCTCATCTCTTCTTCAGTTTCTATTCATCACCACCGCTGTCCCCAAGGTATGCGCTGGTCTCCGCCACCCTCTATGACGTGACCATGTCCTGGACCCACCCCCGAGCGGTCACCCATCCATTCCGAGCTCATTAAATGAAATATCTAAATATTACAATGATTTATATATAAAAGAAACAATTAGCGATATTTATAAGCGGCGCGTACGCAAGCCCACCGCTGGGCTTGCGCTCAATTGGGCGGCGATTGGCTTATCATACGGCACGATCCGTCACGGGGCGGACAGTGGACCCTAGTGAAGTGCACTTAAAATGCCCACTAGTGGGCAAAACGTGGGGATACTTTAAAGGCACGTTAAACACCTCTCAACATATTCGTGATAATCGATTTCGTTAATACATACATATACATATATATATATATATCTTGTTTTAAATGTTGCCCACCCCATGTGGGATCTGGGATTGGGATATATGCCCACTATGACCATAAACAATTTATCTTATCCTTTGTTTAAAATATTTTATAATAATATATATAAGGTGAACAGTTGGCTCCGGCTTCGGTGTTCGATTTTGTATGGTCAGGCTTACACGTCAAAACCTGGTGCAGCGGCAGGAGTACGGAGACACAATAAACATGCATCACTGTGGAATTAGAGACAGTGTTACCAGTAACAGTAACAGTAACAAATACCAACAGTAACCAACAAAGCGGTATGCAATGTACTTAAAAATATTTAATCTGCGAGTACGGTTCAATTGAAACCGCTGAACCACATCTCGGTCTGCTATAGAAGTAAATGGTGTTACTGGTAACAGTGGTCTGTTAAACATCATCAGACAGTAACAAAGAGCTGACGGTGTTATGTTTAGGATACTTAAAAAAAAATGAGATCGGCCAGAATAAGTACAAACAACAAATCGACAGATCTTAATATGGAAATGGGTAATTACCGGTAACAAACATCGGTTTTATCGTCAATTTGGTAACGGATAGCTGATGTTATATTCAAGGTATATTAAAATATTGTTCGGTAAGTAAGGTGCATTTAGAACCACTGGACCAACCACTCGGCAATTGGTTGCAGTATTACCGGTAACAGTTAGCTGTTCAACATCAACACTTAGTAACGAAGATATGTCCAAGGTATTTTCAAAACTTGGTCGACAGGAATGGTGGAAGTGATGACAATATTACCGGTAACGAACTGGTAATATGCCCCCAACTTCAAGTAACAGAGTATATAGAACAGCTATTTGCTTGTAAAGCTTTAACATCACATTCGGATCCTTACAAAGGTTCTGTTGAATAGTCAGAAACGGAGGGTAGTCCGAGAAAATAATGTTGGTCAGGATTTTTTCACTACCCACATGGAATAAGTGAAAAGATTGTAACAAAATGACAATAACAATATAACTGCGCGAAAATTCATCAGCGCATTTATGAATTGAACTTGCCCACCGCTGGGCAAACGCCCACTATCCACACAATTACATAGACGGTTGATGATGACGTGTGTTACAAGCAGACATTAAGGCTGATGTAGATTTAAACGATTCCACTTGATTATATTTCCCACTTACCCACGCGTGGACATGCAGACACAGGTAAGCGCTGCGTGGCGTATGCATTACCATCACAAAACCAAACACCGAAACCGTTAAGTGAAAGTGGAGCACGTGGGGCTGCTGGTGGTGGCCGTCGGTTAGGTGACGAAGTCGTAGCCCAGGTATTTCTTATTTTTCCGCCTCACCCTCGACGACGCCTTCTTCTCGTCGTAGTCGTCGGAGGTGTCCTGGTCGTAGACGCTGTTGTCCATCACCCAGTCCTCGCCCATCTCCGTCTTTATCTGTATCTGCTTCACCTGCTCCCTGACCGACGGCTGGAGCTTCTTCTTTCTCTTCTTCATGCCGTCGGCGTCCTTCGACCTCTTCCTCGGCCTGTTCTCGAGCACCAGGTGCTCGTACTCGCCGACGATGTAGTTCTCCGGGTCGTAGCTGGTGGTGACCTCGACGCCGACGGACGGGTCCACGTCGGGCAGTATGTAGTAGTTCTCGAAGTCGCCCTGCAGCGTGATCTCGTTCATC
Organism: Ornithoptera priamus; assembly: GCA_029034505.1. Lineage (NCBI taxonomy): Eukaryota > Metazoa > Arthropoda > Insecta > Lepidoptera > Papilionidae > Ornithoptera > Ornithoptera priamus. The sequence goes on along the minus strand of JARDWD010000587.1, from coordinate 338,458 downwards.
TCGGTGGTGAAGTGCCTCTTCTTCTTGCCGGTGTTGCAGTGCTTGATGTACGCGTACTTTGGCTTGCTCTCCTCAGGTATGATGTTCACGGTCCACTCCCTGTTCTCCGACACCGGTATCTCCTTCACCTCCTCCATGGTGATCTCCTGTTCTTCAGCTATCTCATAGATGAAGTTGTCGGATATGTTGCCGTCGTCCATTATGTGGAGTACCTCGTTCTGAGGCTCCAGCGGCTCCGATGTTGATGTTTGGGGTATTATCTGGAATGAAGGTTACATCCATGGTATTACTGTGCGTGGGATCAGATGAACTTGCCCACTATTTGTTTTCGCTTGTTAGGATATTTACACGAACGCTACCACAGCAGCGCCTGTTTCTGCCGCCGAACAATACTGTGCAAACATTACTGTGTTCCGGTTTGAAGGGCGCTGTAGCTAGTGTAATTACTTGGGTAACGAGACTCGACATCTTATGTTTGAAGGTGACGAGCGCAATATGGTGCAGTGTATACCATTCTAACGGCACATTATTATGAACAGGTGTATCACTTATTTTAAGGTGAAACCCGCGCTAGTCTCGGCGAATATTAAAAAAAAAAAAAACAAAATATTAAATCTCAGTACCACCGAGTCCTCCCATATGCTACTACTACCTCAGTATTATTCAAACGCTTAATGCCCACAGCTGGACATAGCGTTTCCCAAGAAGTGAAGAATATTACATATATTAATTATTAGTTTGCTCGTTGGCATGTACATTAAAAGGTGCTACCATTTTTTTTTCTGATCTATTCTCTTTTTTGTCTATGAAATGACGATCGAGACGTTCACGTGAATGTAAGTGATACTTCCGCCCGACAACGTGGCGCTAGTTAAATGATATACGTATGTCTCTTAAATCTCGTTATTTTACGTTAAATCTCGTAACCCCAATAATTTCACTAGCTACAGCGCCTTTCAAACCGGAGCACTATAACGTTTGCATATTAAAGTTTGGTCGTTGCGTTGGTAACTAAACGGTCGCCGTCAACAGCGACACTACCACCAGTGTTTGGTAGCGATCCTAACCTAACCTAACCTAACCTAACCCTAACAGATTCCCGCCCTGTCATGGCGGAGGGGTTCAGTAACCGTGGCGAGGTCACCCACGGTGAAGCGAAGAGGAACCTGCTACCCGACCAACTCGCAGCGAAGGGTCGGCCCGAGACGGCTGCACCAGGTTAGAGCACCGGTTAGATAACTGGAACTCACCGGAGCCGCCGGGGGCTGCAGAGGCAGTTTCATACTGCCCCTGCAGCCGAGGTGGAGTCGTGGCGAGAGCACCCTCTGCGACTAACGGGTGGCGGCGGGCCCAACATCAGATCCGCTGCAGCGAGCAAGAAAGAGTTTTCTCTCTTGGCTGCCATGGCCTCTGGGCGATTATAAGGGGCTGAAGGGGGGGCTGTGTGTTCCAACGTACCCTTACAGGGATGGAAAGTGAGGTTCTTCCCTCCCGAGATGGAGCTGTATAATGCAGTCGGTGCTGGCGGGTGATGGATGTGTACGAAAACATTTCGTCGACGACAGTGGAACATCGTGGGGGTTTTAGTCGGTGCAAGTCCGACATAACATCTTTTTGCCCCCTCAAGGGTAGTTATGCGAACGCATTCCCCCCACATAAAAAAAAATCCAAAAACATTCCATAGCCAATAGAAATATCTCTCTATTCCTTTCTATTTAAAATAGTATAACAAATACAATACCTCAATGATCTGCTTCGGATCCGCCATCTTGGTTATGACCTGTTCCGATTGTGTTATGGATGCTTCCGCTTTGTCAGATTCCACCTTGACCACCCACAGCTGCTTCCGCTGCAGGTTCTTCAATGAGCTAATTGATCAAGCACTGTTTAAGTATAAATCGGTAATCGAATCTCTTCTCTCTTCTTCTCTTTTTAAGGTATATGAGATGGACAATAGCTGGTATTGGAATATTAGTTTTTTTTTTTTTAACCAAGCTACGAGCGAGACGATCACCTGATGTTAAGTGATACGTCCCTCCCTCACTAAGTTGGGATATACACTGCAATACATTATGCTCATCGCCTTGTCACATATGACGGGTCTCGTTACCGCAGTAATTTCACCAGCTGCAGCGCCCTTAAAACCGGAACACGGACGTTTGGTCGCTGCTGTGGTTTCTAACTAGACGGTGACCAACACCAGAGACCAGCAGTGACGTTGCGCCAGCTCTTCGAGACGTCTTCCTCGTTCCGATGATGTTCAGGCTCAGTGGGGTACAAACCCAAGCTTCTACATCTACATATGATGCAGTGTAACTTAGGAAGTTACCATGGTAACGAGACAACATATTACTTCTGACATATCCCTAAGGAATAAAAGCCCTATTCTCTATACAAAAAAAAAAAAAAAAAAAAAAAAAAAAAAAAAAAAAAAAAAATCTTGCGCGACGTTATGAATGAGCTGGAGTATCACATACCATCAGTAAACAATTCTCCTTATCGATTCCATTTCTTGATAGTATTACCGATCTTAGTCTTACTGGAGACCGATAAACAGTGGTGTGCAAGCATTACTGCCTTCCAGTATGAGAGGCGCGATGGCTAGTGTGATTAATAGCGTTGAACATTTTATTCCTCAAGATGAGCACGTTGCAGTGTATACCGTCCTAACCAGGCCTACATCGTCGCAAGACGGCGTCGATCACTCACAATCACGTGAACTCATCACTGCTGTACAAATGTAATGCGTGTACTGACAGATAGCCCAAGGTGTCGACCAGTTGGCGCACGTTCAGCCTGGACACGGCGACATCCGGCTCCTTCTTGAGCGGCTCCACGCTGTAGTTGTGCTCCATGCGGATGATGTCAGCGGCTGGTGGGCAAGAGAACATTCATCAGCACACGAAGAGGTCGAACTTTACGAAGATTTTTTTTTTTTTTTATTTTACCACTCGACGAGAGAGGCGGTGCAATCACCTGATGGTAAGTGATACGCCTGCCCATAACAACGTGGCGCTAGTTAAGATATATACATTGCATCATAAGTCATAAGATGTCGGGGTCTCGTTACCTCAGTATACACATTAACTACAGCGCCCTTCAAACCGGAACGCAGTACTGTTTGTCGGCGCTGCGGTGGTAACTACCTAGACGGTCACCAGCAACAGAGACACTACAGCTTACTATTGACAACGGTGGCAGCAACCCTGACGGGTTTAAAGAAACCCTACCACCGACTGAAGAGTACACCAAGACCAGACATGTATGATGATGACCAGCCCGTGGCAGTTGCAGCCGATGGAGGAGAGACAGGACATAAGGGTATGTGCTCCTCCTTCAAGGTGACGTCATAAAAGTGATCAGTATACATTGAAGAAAATCTACGTCAGTAGATCAGAACTGTATAAAAATTACTGTGATCCGGTTTGAAGGTTGCTATATCTAGTAAAGTTACTGGAGTAGTGAGACTACTTTCCAAGTGTCAAATTGATGAGTGCAATGTGTTGTGTATATCATCCTAACCAGCGCCATTTTGTTATTGTCAGGGTTATCACTTAACTTCAGGTGAGCGGTCTGCTCGTCTCATAGTGTGGCAGAATAAAGATGTCAATGAATCCTACAATTATTAGTTATATTGTGAGTGATGGGCGTAAGGAGTCCCTCACAAGAACTCACAGGATCCAAGCCAACCCCACCAGCTCGTGGTGGACCCTGCTAATAAACAAACGATGGATATGAACTCCTACAGACGAGCCCTAACGCCCGACGGCGCTTAAAGCTATGCTGACTGCAGCACGGAACTGATCCATGTGGATATTTTTGGGTGACGCCTAACTCCAGCAGCGGACATCTATCGGCTGATGATTATGAGAATTTAGAAACACCCTGTATAAACTGGCTTTACCTTTAGGCGGGCCTTTAAGGAATCTTTCGTATGCCGCGAGGAACCCGACGTGAGCCGACGCAGCGCCTGCAACAAGCGCCCGTAACTAGCTACTGCCTTATACAGGGTGTTCCTTTTTTATTAAACTTTCTATTTTATATATCAATAATGAACCTACCAGTTTCATGTCTTATATATTTTTTTCTCAACGACCTTCGAGAAGTAGTGGACAGACCAACAGATCTGGTGTGATTTAATAGTGTTTAAATAGAAGCAGTATTGGTGATCAGGAGAAGGATATGAGGGAATGGGGATATTTATACCAGTACATTTATTACCTTTTTTATCACTTGCAGACTGAGTAATCGGCGCTTCTTGCTCTTGTGGAGTAAGGAGTTCTGGTAGCATTGGAGAGTCAATCCAGAGGCCTTGTGCATCCAATTCAAAATGATACCTGCACAGGGAGAAGCATCTTAATAAAAAGCGCAGCTTTCTCATATTCCCCACCCTTGGACTTGAGGCTTCCTCTTACAAGAATGTCATAGATGTCATCACAGTGGCCAAGTGTATATCGGTGATCTGCTATACCTTCACACCATTTATTATCTTTCCTTTATATGAAGTTAACTAATTGGTTCGTACCCCAGGTACATATATTTACCAAGATCTCAACTATCATGCACTTATTCAGACATTGCCGAGGTAATTGAACATTATATTCAAGCTTTCTAGATTCTCCATCATGATGACTGGAGTATTCAACCGCTTAATCACCAAAAATCTTAGACTTGATATGCAGCATTATATAACTTCAGGAGATTGCAACACCACAGCTCATTAAGCATTTTGCTGGGGTATTTCGAATATCCTTTTTCTTCAGCTATGTGCCAATGGAAATCACAATCAAATAGTTCAGCAGTTCCAGATATAAGTCGGAGCAAACAGATTTAAATTATTCGAATATTTTATTATTATTAAATATATTGGTGTTGGTTCACTCTATTGAAGATTCTAGAGTTATTCAAGAATGAGTAGCACCTGAACCGATTCACTTTGTTCGGAAACTGAACAGATGTTTAAAGATGGCAGAATTATATCATGTGTAATTGGAATGTAACATCTTTAAGAGATACATACCCGCATAATTGTAAGCTGACATGTCTCCATAAGCATTCACTCTCCTCTTGCATAGCACCTTCAATCCATTCTTGCCTTGGGCCTTCTCCATCTGATGATGTGTTCACGCTGAAAGAAAATTATACATAATTAACAATGTGCAATGTCTTTCAAAGTTTAGAAAGATTTATCAAAATTAAATATTGATGCAAATAATCGCCATTTACTAATTCCTCTGTCTTGCTATGCCCTACCATGTTAAGTGGAATCAGCACCAATTTTATGTTTTTTGAGTAATTAACTATATAATTAATCCACTGTTGTGCACACACCAGTATTACAGTTTTCTAAGGACTCATAGTTGCTATTCACATCTTATGTAACTCCCACAAGAAACAGTACACACCCAGTTTCCTCACAATTTTTATCCTTCTTTATTAGCTCAAACTTAAATAGGATTAAAAGTTCTCTTATTATATTTTGTGTAACTTTACCACAATTACAACTTAGTAATAATTATAATTTAATATTCATTTTACCAGTATTAAAAATATACTCTACATAATTTTTTTAAATAATGATTATTATCATTATTGCTTTTAGTAATTAAAATTTGATTTGATGCAGTAAGCAATATTGATATAAATGAACTAGGTATTAGATGTTTGTGCTGCAAGCATATTTGAAAGAGTGCCAACTCTGCAATGAGATTATTCTTATATACAATTAACAATAAAATTCATATGTATCATAACTAAAGCAAAAGTACTGATCAAAGATATAACAAAATTATGTTACAACATTTTCCTTACATTTTAATTGAAAAACATAATGTATATCTTTAAAAATTTTATTTTTAGATTTATCTTTAGACTTTGAATTTTGATAACATCTATTATATTAGTAATATCTATCGTCAACATATTTTTTAATTATTTAGCGAAATTAATAGACCAATGATGAAAATAGTGGTAATTTTTTTATTAAACTTAAATTTTATACGGTGATACAAAATGTAAACATCCAATTAGACTTTAAAAATTTTACTAGAAATAGGCGTAAAGCAGCCGTGGAGGTCACGGGCCCGGACGCCGTGAATACGGTTTTATCCTCGTTAGGGTATAAATGGATAACTGTGGGTTAAAATAAATGATAACACTTACTTATAGAAAGAAAAGCTGCAAACCACATCATACTCCAAATTACAGCCCTCAACTACACACTTTTGTGCAGTCATAATGGTGGCTTGACCCGCGACCTCCAAATATGGTGTCGGATATCTCACATCGTTGTTTATACAAGAAAATTATCAAAAACTATAGTTTAGCGCCTAAACTAACTTTCAAACAAACTAATTTGATGGATCTTTGGAAAATTATCAATCAAATGTCGAAAATGACATGCTGTCACGAAAAGTCGAAGTCTTAAATGCGTGCCATGAAATGGTGATGTAATTCTTTATTGTCTTGGTATCGGGCAACACTGAACTAGAGTATCGATTGCAAAAGAATCGAATAGAATAATTTATTCAACCATAAAATCAACCAATAGGATAGAATAATATTTCAATAGTACTAATCTAAGCTTTTGGAATGTATATTAAGTTTTAATTATCATAACTACAAGAAATTAACATAAGCCATTTCTCTAAAGTGTTTATTAGTATAGAAATAAAAAAAAATTGTGGTTAAAATTTTCCTATTTCTTTATTTATATTCCTCATTATCTAATTGTGGTCAATTACTGAACATAGCCCTTCCCAAGGATATGTACATACAGTCAGCATGGCCTCCAGTACTGCTGGGCACTAGAGACTGTCCTATTTAGGGTATTTATATAATTCACTAAAAAATTATTCATTACACCTCCTTATTAATACGATTTAACAAATTTTATCTGTTTAATTAATAAAGTAGTAAAAACTTATAACATCTTTCTTTTTATTTCTATAATAACTTTTTCGTTTTAGTAGTTTTTAAGTATATTTTACTGGTTTTCTTGTATACGTACTATGATAAAGACTATATATATAAATCTTCTTCCTCCCGCCCTTTTCTTAGCTATGTAGGGTCGGCATAGTATATACTTCTCTTCCATATCCCTCTATCAGCCGTCATATCTGAATTCACACTCTTCTTATACATATCTTCATTCACACAATCCATCCGCACTTTCTTCGGTCTTGTCAACATTATACATAAATCTAGATTTTCACTAGATATTTTAATTAAGAGTATCGATTTTATCATCGATCTCACTAGATTCCGATTTTCAGTGCTGCTGTAAGAAATAATTAATCATAGACTAAGGCAAAAATTTTTTTTACATGATACCTTACAAAATAATTAAACTTAATGCAATTTTTCTTAAGATATCGCCTATGAAAGAAACTTTTTGATACATAATACCATTACAGGAGTTAGTTACTTCAAGAGAAAGTGATATTTATCAAAAAGTTTTTATATAAATATTATTAACAATCATAGACAATAGCTGCGAGATAAAATGTATTGATTGCGTTGTTTCGTTACTTCCGGTCAAATAGAGGTTATTTCATTACTATTAATATGAGTATTCGTAAAGAAGAGTCGCAGCTAGTGTTATGTATATACATCATGGCTTTTGTTTGCTGTTATTTATTGTTAACACTGAATCCTAACTTGTCATTGTCAAAAATTCATTGACAATTTTGACAAAATAATGTCATCAATTATAAATACTTTGTCCTTGTGGTCAAATTGTTTCGTCAAATGTAAAGGCTAACCATTGCTTAATTAATATATAGTGATTTATGATGTTTAAGCTTATTAGATATTTACTTAAGTTTTTCAATCAACCTATATAAACGTAAATTGATTCGTCATGGAAATTCTTTTCACGTTACGTAATTTTTTTATTACCACTAATAATGAACCAATATTCTTTTGTTTTAGTTTCATGCGCGTAGTATCTAGTAAAATTACTGTGAGTAACGAAACTCGACATCTTATCATTAAAGAGTCTAGCATAAACAGTGTTTATCATACTCTTTAGCTTTAAATTACTATTAGATAACATCATTAAGGAATAAAGAAGTATGATTGATTATGTAACATTGTAAACTGCTCTCATTGTTATTCCTAAATACTAAAAATTCTAATCTTACGAAGGTTTTCTTTTTCACAATTAATTTTAATAATAAAATTTGTTAAATTAAGAATATTTAACATTTATGAACATTAGTTTATCTAATTTTATAAACTTTATAATGTAGCTTATATCCTCAGTACTGTTACCTTCTGCTAGTAAGAATAGGACTATTATAAGTTTCACTTATAGATTACTAAAAGGGGTTTGTGTTCACAGATCTAGTTTGGGGCCCCCTCAAAGCTCATGGTTATATATTTGCAGATTTATCTTCTCTTAGAATATGTTTAGGCAGTGCACAGAAGCATTCCCAATCATGGAGATCCTAGTAACATACCGAAGATCATCCTGTAGGTTTTAGAGCTGAAAATCACTCATAACACTTGCCTTAGAAGCAAGGCGTCTTGAGCTTCCTCTCCAATAAAATTGTTGCACACATAAACAACTGTTTCTTTAACAAGTCATTATCATAATCAGCTGGTAGACGTCCATTGCTGGTTTGATCCTTTTTTGAAGATCTCCAAATCATTGAATACAAATTATATGTACATAAATTAACACAAATATATTTTTTCAAATTAATATTCTGTATTTTTTATTTAAGCTATATTATTTGGTTAGTCTTTTGTCCCCTTTCTAAAACAATGGTTAGTATATACAAACTGCCATTCTACCAATGACATGTTGCAAAGGAAGGATCCTGAACAATGACCGCAACAATATTTCTACCAAGACATATACTTGTTCATTGTGTTAAACTACTTAGGATGTTTACACAGTACTTATAATAACATGTTAAGGGGGTGGGCTTTTTGTTGCTTAGCAATATGACTCGGAGAGTGATCCCAGGACAAATAATAAAATAACAATGAAGGTCCTCCGCAGTACCCATAGATTATTTTTTGGCATACTTTTAAGAAGTTTATAGAGGTCAACGTTTTCGCAGTGGTTAGACCATAGACTAAACTCTTACTCAGTTTTTTTTGAAGAATAACAAATTTATAGTCCATAGATAATTTGTAGATGAAAAATTCAACTCTTGCCTTTTGTTATTTACCAATAATTATTAATAGAGCTGTTGGCAGTAAGAGATTTAGGTATAGAGAATTTATTTGAACTGGAATAAATTGAATGTTCCATCTACTTTGTATTTAATTAATCAAAAACTATTTTGTTTATGATAATCTGTTGAAAGGGTTTATTTTTTTTAAGTCAAAGCTACCTGGCGAGCAGGCCGTTAACCTGATGGTACGGGATACGCCTGTGGTCTTCGATTTGACACAGGATATTAAGTGTAGTTACCCCAGTAATTTCGTCTAAAATATAAACTTACTGACTGTTCCCCGACCAATTTCCTAGCTGAACACTCTTGTTTCTGTTAGGAGAAAGGATTTCGTAAATATCCATACTTAGCTGATCTCTAAATGGCAGAAGTAACATCCCTACCAAATTTTAAACGTTTACATTTAATAGTTTCAATCCCTTGATGAGTCAATGGATCTCTGGATATCTCCTACATACATAATCTTCATTAAGGTCATAACCCAACATCACTTCAGTCGGACTTGGAAACTGCCATTCTGTCATAAGTAGTAAATGGTCAACTACCATATGTCAACCTGATAGTAATTTAATGGTACCATATAGGACCCGGAGTATTATTATTTATCTTTATTCAGAGCATGCTGCGCCATGTTAGGATTCATTGTATTAATTTTTTTATGATCATGTATACTCGTGTTTGTATATGATCTCGCCTGATGAGCAGCGGTATAGGTCTTTGATGGTAAAGCGACGAGACGGATGAGACATTAACTTGATGGTAAATGATAATACCTCCCATAAGAACTTGGAATCGACTTAGTTTTCTCAATCTGATTGCCAAGTTTGAAGAGGACACCTAATCATGATGATGATAAGAACTTGGCGCTAGTTAAGATGATATACAGCATCACATTCTGCTCATCGCCTGTAGACATATGATAAGGTATTGTTACCACACTAATTCCAGTGTCTACAACGCCCTTTAAAACGGAGTACGGTAATATACGCACACTACTTTTCGGCTGCAAAAATAGTTGATGTTTACCTAGACGGTATTTTTTTTATTCTACGAAACGAGCAGAACGTTCACCTGATCGTAAGTGATACGGCCGCCCAAAACAACGTGGCGCTAGTGAGTGCACTACATTGTCCTCGTCGGATTAAGTCATAAGATATTAAATATCATTAATTTCACTAGCTACAGCACCCTTTTAACTGGAACACAGTAATGTTTGCAAACTACTGTTTGTCGGCTGCAATAGGCGTTGTGGTGGTACAATTTTTTTTATCGCGGGGAAATCTTAAAAGGTTGCTTGCTTCTGGGGGGGAAGACAAGGTTATGTGGGGGCTTCTACCCACTAAAACCTTCTCGGTGGTCTCCGTCAGTGCATTAGGAGGGGCTCATGGAATACCTACGGAACGCACCGGTGCCCCCAGCACTCTGGCTAAAACATCCCACGGAAGGACAAAGCCCTCCTTAGCACCCACTCTGTACTACGGCTTATACAAGACCACTATGCATTAGCTGTCCTCCTAGTTGTGGCGGTACCTACCTGGTACGTGGTCTCCGGCAACAGAGACACTACAACCAGTGCTTATTTTATATTGATACATCTCTCCGTCTCCCTTTAAATCTCTTCTTACACGGTTTAAATTTTTCTTTTATAATATATATCTAAATTTATTTAGTCTCCTTCGAATTTTGTGTAAAGAACCACAAAGAAGTCAAAAAGCCAGATCATCATCATCATCAGCCGATAGAAGTCTGCTGGAAATAGGCCTCCTCCAAAGATCTCCACATCGATCGGTCCCGCGTTGCTCGTATCCAGTGGGTTTCCGCGATTCTCACCAGATCGTCGGTCCACCTTAAGGGAGGCGTTCCAACACTACATCTACCGGTACACGGGCGCCACTCGAGGACCTTACTGCCCCATCGGCTTTCAGTCTTTGGAGCCACGTGCCCTGCACACTGCCGATTAAATCTAGCAATCTTTTGGGCTATGTCGGTGACCTTAGTTCTTCTGCGGATCTCCACATTTCTTACTCGATTGCGCAAAGAAACCCAGAGCATATCCCTCTCCACTGCCCTTTAGCGTGACTTTTATAAGGCAGGCAGTAAATCGCCACGTCTCGGTTCCGTATATCAACACTGGCAACATAAACGAGCTGAATACTGTCTTTGGACTGTACGGCATCTGAGACGAAAAGATGCTGTATAACATATAAATAAATTAAATATTTATATAATATAATAAAATCATACAACATACGTCAGGAAAGTTTATTACAAAAGCGAATACAAAATATTTACATACATATAGAATATATCCTCTACCACATAAAAAATCTATCAAGGTACATTCAAGATGGCGGCGTTGTACACAAAATGGACGACCGTGGTATGCCATTACAAACGGATCAATCTAACGATACATTTAATACGGCAAGATAGAATACATACACTACTGAACACGTTTACAGTAACATACATACATATATCTATATATATATAAGTACGGGATTTATATAGGATATATGAAAATTAATAGAAATGTAAAAATTTTTTTTTTTTACTTGCTAGAATCTCTTTTTATCTGTATAAGATAACATTAAATTAGGGTTAAGAGATAACCGTTGGTTTCCCGACAACCCTTTTAGAAGGGTTGAATCACCAAGGAGGTTTTAGTAGGTAAAAATCACACCGACACCCATCCCCCTACTAATACACAAAAGAGGTTCCGAGGATACAAAGTATAGTCCACGAACCTGCACCTGGCCAACATAATGATGGTGATGATACAATATCCCAGCAATGGGAACAATAACTGGGCTATTCATTAGTTTAGTTATCACAGCGTAAACAGTGCGAAGAGTTGTTTCGGATAAAAAGATTTTAAAGTGTCTCGTTTCCCAACTGTGGGAAAACTTATTAGTTCATTATTATTGGTTAATACAATATTTTCGATGCTAAAAGTTTTTATATATATATTTTTTTAATTTTCCTAGTCCCAGTTGTGAATTAATTATTTGAGCCGTTTATTATTATTATTAAAGGAAACAATACAAAGGACAGTTCCGAAGGAAGATCTTAAACAATGAAAACGTCCCAGCAGTGGGAGAACAACATTCATATTTCCTGTTATATATGCAGTTAAAATAAACTCACGCTTTGATTAGATCGGTACGTACCGAGTGAGTTTTTGGTATCTTGGTAAAGAGTTGCTTGGGATTAAACAGCTGATGGGGGGGGAGTAAAAATGATAATTCATCTAAGTGTGGTTGTTAAAGATAATACTCTAGTAATATATTAAGTTACTGTTATTTTTTTCAAGTATCGTAAGATTTATATATTGATATATAAACCTGTCCGCCGCAATGTTGCCATTATGAAAAATTGATATATATATATAAAAATAAATAAATAAATATTAAAATTGTTAAATCGGAATAATGTTAGAAATACAGTGTAAAAATACTTTTTTTTACTTAATCCTAATGCAATGAATAATACAGATTATATAGATTCATCATTAAATTATGATGATATCGAATAATCGAGTTATATAATCGGATCAATACATCGGGTTAATCAACCAATGGCTATATATATATTTATTTATTTATTTCGCCATTTTTTTTGGGTCAACATTTTGCTACTTACATGATGTTAAGTGATGACACTGAAACCACTCTGGTGGCCAGCGATGAACTAGGAGCCGAGACCAGATAGAGCCGATCATGCCATGCGCTGAACTCGATATCCTGAGGGGTCTCCGCACACCACGCACAATCCCACCGACACCAAGACCCACATCACCACACACCTCGAACACAACAAACACACTCCGCATATCATCAGCCTTTAGAAGGCTGCGCTCCAGCAACACACCGAGTACACGAGGTACACCTGCGATCAGGGACAGTTTTCACTGCTCCTACCTTCCAATATTGTCGAAGGTACACCAGGTTAAAAGCAGGCCTTGGACTTCGGTCCAGTGAGCTGTAAGGGTCAAATTGACCAAGCGCTACACTTTATGAATAGAGGACGATGAAAATGGCCAAGCGTGATCGCCTTCAATACTCCACCTCTGATATATTGACAGCGATGCTGTAATGTAAACTGCAATATGAGGCTATACACAGATTAAAAAAGAACCCAAGCATGCCCTTTGACCCCGGTATCGAACTGTGTACCGCTGGCGTTTAACCACTGCGCCATAGAGGAGATTCATATAATACTCACTAGAGAGTATCAACTTAATCAACGGAAGTATATAAAGATTGGGAAACGATTAATGAGATTAAACTTTACCAAGTTGCTTGTTAACTTGTGACCTAACTTAGGCAATACACTTTGGTACTATTCCACAACAGTTCTAGATTTAAGTTATTAAATATTATTATTTCTAGCACCTATTATTATTTATTTTTATATGAACCGACGAGACACCGAAAGCCCACATTTCTGCCGCCAAATAGCGGCGTGGAAACACTGACTGTGTTCCGGTTTGAAGGGCGCTGTTGCTAATGAAATTACTGCGGTAACGAGACTGCATTTTATGTCTCAAAGCTATGAGCAACGTACTGCAGTGTATATCAACTTATCTACCGCTGTTGTTATGAACAGGCGTATCACTTACTATCAGGTGAAAGTTCCGCTCGTCGCTTAGTTTCGTAAAATAAAAAAAATTCTTCCTGTCTATTGTTATTAAAAAAACATTGTATTATCTGTATTTTTTTATATGTTAAAAGAATTTAGTTTTTTTTTATTTGTTTGTATTTCTGATACAACTTAATACAGGTTCGAAGTTATTTAATTACCTTTCGACGCTAATGTATCATCACTTTATTCTGTGTGATTCTAGAAATGGATCTCGAATGCGACAGTTTTTAAATCACTTTATCACAGTAGCTTTGCTAGCTACAGCTAAAGCGACACAATCACTTTATAATAAGTGATTAGCCGATCCATACCAGCCGGCGCTAGTTCGGATCATATACAATGGTAATGCATTGTGCTCGTGGCCTTTATTATCCCATTTAGCAACAGCGCCCTTCAAACCGGATTACAATAGTATTTTCGCACTACTGCTTAATCGCTGCGGTTGTATATAGACGGTCTCCAGAAACAGCGATATTTCCACCAATAGGACTAGTGGGTAGTATTAGATTTACTTAACGAGTGGGTAGAAAAAAATCATTTTCTGTGGATGATATAAAAGTCCACCAGTCCGCGTTGGGCCAGCGTGGTGGGAAATGGCCCTAATACCCCCCCCCCTCATATGCACCCTGGTGCCCGGCGATGGAAGCAGCACAGGACCGATCGATGTGGGGATTTTGGAGGATACCTACGTCCACCAGCGGACGTCTATCAACTGATGATGATATAAATGTGAAAGATGATAGATTCAGTCTCTTAAGTATCGTTCTAATCTAGCCTGCCTATGCCTGTATCATGGATCCTAGATAACCTATGGTAATGCTAATCAGTACTGCATCTAGACGGTGGTGGTGGTAACGCCACAGTAAAACAATATATAGTTTAATACATCCATAAATTAATGATAGATATATAGGTTATGTGGATGCTGTGCTGGTGCGCTGAAGGATGGAGGAACTTTTAAGATTGTGACAAGGAGATTCAGCTGATGGTATATACAGATGATTAGTATAGCGAATGATAAGATAGGCACGGAGCAACTCAGTGTGTATGTGATGATAAGTCTTGTTACCCATATAAGTTATATTAGCTACAGCGCCTTTTAACCTTCTGACCTTGGAGACCAGGGAATAGGTCACCTATTAAATGATATGCCCGTACCAGTGTAGCCCCTGTTAGGATTATGTACACTATACCACATTATGCCCGTGTCGAGATGTTAAATAGAAATTACAATAGCTACAACGCCCTTCAAACCGGAACACAATAACTTCGCTGCAGTGGCGCTGCCAGCATCAGATACAATACAACCACCACAAAGAAGATAATTATGACTTGTATATATATAGCAGTTATGTGGATTAAAATGTTTATATCAAGTATTAAAAAATGAAAGAGTGGAGTGGAGTTGGTGAGGATACCTCTTCCTCTTCCTCCTAAGGCGGGGCTTCCTCATTTTTCCACGAGTCCTTTTCCTCTTCCTCTTATAATGACTTCTAATTGTAAAGTCTTAATAAATATATTTCGCCCAAAAAGAGTATTTGTTATACATTGCTATTTACATCACCTCTTCCTCATTACTCATCTTCATCCTCATGAATACTTCCTCATCAAATTCTAATTCGTTTCACTGTGTATTGAGTGTGTATGTTACCAGTAACAACTGTTGTATGGAGTTCTGATCATTTAGCGACGACATTAAAAATTGTAGGGATGTTGAGTAACGCGCGGGGTTCGTAAGTTGCGGCGAGGGCGGAGTCCTAGCGCGCCGCCACAGCTCGGAAGTAAGCGAGGAGGTCCGCATCAGCCCGCTGGACCCAGGCCGCGTTCAGCGCGATTGTGTCCAGTGCGGCTGCCGCTCCGCGCTGCTCGCCATACAGCTCTTTGAACTGTAATCGTTTACAATAATAAATTGAACACACACAGAGTAACTATCTGTCAGAGGTTATATATATACAGAACCTTATGAACGATCACATATATTTAAGATGTGATTTCAGTGGCAATGAGGTCGTGGATGTTCAGACAGTTGGAACAGTGATGCTTTTAGTGTAACATAATTGAACAGCGCGTGGGAATAGGATCGAACCAGGGACCTTCAAGTTACAGGAAGAATCGTCGTTATCAAGACAAGTCTCATTATTCTAGTGGTTAATTTAATGGCGTAGTGTCTCCAACACAAAATTATCAGGTGACGGTTAAAAAAAAAGTGTACTCACCCGCCAGTAGTCGGCGGGCTCATGCAGGCAGCGCGCGGCAGCCAGCAGCGCGGACGGCGGTGGCGCCGGCGCAGGCGCACGGGGCAGTACCCGCCACACTCCCGCTGCTCCGCGCCATCTGCATGAGATTACGTTAAATATCATCAAACAATAAACGCCGACAGCTGAACATAGACCTTCGAAAATCTCCACATAAACTGCTTATAAGCTGTTCGTAGTTTCTCAAATGCAACGTCAAACCGGATCATAATTTTTTTCTCTCTTTTTTCTGACTCAGTAAGGATCCAAGGTTATCCTTTACGTTAAGTTTAAAGACCTGAAGCAAGTATAAACCAAAAAATCTGAAGCAGGATTACACCGGGGTAATCTTATTCCCTAGAGCCCGTGTCCACAGGTGCCAGATGGTGGAATGATCGATGAAGGTAGGAGGGAAATAAAATACTTCCCGACCACAAGGCCGGAGATGGAAACTCCGTAATCAAACCCCGTCTGCAGGCCTCCCTGAGGGAAGGCTGTTGCGTGTTGAGTGTTAGGTTGGAGCACTCAGTAGTGGAGGCGGCGGAGGAACCTTGGCGTCAGGTGGCAACCGGCCATAAAACCAATACCTAATTTTATATTCCGTGTCCAAACATGAAAGCACAGAATCGTGCTGTCTGGAGACTTAGGACAGGGAAGGCTAACCCCCAAATAACTAGGAAAAAGGCGTAGACAGAAGAAGAAGCAAGATAAAATAAACACTCAAAATTTTGTGAAAATATTGTATCTGCTGTTCAGAGATCAGCTAAGAAAGGATTTTACAAAATCCTCTCCGCAAACCGACTCGCGGGGTAAGTTGCTGATAGTGAAGCGGGCAGTGAACAGCAAGTGTATTACATATGCGCTTACTTGCATGCACCGGCGCACAATGCGGTGATCCACGTCCTCCACTCGCGACCGCGCTGCGCCTCGCTCGACACCACCGTAAACGCGAACCTGGAAATTCACAATCATATGGAGTCGATTAGCATGTTCCACCTGATGGTGAGAGACTATTTAAATTAATCCTAGATTTTCAATAAAGGATCAAACTACCATAAGGCGGTAGAGGATCTTGCCCCCATAAACATCTCTACGAATGCTCGAGTTAGGCGTATCGCTTACCACCAGCTGAAAATCCTGATGGTTTGTTTTCTTGTGTCCCAAAGCGACGAGCAGAATGTGATGTTGTGTATATCATCCAAATAATCGCAACATTGTTGTAGGCGGTTTTAAGGATTATCAAGATAAGGAAGTACCGCTCAGGTATCTCCCAGTCCTGATCCTCAAGATACCAAGGTTATACCTGTAGAAAAGCCAGTCGTCACGCGGCGCCGCCAGTGCGGGTAGTAGGTGTGCTATGCGGCCCATGCGCGACGCGCGCACCAGGTCCCGCCACACGCGCCGCCATGCGCGCTCCCCACGCATGCGCACTCCTGCCACCAACGCGGCCTTCGAACAAATAAGAGATTTGTAACAATGATGGTGACACCTCTACTCAGGTCAATGTCACGCAGGTTATGATGTTTACACTGCGCTACATTGTACTTGTTGCTTGGAGACGTGTAGTCTTGACACTACTATTATGTCCAAAGAAACAGGAGCTGCAGTATTTACTTTACTGTTGGCAGGTCTTTGTTATTGGAGATCACCTATATGGGTACGATCGCAGCATCCGGTTTGAAGGACCAATAGCTATCATTGGTGGTAACGTCTATGTTGTCGGAGACTGTCTAGGTACCACCGCAGCGTCTATTGCAGCCGACAAACAGTAGTGTGCAAAAATTACTGTAGTGCGATTTGAAGGGCGCTATAGCTATTGTAATTTCTGGTGTAACCAGACTCAATATCTTATATCACAGGCGATGAGCGCAACGTGGTGCTGTATATCATCATCAGCAGTCGTATAGGTTACGGTCAGGTATCGTTGCTTAGTTAAAAAAAAATAATAAAACGATCTCCAACAATATAGGTCTACCCTCAGTAAATATGGCTAGTCTAAATTAATGTGTTAGTTACAATGTTCAGTATAAACTTTATAGTGCTCGTTTTTTTTTAAGATGATACAACGCAATTTCATTGACAACTGTTTCAGCTTCATCAGGGCTCGCGGATCCAGATCCGTTCAGGATACCAGCTGCTCGTAGCTTTTAGACATAAGTATAGTCTCGCTACTTCAATAAATTTAACTATTACTCTCTTCCGACTGGAATACTGCAATGTTTATATTTATTTATTTATAACAAAAAATAAAAAAAATCGTAAATACCTATTAATTTGCGACAGAAATCGGCGCCACGGTGGTCCAGATATTCGGAAACAAAGGCTTATCCTCAGCGCGAAAGGTATCCATCTTACCTCTTGATATATGTCCGGTATGGTCTCGTTGTGTTCGAACCAGGCATCGAACAGCTCTAACGCCAGACTGGTCACGTTCTCATTCTCCCACTCCACTCCCGCTGTTAGCAGCGCGCCGCTCAGCCAACTGAGGAGTGAAAGGAGATATGTCAAACATATTTTACTATAATCTTACAGAGTTTGGGTCTCCATAAACTTTAACACTCACAGCTGATCCTCGCTCAGTCCGCCAGCTTCGATCTGCTGCTGAGTGTACAGCTCTAGTTCCGGGTGAAGGTGGCTGAGGAGGCGGTTCAGGTGCGGTGCTGATGCCGACAGCCAGAGCAGCTCGCGCCACCACGACAGGTGGGTAAGCACCACTCGCCACGGCGCCCAGTGGTGTTCCGTGCTTAGGCGAGCTGTGAAGAGGAAATTGAAGAAACACTTAATCTCTATGTGACACCATTAGCAGTGTACATGGGTACGCGTGGGCATTACCTGCTGCAGCCATGGCTCTGCTGGCTGGAAGTCTCCCGGCCCTGCTCAGTATGAACGCGTCGTCCAACAGCAGTGCTCTCTCCGCCGGCGCTCCCCTGTCGTATAACTCCGCTGCCCTTTTAGCTACCATTTCCGCCGTCTGCAAGATCGAATAATATCATCACCTCAACTGATGGGCATAAGTCTGGAACATTACTGTTTACTTTTCATTCACATAGAATTCCAATCTGAACACTAAAGAAGAATTCATCGAACACCAGAAAATGGGAGACTAATGACAGGGAATGAGAGAAAAAAAAGAAATTTATACGAGGTTATTTCATTTCCATGACATCTACCCGTGGTCAGAAGAAAAAAAATGGGTTTAAAATAATTTTTCCCACCTTTAAGGATTGCATTTTGTTCCAACCTAATTCCTGACCCTTGAAGCTTTGTGGTATAAAAAAAGATCAATAACTTTAACCGCATTGCACCAAATTGGTATAATGGAGGTGAGGGTAGAAAGACAAATTAAAAATGTTACTGGTGGTAGTTCTCTTTTGCCGGAGACTGTTCAAGTAAGTACTACTGGAGCATTAGTGTTAAAACTATTTCCGTTTGAAGGGCACTGTAGTTAAACATGAAGAGTAACGAGAATTAACAATTTAATAATTAATGGACTGGTATATCTGAGTGCGAACTGTTCCGCCGAACGGGAGACAAACAGGACTGTACCACGCTGATAGCCAACCTTCACTAGTTGGAGAGGCATTTTAAGATACGACGAGCAAAAGGTGGTGCTATGTAGATCATCCTAACGAGGGTTACCATTAGATGAGGGTTATGCCCATTAAGGGATGATATGATTGTGGACGTGGTGGGGGTATAAGAGTTCCACAACAACTCACGGTAACCAAGCCAACCGCACCTGCTCTTGCTACCTACATTAGGCAATGGCCCGATTGAATTCTTACCCGATGGTGTGGGAATCTTTAGGGGAGGCCTATGTCCAGCAGTGGACGTCTATCGGCTTATAATGATGATGATGATGCCTATAACATACAGGAAATATATATGTCCAAACTGACCTCTCCTTCGGCGTGGTTCTGTGGTGCAACTCGATACAACCCTCTCGCTCCCACATTGTACCTCACCCACTTGTGTTTACCCAGATCTGGTATTACCACTGAAAGGATAGTTTTAAATTAAAATTAAAGATTATACCATATACATTATGAGATGACAAGCTATAAAAATATATCATCATCATCATCAGGCGATATGTACACCGCTGAACATAGTCTTAACCAAAGGTTTATTCACTGATTAGAAAATAAAAAAAAATCGTATCACAACCAACGATTACAGTAATCCCTCCTATAACACGGTAGATTGATTCCGCGTTATAGGAAAAACCGTTGTAGGAGTATTCCCGTATAACGCGTTAGTATAAATTATTCACGTATAACTTTTCTCGCTAAAGTGTCTTTAAATAGAAAATTAAAAAAAAGTACGAAATTATTAATGAAATGTATGTTTTATTAAAATTAAATCAAACCAAGAAAATATTACATAAAAAACTTATGTATATGAACTAAAAAAAAAACCAGTTAATTTCAATTAAGTACTAATTATCAACTGGGAAAATCATTATAAATTTCACATTAAATAAATATAATGCGGGAAATCCCCGCGTTGTGGGGGAATTCCCGTGTTATACGAGGGATTGGAATCACGTGTATATGAAAATACCGTGTATAAGAGTACCGTGATTACTTCATCCATCAATGGGTTCAAAGAATTCCTCGGCCTTCCAGAATACACCGAGTGTAACCATTACATGGAGGGAAATATGGAGTTGTGACGTCATAAATTTAAGAGGAAATTATTAGTATACCTTTTTTATTTTTAATGACCATCTAAGGATTATAAATATTGTCTTAACTGATGGTGAAAGTACGTTGGACCCTTGAGGTATTTAGAAGAAAGATGAACACTATGACTCACTCTCTGTCTCGTTCATCCATATTAAATGTGTGATGTTCTCCGCCCACTTGGACACGCGCTGGCTTTTCGTATCATTACTTATGTCGTACCTGGAAACCAAGATATAGATCATCTATTAAGACCTAGGTAGTGCCTATTTCGCAGGGTTTTGCCAATAATCACCAAGCTTGCCAGGTGGGTTGGTGATCAGTGCTGTCTTTATCGCACCGATTACGGTCTCTAGTATTTCAATCAGGCAGTGATGAATGATTATACCGCTATTGGTGCCGTGGTGATCAGGTGAGGTTGGTAGTTGACGAGATTGGCTGGGACTGGGTCTCCTTATACCCCAGCAGTTCAGTCCAGTAATGGACGTCCATCGGTTGACATGATGATGACGAGTGCCTATTTTTACCGCCAAGAGGTATTTCTCAAATATTACTGCATTCTGATCAACAGGTTTACTTTACTCTAGTAAATTCAAATTCATGTTTTTGTTAGTAAAAAATATTTTATAAACTAATTCTCTCACCATGTTCCGTTGTGTATAGTTTCAGTAGCATTCCTCCAAATCTTGGTGATATTCTCAGCTTCCTCTTCGTCATCAGCTTCGAGAGGGCCCACGGTGAAAGTAACAGGTATAACCCATTTTGGTAGCGGTGGCGGTTTCGTAGTCCTTATCGTGGATCTCTTAGTCGTCGTGGTAGGCTGTGGGGTTGTCGTGGTAGCATTCATGTCCTCTTCTAAGGTCTCCGTAAAATTTTCTGCAAATTAATAATCTAAATAATATTACATGATAATGGAAAAAATCTATAGCATATATCCTAAACCTGGTGGTAGGACACCGTCGCCGGAGACCGTCTGAATACCTTCCTGAATTGCCTCTCCAACTGGTGAAGGTTGGCGATCAGCATGGTATAGTCGTTTCTGTCTCCTTTTCGGCGGAACAGTTCGGACACCTCAAATATGCCAGTCCAGTTCCTGATATTCCTCATCCATTACAATGCTTATTTCTGTCCGATTTGAAGGACGCTGTAGCTAATGAAATTACAAAGGTAATTTAACTTATGTCTCCGACAATGAGGACAAAATGATGCAATATATATCATCCTACCAGCACCATATTATTATCGGTGTGCCTTCATCATCAGGTGAACATCTAGCTCGTCCCTTATATTAGATAAAAAAAGCAACAAACCAGGCTCAAAGAATAACTCCTCGAGGTCAGCCCTTAGCTCCATTGTTAGTAGGCCGTTCAACATTGGTGGTTCTGGTGGTGGTGGTTCAGCGGTCATCACGAAACTGTTTCCAAATAAAAAATATAAGTGAATACAAAAAATATTTTTTTTGTGTTCATAGACTTTTTATATTGTGTATGTTTTGTAAAATTATGGTGACTGGACTGACATTTTTTTTAATCCACAATCTTGACCACAAGTTCACATGGTGATCAGTGACAAGAAGGTGACCTGTTCTCGCTTAAAATACTGTATATAAATATTATGTTAAGCAGATTTAGTCACGGGCTAGTAAGGTAAGCTCTGCCTGTAGTAGAAGGCGACTGAAAGGCTGTAGGAGTATCGCGGGGCTTGAGGGTGGGGGCCCTTATCGCTCAACACGCGAACCTGCGTGGGACAGCGTATGGCTCAGCGATGATGTTTAGAGAGTTTGACTTCTCAGAGAGTGTAGAGGGGCATCAGTGAGTTCTATGAGAGATCCCGGAGCCTCTCCAAATACACTGATGCATACCACCGAAGGGTTTTTAGTGAGTTAGGATCTCACCATAACCCTGACTTTTCCCCAGGAGGGTATAAAAAAAAACATCGTCACTGGTGATTAATTACTAGTGGTGGTCGTGGTGGATTGAA
Source organism: Ornithoptera priamus (assembly GCA_029034505.1). Classification (NCBI taxonomy): domain Eukaryota; kingdom Metazoa; phylum Arthropoda; class Insecta; order Lepidoptera; family Papilionidae; genus Ornithoptera; species Ornithoptera priamus. The sequence goes on along the minus strand of JARDWD010000587.1, from coordinate 315,727 downwards.
TGGAGTAGTAGCTAGTGAAATTACTAACGTGGCGATACTTAATATGCTATATATTAAAGCAGTTCAATATGGTGTATAGTATCCCAACTGGTGTCACATTGTTATGGGCAAATGTACCAGCTTACCATCAGGTGAACGTCCCCGCTTGACCGTCGCTTTGTAGAATAATAAAAGGTAGCTATCCATTCAGCATTATGTACCTTCGGTATGGAGCCATGGATATTGGTGATGATACCCGGCAAGACAATAGACGTTGCGTCATGGAGACGATGGAAGTTAATCATGATTTAAAGGAACTCCATAGAGAAAAAGCAAGTGGTTAGATTTTTTAGCTGGTAGCTCCTTCACAATAAAGCCATATATATGGAATGTGAGGAATATGATCATGACCATGGTATTAATGGTGAAAAGGCCATCTCAATATCTTCATTTTTCTCGGGTTTAATTGCAGCAACAATTTTATTCCCGACTTACTCATCGTCGTTAGCCGATGGACGTCCACTGCTGGACATTGGTCTCTCTCAAAGATCTCCACATCGATCGGTCCCGCGTTGCTCGCATCCAATGGATTCCCGCGATTCTCACCAGATCGTCGGTCCAGCTTGTGGTACGCCTCCCAACACTATGTCTACCTATACGCGGGCGTTACTCCAGGACTTTACTGCATCAGCCGACGGTCCTTCGAGCAATGTGCCCTGCCCACTGCCACGATTTACCATATATATATATATTATTTTACATACCGTTCTTGTTTTAATATGACGTCAGGTCCGGATATACGAGCGGACAGCAACGGATAACCTGCCTTTTCGCACCAACCATCCCATGCGTGGGCCGGAGCGTCATCTGTACCGTCCCGCTGCAACGCCCGCCAGAGGTCCCTGGAACAGTTTTATTTGGATTAAAGGAACTCTTTCAACTCCCAACCAAAATTAAAAAAAAAACTGTATGAATAGACCTTTTACCACCAGTATTTTATAATCCAAGCAATGATAAAAAAATCTATTTCCTATTAAAGAATTCAAATGATAGAGATTTGAACTTCTCTTTGATGGAAGGTCATCTTCAGCTCTATAATATATAATTACGTAATAAGGCCATCATCAAACCGTCGTATTGGCCTGTCTAAAATCTTTTTCATCATTATCCTTCCCGTTTTGTAGTTGATGAAATGCACCGTCAATCGATGTGGTGACATTTCTATATGTGTCGTAAAGTGGCACCTGGCGTCGGTGCTGGAGAAGCGATTGTCGCGCAGAAGCCGCGCGAGCGCCGCCCGTCCTGCCGCCTCTCCTGCCGCCTCTATCGCCATACTCACTATCGCAGCACCCTAACGACATACAGATATAGTTAGAAAGGATGTTACTTCGTAATTTTCCGGAAAAGTTAGTATTTATCGTGCTCTCTGAAATAGCTTCAGTACCCATCTTAGGGTCAAATTTTTCTTTTCTTGTTTTACGTAGGAGAAATGCCTACGCATACTAATCCTCGCGGGGGCAAGGACGGGTTATGTCGGACTTGCACCGACTAAAACCTTCACGATGTTCCGCCTCATCGCCTGACGGCAGAGTCACGGGAACGCTTCCGCTCGCAACCGCGACCCTACCAGCGCTAGCCGCTTTCGCAGCTCCACTTCGGGAGGAAGATATGAACGCTTCCATTTCCAGGGCACGCCGGAACATGCAGCACACCTCCTCCTCGGCCTTCTGCAGTCGCCCAGTTGTTATGCGTAGCCAGGGGACAAAACCTCCCCCGGCTCCCTGCGGCGGACGATATTAGGCCCGCCGCTACCCGTTAACGGCCACGGAGAATAGGGAGAACGGCGAATCGTCATACCAAAACTCCTCTTCCCCCGCGACTCCACCACCGTCGCATCGCCGGTGCCACACCGGCTAATCGTAGAGGGTACTCCCTCCGCGACTCCAAGGGGAAGTACGGCCGGGTGGGTTCCACTTCGCTTCACCGTGTGTCGATCCACGGTTACTAAGCCCCTCCGCCACGACAGGGTGGGAACCCGTTGGAGAGATCTTGGAGCCGTAGGAGTAAGCCGCACCAGCAGAACAATATATATATAGAGTGGTAATACGCAATTCAAATAGTCACTATAGTTTTAATCATATATATTTTCAGATTATTATTACAGATATTGAGTTTTACTATTATATATATTTCTCAATAAGCTTTATTTTGTTGTAATTTTAATTATCTTTTAAAGTAGAGATAATTTTTTGTTCACGAACGACAATAAAACTGAGTATTTTCAAAGTTACAGATGGTTGTAACATAATTATGATTTTAAGCTAACATAGTCACGAATATAATTATTACTTAAAAATATCGGTAACTCATTTCGTATAATAGACTGATAAATATTACGGTTTTAGAGTAATAATTGTTATGGTTGTAACATCTCTATATTATACATCCTTCATTGATAGGTTGAGCGTCATCCTATTCCGGATAAAGATCCGTGTTTACCGGAAGGAAAATAATTCCTCACTACACTTGTACACGATATACACAAGACAAAGTACTCTAGACGTGAGTGATAATAGGACAGACATAATATCTGTTATTACTGTAACTGTTACGCAATGATAACAGATACCTATTTCTGTTATTAAATAACAAGTGTTATTTTTTACAATTTATATTTTTCGGGTTATAATACTAGGTGTCCCGTTTTAGCAACAGTATATACAATGGGTGTGAGCGAGATAAACTAATCAACGAAATAACAGTTAACACGAACTAATTAAGAATTCGCTTTTCGAAGAGGATTTCTTCTTATGAAACGTCTTACTATAATTTTGGTTTATTTCAGATAAATACTAGGTGTGTCCCGTTTTAGCAACAGTATATACAATGCGTGTGAGCGAGATAAATTAATCAACGAAATAACAGTTAACACGAACTAATTAAGCAGTCGGCTTTTACAAAGAGGATTTCTTTCTATGAAACGATTTACTATAACTTTGGTTTATTTCAGATAAATACTAGGTGTGTCTCGTTTTATCTTATGACAATATTATACTAATAGACAAAGACAAGAATAGTTGTTTAATTTTTTATTGTCTATTCTGTTATTTCAAGCTATGTTAGTGACCGACTGCTATCTGAGGTTTAAGAATCTTTATTTCTCACAAGAATATATACAATTAACTTATGCTAGAAGACAATAAGCAATAGACTAAGCTAAAATTACGAGCGTACAAAGAAATACATACAGTAATTCCATAAACTTAATACATAGAACAACTGACACTGCAACCGGCCAAAGGAAGGTAGTCCGCAGTTCGCGGTAGTGGTCGGTGCGGTTTTTACTATAAGCATACATCGGAGGGTAGTCGCAAAAAATGTTTAAGTCGGTTACATAGAGTGAGTCAAACTGGAATAGTCATGCACAATGTTTTATTATTAAATATTTATATATATTTAATAATTTATTAATTTATATATAATTAATATATATATATTAAATAAATGTTTTGTGTTGAATTTAAGATATGTTTTAATAGTAATTTTTTGAAAACTTGATATAATTTTGCATTTTTTATATTATCGGGAATACTGTTGTATATTTTAAGTCCTTCGTATAAGTACACTTTTTTTCCCCTAGTTATTCATTCGATTAGAAGTCTTGCTTACTTTTTTTAGGAAGGGTTATTTTAGTATTTCTTTATTTAGTATTTTATGCACTAACATACAAGTGCGGAAGTAGTATGTTTGAGAAATGTTCATAATCTTAGTATTTTTATATATCTTTTCGGTAATCTAATACTGAAAATGTTGATTTTTCATATTGCTTGAATAACTTGAGTATCTTGAATTATAAATGATATTTTGTAACAGATATAATAACATCGCAAGAACAAGTGTTATCTGTTATATTTGGATACTCGGGATTTATGTATGTTATAATAAATACGGCTTACTCCTAGACTCGTCCTCCTCAGATACTGTCACTGATAATTTCACTATTGGTGTCTGCTGTTGGAGACAGTATGGAGTTACCACCGCAGCTAATATTTTCGCTGAGAAAGAATTGTATGCCAACGATACTTAGTTCCGGTTTGAAAGGCACTGTAGCTAATGAAATTACAGGAGTAAGGAGACATCAGGTTTTATTAACCACCCTAATTAGAACCACCGTCTATCGGACAGTTCGTCGCTTCATTGTATGAATTAAAAAAAAATTGTAGTAGTATCTAATGTGAGTACCTTATGCAAGGACAATTCTTCAGCAACAGAATCCATGTCGGCTCTCTCCAGACGAGGCGACGCGACTGCACGCACCGAATAACTCGAATCTAACCTATCGAATCAGAAAGTATTATAATTTAGATCTTTGGAAGAAGCTCATGTCCAGCTACGGACTGACTTCATCATCAGTCTACAGAAGGTTACTGCGGGATACAACCTTCCTGTTATCTTAACTGATTGTTGGAACGATTGTACATGGTAGAGAGACAAGTGATATGCAGTGGGTGTATACCAACTTTTAATGATGATGGAGAACTCTTTCAAAGATTCTGGTGTAAACCAGTACAGTGTGCGGTGATGTGCAGTTACTAAGCAAATCACAGGATAAGCAAAGCTCTGAAGGTGCTATCCCAGAATATACCTGGCAATGGGCAGGATACATCGCCCGAAGGACTTACAGCCGATGGGGCACTAAGATCTTCCTATGACGACCGTGGAAGACGTAATGTTGGCAGGCCTCCCACCAGGTGATCCGACGATCTGTTCAAGGTTGCGGGAAGCAGCCGGATGAAGGCAGCGCATGATCAATCGATGTGTATACCTTTGGGGGAGGCCTATGTCCAGCAGTGGACGTCTGTCGGCTGATGATGATGATGATGACTATCCCAGAAATCATCTCTGCTGTAGATATCCTTAAGATGGAATGTCCAATGTTTAGACTTAAAAATAATTACCGCAAGGCAGGGAGCACATGGTCCAACAGGAGCGCATCCTCTTCCCTTTCAGCACCGGCGTCACTTAACGGAGTGGCCTTCTCCCCCAGCACAGAGGTCAGCGCCTCCATTAACCACTGAGAGCTCCACCACCGCGGTGATACCAGCCCGCCGAACCACTGCAGGTTAAAATTAAGTTTTTTTTACACGAGATGATATTCCACTAGTTAGAATGATACACTACATTTTACTCATCACCTTAACACAAGATGTTAATCATTACCCCAGTAATTTCTCAAGCTACACCGTCCTTCAAACCGGAAGATCATTTGAATCACCCATTTGAATTTTATTAGTAGTTAAACTTTTCTGACATTACATCATCATTATCAGCCGGATGCTCAGAGTTAGACATGATCATTTCCTGTAGCTCTCCACGCCAACAGGTTGCTCATCATCATCTCCAGATTTTCAATCTAGCACAAAGAAGCATTACTGACATCTACTTAAGTTAAATTGCTCACTTGTTGCGCAATAAGTTTTGCGATTATCTTCGTATCAGTAAGTGTAGAGGGATTCAGTATTATCAGACCCCAACCCTCGGAGTAAGGGTTACCACCATCGACCACCACGATATCTGTAAGGAAATAATACAGACCAAAATAATAAGTGTCTAGTAATAGAACATATGAACAAGCTTTGATAGGTCTATTGGTGAAGGTGTATTCTTGAAGAGATGTGGGTTCGATTTCCGTCGAGCTTCAGCTTCCGGTAAAGAAAAACATGGTGATCGTGATTTCGCCAGCGTGGTGAATAAATGCTCTCAACTCATACCCGAGAATACCCAGAGTTCCGATGGTGGAAACTAGACAGATAGTTTCAACAAATCTTGGAGTTATTTTAGCTTCTACTATATATGTATATATATATCAACTGGGGAGTAAGTGGTTCCGCCTAGCATCTTACGCAGCCCAAGTCAACCACACCTGCACGCGGCGCAACCTGCTGAACAGACGAGGCTCTGACCACACACCAACCCGCACTGGGCGAGCGTGGTGAGCTAAGGCCCAATTCCTCTCAATGAACTATTCGATATGGAGATCGATGAAAGTGGCCTATGTCCAGCAGTGGAAGTCGATCGGTTGATGATGATGATATATCAACTAGTTTTCTTATATACAGGATGATAGGTAATATGTGTAAAAGCCGTGTAGGTGCTAAAGTATATCTCGTATACTATCTATGTATGTATGTATGGAGTACACCGTACAGACACAATGGTACTGGAGTTATTTATTTTCTAAATATATTTAAAAAATAATCCAATATTCTAGGAAAAAAAATAGATGATTTTATTTCTTATTTCTACACAAATTTTAATGTAATAATTATTGTTTAATAATTGTTTTATTAAATTAAATTAATAATCATCACTTAGAGGCTAAAACTTTTTAATTAGGCTCTTTGAAAGTGGTGACAGTAAACAATATGGCGTCGTACTTACATTTGTATTTAATATTAAAATTAAATTTTATTTATAAATAATACGTATAAAGCACATAAATACGTACCCGACTTCAATACCTATCCGACGAGGTGTAAGGAAGTACATAAAGTTTCTAAAATTTAGAAAAAAAAAACACTTGCTTAAACTGTCGGCCGCGGTACCTGATACAAGCACGAAGCCTTTTACTTAAGTCAGCTCGAGTGACTCGCGCTGTGAGCTGTTCTCTTATTGTGTCAGCAGCGAGGATGATGCGGGACTTTAAATCTCCTGACGAGTTAATTGTTGTTGTGTACACTGAAGGTTCCATGTGACCCCATGAGTAATAATCGGAAGCTGTTAAACCAGGACACCTAGCGGGCCGCGGTGCTGCTCCGCCTCAGGCAATCCATCGCTGAGGAAGAGTAATGTCCATCCACTGTCTTACGGCGAGACGAAAATGGGCGGGAAAACCGTCATGCCGGAACACCATTCCTCTTCTGGTTTCCAATGGCATATCCTCCAGATAATAAAAAAAAAATATTTCCGAGAAATTATTGGTCAAGAAAACTGGGCCTATCACGTAAGTATGAATTATGCCCATCCATACGTTTAAGGAGAATATTCGCTGATGAGCTCCATATCCAATCACGTGGGGATGTTCACCCCGCAGAGCCCAATAATGACTATTATGAAAATTTATTATGCCGTCTCTTTCAAACGTCAATTCATCAGTCCACAATATTTTGGTGAGAAAATTATTATTTTCTAAGTCTGCAGCATCAAACGGCAGAAGTCTAACCTCCTTTGCAGGGTCTCCTTCCTCCAGGGCCTGGACCCGTGTATAATGGTAAGAGCCTTGTTGTATGCACAGCAAACTACACTTTCCATTGGTTTCACGGTGGTGGTTGACGTAGCCGGGTCTATAACAAAATGGTCTATGGTTCCTCCTTCCTATTCAGTATCGTAGATGCGTGGTCTACCTGCATCATGTCGCCTCTGCTGAACGCTGCTAGTTGACTTGGTAGATGACGACTTGGATAACGTAGCCGATATTCTCTTCGCGCTTGTAAAGAATTTCCATCACTAGGTCCATAACAATAGAAGATGTCAGCGTATTCCTCATCACCGCAATCCGCCATTGAAATAAAATTAATTTTGTATGGAAAAGAAAAGCTATTAATAATTCAAACTGTCGTACGACCCGATACATAAAGATGAGACATTGCACATGTACAGCGATGGACTGTCCGAGGCGGAGCAGCACCGCGGCCCGCAAGCTGTCCTGGTTTAACAGCTTCCGATTATTAGTCATGGGGTCACATGGAACCTTCAGTGTACACAGCACCAATTAACTGGTTAGGAGATTTAAAGTCACGCATCATCCTCGCTGCTAATAAAATGAGAAAAGCTCACAGGGCTCCAATATTCTGCTGTGAGGAAAAGTCTACTGCGATGAATAGTTTACCGCCACGAGAAGTTTACTGCAAGGTAGTCTCCTATGAGGAAAAGTTTACTGCGAGCGACAATCTACTGCGAGAAAAGTCTATTGTAAACTGTACTGTTGTAAAACTTTTCATAGAACATAGAACTAAGTGCGAATAGTCTAATTTTTTTATTCAATTTTGTGATTATACAACGGAGTCATTTACCGGATGGTAATGTATGTATATATATATACAGGGTGCTCTAGCTAGTGTTATTACTTAGATAACAAGACCTAGCATCGTATATCTCTTGGCGACGAGCACAATGACGTGCTTTATATACCATCCTAATTACCACCATGATATCATTGGGCAGGGTTATCACTTACCATCGGGTGAACGTTTGTCTCGTCGCTTGGTAGAAAAAAAAAACATTTATAGCTTCATCATCATCACATCTTCAGTCTAATAGTGATTGTATCAGCTTCAGCTGAAGGCTAGTAATAATCACTTCCGGAGTCACTTACCGAATTTGGGCAGAGGATACGACGTGTTCAGCTCGTACGCAAACAGCTGGATAGTCCTCTGCACCCACTCCAGCAGTGGACTGTGGGAATAGATACAAATATAAATTGTCTGCGAATTAAAATTGTTATCACTTTGAACATTCACCATCAGCCGAATTACGCAAACTACAGCGCCCTTCACACCGGAACACAGTATAGTTTGCACATCACTGTTTGGCGGCAGAAATAAATGCTGTGGTGGTACTTACCTAAACAGTCCCCGGACCTACGGTCTCTAGACTTACCATCAGGAGCATCGGAAACCTACCAACAGTAGCAACGTGAAACTTACTACTAGTAGCGACGGAAACCTACCACCAGTAGCAATGGAAATCTACCTCCAGTAGCAACGGAGACCTACCATCAATAGCAATGGAGACTTACCACCAGTAGGAATGGAGACCTACCACCAATAGCAATGGACACCTACCACCAGTAGTAATGGACACCTACCACCAGTAGTAACGGAGACCTACCACCAGTAGCAATGGAGATCTACCTCCTGTAGCGATGGAGACCTTTCACCAGTAGCAACGGAGACCTACCATCAGTAGCAATGGAGACCTACCATCAGTAGCAATGGATACCTACCACCAGTTTTCTTCATGTATTATATTGATACTTTCTGTAGTTACAGTTACAAGGGAACATTTGACTCCACTGTCATATGGTGTTGAGTGATAATGAAGATCAAAGTATTCAATCTCGCTCGCTGATGAAGACGTGGTCTCCAGATACACAGGATTGAATATAACATTAGTCAGGTTGTAGTCCGAAGAGACCATACCGTAAATATTCTAAGGGAGGCAATTTTATGGGATAAAAATCTCCACCTCACCCTTAAGCTACTCCCTCAGGAGTACCTAAAGATTCCTATTGTCAGCAAATTTTGTCTGGTCCAGATCCTGTCGTCTACTCACCCGGATTCGTCTACAATCGTTTGCTGATCGCTGTACAAGCTGATCTCCGGCGTCGTGGCTTCGTCGTCAGGTGGCTCCGTGTTCACTTCCGGCGGGTTCGCCAACTCCGTCATGTTAGTGTCGGGTGTTGGCACCGGAGCGGCGCGGCGCTGCATTCGGCACACGGCCAGCGACATCATGTGGGGCGGCATGGGGGGTGACTGGACGAACTCGTCTTGCAGCTGAGGGTTAAGAGTTCCGGTTTCAATTATCACTTCTCGAACCTGGTGTATAATATGAGGATACTGTACCGGCCATACCAGCACATAGCGCTGTTGTTAATTTATTGATTTTATTAGCTACAGCGGCCTTCAAACCGGAACACAAACAAGTTTTGCAAAATACTGTTCATCGGAAGAAGGTCGTACCTGTGTAGGTAGTTGCGGTAGAGAGGATGGAGAAGGTGGAAATGAATCTCTAGATGATGATGGAACCTGGCACTGGAGTACGAGGAAAATTTCCTGCTATCGCTATCAGTTCCTAGATCTAGTGGAGTCTACTATATGTGAGTGTCAGAAATAGATCTGAACTGGTCATGGCTGAGGTAGAGGTTCCTTTGCAGTCTTTGAGTCTAGATTCTGGAGATGTAAGTGCTTGCAAGTCGTTATGATTCTGACAGCATTTGATGATAGGACTCGTGGATCCGGATCCACAGCCTGTTAAAGAAGTGGAGACGCCTGGAGGCCATCACTTGATGACCACTCTTGTGTCAAGACAGTTACGACTGAGATGATAAAAATTCATCATCATTCGGATACTGATGGCCGCCGTCCTCCCCCAGGTCTTCGGGAAAATCGGAACAGATAAATAGATAAAAGCAGGTTACAGCTCTTACCAGTCGATGACCTAGATAGAAGCCAGCTTCTTCCGTTGCCACGATCGGCATATTGGTTAAGGATACGTGAAATCTGAAAATATATTTTTCTTAATTTAATTTTTTTTTTTGGAGGTGCTTTAATCCTTTACGGACACGTCAGCAAAATGGGCCAAAGAAAAAAAAAAAAAAAAAAAAAAAAAAAAAAAAAAAAAAAATATATATATATATATTTAGGGTTTCTAATACTCTAGTTACAACATATCACGTGTTGCCCCCAGAAAATATAGTTAAGTTTAACATTAACCCTCTTGTTGGAATAAGGGTTGAGGGTAATTTTTTATATATCTTACCGATCTCTGACGATTGTGAGTTTAAACGTTGCCCTGAGATGGGGTTCGTCCAAACACGGGAAAGCTGATCGGGCGTGCGTCAGCCAAAACCTGGACACTGCGCAGCGTCTGCAAGGTGTGATGATCTGATGTTATTTTATGAAGTAATATATGATAAGGACCTGGTGTTCTTAAGACTTAAGAAAGCTTTCGTGGACATGTGACATTTACCAACCAGCGCTTGACCTGAGTTGGCCGGCTTTGTGGCTAAGGCTTCGTGTACATATGGAGCGATTGGGCCATTTCCCACCGCACTGGCCCGAAGCGGGCTAGTGAGTGCCAGAGCCTGGTTTGTTGACTAGCAGGCTGCACCACGAGGTGAGATTGGAAATGGCCCAATCACCCCATATGTACCCCGCATGACTGATCGATGTGGATATCTTCGTGGAGGCCCGTGTGCAGCAGTGGACGTCTATCGGCTGACGATGATGATGATAAAGGCTTCGTGTCCCAACTGTGGGAATAATAGAGCTGTTCTATTATTACTATATTGGTAATATAAAGGTTGTTGTATAGTTGGAGGCTGTACTTCCAGATACCTAGACGGTCTCCGGCAACAGAGACACTACCACCAGTGATAGCTATAGGTCCTTCAAACCGGATCACAGCAATGTTCGCGCAGTACTGCGTGTCGGCTGCAATAGGCGCTGCGGTGGTACATAGACGGTCTCCGGCAACAGAGACACTACCACCAGTGACTCACGTCTCCACAATCCATCAGCTAGGGAGTGATTAATATATGGAAGAACTCACCTCCTATGCGTTCCCGTCAAGTAGAAACCTCTCTGCTTATCACTCCTCCCCAACTTGGTGATGAAGCGCAGACTCAACGTATAATTGTACTTGCGACGAAGTTTCTCCTTTCAACGGAAGAAAGAGTAATACATAAGTTATCACAGATTTCACTTACACCAGCTCCTTTCAAATAAAATTCCACTACAGCATGACGCCGTTACACCACCAACTCGACCCTCGTGGAAGTTATGCTTTTTTTATTGAAGGAGATGAGAAGAGCAAGAAGTTCGGCTATAACATGTTAAGTCTTATCATTCCAGTAATTTAATTACCTGCAGCGCCCTTCAAACCGGAACACGGCAATGTACCACTGCGTGGCAGCAATCATCATCATCATCATCAGCCCATAGACGTTTACTGCTGGACATAGACCACCAAGCATTTCCACATACGGTCGGCATGGTCTCCAGAACCGCTGCGCACTAGAGGTTTTTATGGGAAGGTTTTGGGCCATTTTCCACCACGCTGGGCCAATGTGGGTTGGCGGGAGCCAGAGCCTCGTCTGTTGATTAGCAGGCTGCACCATGAGCTGGTGAGGTTGGCATGGGTCCCGTGGTTTGTGCCGGAACCCTAACAACCCTGGCAGCAATACTTACCTTAAATTCGATATACGTCTGATCAGCGGCTGGATAGTCCAAAGTCTTCGCGACCTTCGGCCCCATAGAGCCACCGCTCTTGAACAGCGCCCTCTCCGTCACATTCATGTCTCTGACGTTCAGCACCACGAAGCTCGTGTCGCGGTCCACCCTGAAGTCTATCGAGACTTCGCCTGGTGAGAAGAGATAGAGTTATACTTCATGTGGTGGTAAGTCTCTGATGGTGGGGACCTCCACGGCTACATTTCAGTTACCAAATAGCAGTAAGCAGACATTACTGTTTCGAAGGTGTTGAAGATAGTTTAATTACTGGGAAAACGAGACTTGACATCCTATATTTGAAAGCGTCGGTCATACGTTACTGTATTCCAAACTCAAGGGTGAACAAGGGTCTGGTCTGGGCCTGGTGAACTGACCGCCAGCCTCCACTAGTCGAAGAAGAGCCAGAAGAAGAATCTGGAGACTGCTGCAGCCAGTAAAAAAGCAATGTTATTCGGACAGTGTTACCATTATTGCTGTCAGCTGCAACATTTACCGTCAGGTAATCTCTTTGCCTATCACCGAATTGGCAAATACTGAAGGTATCACCAGCGCGTTGTCTCTGCTGCCGAAGGTTACGAGATCACCTCTTAATTCTCCGGTGGTTAAGTTTGGATGCAACCAGAGGCTGTAATGCTTCGGCAGGACGAAGGTCGGCAGCCGCACCCCTCGCCACGGGAACACGGCGCCGCTCGTCGCTATCCGGTCCCTGGAATCACTAAACTGGCGTGATTACTGATGTATGACTACACTCTAGTAATAACATATATATATATATAAAGAACCGACGACTGATGAGGCAGTAAGGTCCTCGAGTGGTGCTCCAGTACCGATAGACGTAGTGTTGGGAGGCCTCTCACAAGGTGGATTGAGGGTCTGACGGGCAACATGCGATAGATCAATGTGGAGATCTTTGGACAAGACCTATGTCCAGCAGTGGACGTCTATTGGCTGATGATGGTAAAGAATATTACCACTGCTGGGATTCGGGATATTCTCTCATAAAGCAAGAGTCAAGGCTATTTATCCACCAGTCTGGTCATATGGTCGGTGGAGGTAGCATTCTAAGAAGGTTTCTCAAAGTGGAGAGTCTAGGAGTTCAGCATGTGACGGTTGGAGGGTTATCAATGTAAAGATGACTGGATCAGTAACCCATGTGTGATCACGAACCAGAGCATATATTCTAGATTTTTTCTAGATCTAGATTTTGTTTTCAATTTAAGGACCAGACTAGTGGAACTTTCACCTGATAGTAAGTGATACGCCTGCCCATGACAATGTGGCGTTAGTCAGGATGGTATACACAGCATCTCATTTGTGCTCGTCGCCTTGAGATATACGATGTTAGGTCTCGTTACCTCAGTTATTTCACTAGCTACAGCGCCCTTCAAACCGGAACACGACAACGTTTCGTTTGCACCGTACTGTTTGGCGGCAGAAATAGGCGCTGCTGTGATACCCACCTAGACGGTCTTCAGCAACAGAGACTTTACCACCAGTAACTTTCAGGATGTCTTTGGATTGATTAACAGGAGTATACCGACTTCTTACGCAAAACGGTGAATTCCCAATACTTACTTGTTTGCAGCAACCACACTGGTTTCCATCTCGGTTGGCGGTTGACCTGGTATCAGTAGACTCTCACCAGCACATGGACAATCTGTTAACAGGGATCACGTCATAATTATGACATACCGTAGTGACCAGATATTATAATGTACAATTAAGGTTAAAGAATAAGAAGCGATGGAGATTGGAGACAGTGCTGGAATGGCAACCCTGGTAAATCTACATTGGAATGCGCTGGCCAGACCCGTCTCTAGGTTTACAGAGGATCCTCCAACAGGTTCCCGTTTTGACGTGGCGGAGGGGCTCAGTAGCCGTGGCTGCGTCGCCCATAGGAAGCGAAGAGGAACCCACCCGGCCGACTCAAGGCGGCTGCTCCAGGTTAGAGCTCCGCGGCGCTGTGAGCTCACCTCGGATGCGTGCCGGTTTTGTACTGCCCTTTGCGGCCGAGGTGGAGTCGCGGAGTGAGTACCTTCTCCACTAACCACATCCGTGGATGCGGCTCCGGTGGGGCCGCGGGGGAAGAGGAGTGTCGGTATAACGATGCGCCGCTCTCCCTATCCTCCGCAGCCGTATAACGGGTGGCGGCGGGCCCAACATCAGATCCGCCGCAGTGAGTAGGGGGAGTTTCCTCTCTTGGCTCCTATTACCTTTGGGTGACAGTTCCGGGGACTCCGTTACCCGCGCGACTATAAGGTCGAGGAGGGGGCGCGCTGTGTTCCGGCGTGCCCCTACAGAGGTGGAAACGGGGGGTTCCTAGCTCCTTAACAAGGTGAGGCTGCGTTGTGTGCGAAAACGTTCCCGTGACCCCGCCTTAAGCGACGAGGCGGAACATCGTGGGGGTTTTAGTCGGTGCAAGTCCGACATAACCTCTCCTAGCCCCCGAGAGGGCAGGTACGCACAAGCATTTCCCCCACGTTAAAAAAAATGGTTTACAGAGGAATCAGATAAATCGCTGGTTGTCACACTGAAAATAGCGGAAGATCGTGCTTTGTGGACCTTACCGTCCAGCAGCGGACGTCTAGGTGGGTACCACCGCAGTATCTACTTCTGCCGCCGAATAGTATTGTGCAATCGAAACGTTATCGTGTTCCGGTTTGAAGGGCGTTGTAGCTAGTGAAATTACTGAGGTAACGAGACCTAATATCATATATCTCAAGGCGACGAGCACAAATGAAGTGCTATGTATACCATCCTGACTAACGCCGCGTTGTAATGGGCGAATGTATGACTTACCATCAGGTGAACGTACCGCTCGTACTCGTGCTTAACATAAAAAAAATGCTTAAAGCCATCTGACATGTCAAAGCTATGAGTGCAATGTTATCATCATCATCATCATCATCATCAGCCGAAAGACAGTCCACTACTGTACATAGGCAGTGTATTGCTGTGTAAATATCCTATATCTCACCAGCAAATTAAACATACTTTTATATATGTATCAAAAACATTTTGAAGCGACGATCCGAGCGGAACGTTCACCTGATGGTGAGTGATACGCCCGCCCGTAACAATGCGGCACTAGTTAGGACGTTTTATACTGCATCACACTGTAATCGCTTTGACACATGAGATGTTGGTTCTCGTTACCACAATTTTAGTAGCTACAGCGCCCTTCAAACCGGATCACAGCAATGTCCGCACAGTACTGTGTGTCGGCTGCAATAGGCGCTGCGGCTACCTAGACGGTCTCCGGCAACAGAGACACTACCACCAGTGATAGCTATAGGCCCTTCAAACCGGATCACAGCAATGTCCGCACAGTACTGTGTGTCGGCTGCAATAGGCGCTGCGGCTACCTAGACGGTCTCCGGCAACAGAGACGCTACCACCAGTGATAGCTATAGGCCCTTCAAACCGGATCACAGCAATGTCCGCACAGTACTGTGTGTCGGCTGCAATAGGCGCTGCGGCTACCTAGACGGTCTCCGGCAACAGAGACGCTACCACCAGTGATAGCTATAGGCCCTTCAAACCGGATCACAGCAATGTCCGCACAGTACTGTGTGTCGGCTGCAATAGGCGCTGCGGCTACCTAGACGGTCTCCGGCAACAGAGACGCTACCACCAGTGATAGCTATAGGCCCTTCAAACCGGATCACAGCAATGTCCGCACAGTACTGTGTGTCGGCTGCAATAGGCGCTGCGGCTACCTAGACGGTCTCCGGCAACAGAGACACTACCACCAGTGATAGCTATAGGCCCTTCAAACCGGATCACAGCAATGTCCGCACAGTACTGTGTGTCGGCTGCAATAGGCGCTGCGGCTACCTAGACGGTCTCCGGCAACAGAGACGCTACCACTAGTGATAAGATGGAGGGAAGAGTACTCACCAGGCTGCGGGTTCGCATACACCACCAGCAGAGCTATCGCAAATATGGCGGTGAACACCAGCGCTGTAATGCAGAGGGCGCGTCGCTGTGAACACACCGCCACCGGCGCCTCGCCCAGCTCCCTTGCTTCCCTCGCCTTATCGGTATCTGTGGGGGGTTGAGGGAGAGGATGAGTTAAATTATTGACCAGGTTTTCGGAGACCAGAGAAAACCAGGAGACTAGATTACCAAACAAATATTAAAAGCTCTAGTGCCTTGCCTCCGACACGAGCTTCATATCACCGGGACGTTCACCTGATTCTAAGTGATACGAATGCTGACAACCACTAGGCGCTAGTTACAATAGCATACGAAGTGGAGTACCACATTACGGTTGAATCTCGTTACATCAGTAATTTCACCAGTTGCAGCGTCCTTGAAACCGGACCACATTATAAACTCCACTACAACTACACCGCATTCTTCAGCCATACATACACTGCACCTCACATTTATAGTAATATGAATATATATATATAAAAAAAATTGGGATTTTTAGTACGGTCAGCAGAATCTGCAATATAAGTGCACTTGGCGCTAACCTTGGTCTCATTTTATAATGAGTCACGTTCTCCATTTTTTTTTTTTTTTACTTAAAAAGGCACTTGTCTTTACTTTGGAGAAGCTGTATCACTGGAATTTTAAAGGGGTAGTTTGTTTTATTTGGACACGTCTCCATCGCACCGACAGTTTCCAAGATTGACTGGTTTGTCCACCGCTGGAGACGGACATGTCCAGTGCAGCTCGTATCCTGGTGGCAGCGACTTTCACCAGATAACCCCTCCACCTTGTCTTATTAAGCGGAATCGTTGCGAGACTTCTCTTTCTCTCATTCACACCCATCTCTCTTCCCTCTTTTTTTCATTCGAGATAAACGGGACGTTTACCTGATAGTAAGTGATACGCCCGTTCATACCTTTAATCAAATTGGCTACAACGCCATTCAAACCGGACTACGGTAATGTTTGCATACTACTATTTGGCGATACCTAGCCGTAGGTGCCACTGCAGCGCTTATTTCTATTCCACTACTCCAAAGAGTGTGGTCTCTGGCAGAGACCTACCACCAGTAAAGATTTCTCTGTCACATCTCTCTCTCTCACTCGAGAGAGTTCTCTCCTCTCTCTCTTATTTCTATCAATGGCACTAGGTGTAGAGGTTAAATTTTTGATATGACATGAAGGAATCTGTTCATGACGTCATTGATTGACGAGAATGTTTGTCTTCTTTCTCTCGTCTTCTCCATTTCATATAGCTATCTCCTCCTCATCAAATCGTATTCCTCATGTCCCAGGGTCGTGACTACCTTCACCCACCACTCTAAATATTCATAGACGAGTCTTTATTATGCAACTCTTTCAACCTGGAGGCGTTAGTGCATTGATCCATCCGCTCTATCCTCAATTTAAAAAGCTATTAAAAAATAAAAACACTTCACAATCACTCAGACGTACGTAACTTGTTTTTTTTTAAAAAAAAAACCGTCCACAGCTTCACTCATATTTCGTGTTCACTGCTCTAATGATATACTCCAGCACTTCATTTATTCACACGCGATGCCTCCGCAAGCCGCGGGTACCGTCAGCAAAAGAAACGAGGATACAAATAAATTAACACTGATGGTTGGTCTCTGTTGCCGATACTGTGTTCCGGTTTGAAGGGTGTTGTAGCTAGTGAAATCACCGGGGTAGTAAAGCTTAACATCTTGTCTTAAGGCGCAATGTGGTGCAGTGTATACATCCCCATCAAGTGAATGGCTCGCTCGTTCCGTCGCTTTGTACAATAAAATAATGGTTTTAGTACATATATCAAAAGTTAATTTTTTCTGCCGACCGTACTTACTCGTGGTAACCGGAGTGGAAGCGCGTGAAAAGGCATACATTGTTTTTGAAGTCGCTTTTAAAGGAGCCTTTTCAAAGGATTACGAAACCTCGCTGACGGGAAAGTGAGAAAGCCAGGAGTGGTTCCCCTCCTTCATCATGTACTACGAACTACTGGGTTGGAATTGGAACTATACGACTGAAGCAACGAGACGAGGATGAAGTTCACCTGATTGTAAGTGATACGGTTGCCCATAACGTGGAGCTAGTTAAGGCGATATACACAGCAGTACTAGTATATCCTGTTCGTCGCTTTCAGAGATAAGATGTTATATCTCGTTACCCTAGCAATTTCACTAACTACAGCGACCTTCAAACTGGAACACAGTAATATCTGAATACTACTTTTTTACTGCAGAAATAGGAGTTGCGGTACTACCTAGACGGTCTCCGGCTACAGAGACACTACCACCAGTAACTGAAGGTATATTGAATATATATTTTTTTTCTTACCTGCTAAAAACGCCACGTCGTCCAGGTCCTGGTCCACCATGTTTCTCCACGCGGCTGCTGCGATTAAAATATATACCTAAGTAAAGTATTACGTTAAGTCCTGAAGCAGAGTGTGCGTACGGGGGAAAAGGTTGACCTGATCTATTCCGGAAGTGATCGTATTTGGAACAGACGAAAGACATAGTGGGTAGATAGACCCTGATCATTTTTTTTAAGAAATTTCTTATCCTGGTTAAGATGTTTACAGGATATTATCCTCGTCGCATTGAAGCGCTACAAGTCTGACGATGCCCGCGTTCAATGGTCTTTGGAGGAGGTATATGTCCAAGAGTGGACATGCCATACCAGGTGATGATGACTTACGTCCATCGCTCCACGTAAACCCCACCAGATTAATCTGTGACATTTGTACAAGCTGCTGATATATCCGATTCTAGTGTTATTCACTTACCTTTGGCCGAACCGTTCCTATCGGCCTTGTATTTGCCGATGGGCTCCATTTGTATGCTGTCCATCTCACGTCATCCACGTCATCACGAAGATGGGAACTGTCAATGAGATCAACGTTGTTAATTGAAGAGCATAAGCACTATTAAGCTCCTAATTAGTTTTTATTGAACTTGAGAGGTATCTATGGAGCCAAATGTCCACATGTCGATCGGTCTGCGCTTCCCGCAACCAGCTGCTTCCCACGATCTTCGGACCACCCACTGGTAGACCAATCAACACTGCGTCTTCCAGTGCGCGATCGTCATTCGAGGACCTTGCCGCGCCATCGGCCGCCAGTCCTTCGAGCGATGTGCTCGATTATATTTAGTTATAAAAAATACTAATATATAACCTATAAGTAAAATAAATAACACACAGAAACTATAAACAATGTCATATCCTTATGTATTATATATTATAAAAACAATTGTTAGAGAAAAAAAGAATTTACTTCCCATCATATGCATAACTAATAACCGAAGTATTCTTTTGCTAAACGCTGCTCTTCATCTTAAAGTTTCGATGCTGGGAAGCAGCAGTGTGTAAATATTACTGTTTTCCATTTGATGGGACTCCGTTAATAATACAATTACTAGCCTAATTGCTTTACTTTTACTTATTCAGACGTAGTTAAGAAATCTCACACATCATCCGCTTAAAAGCAGTTATATTTTAAAACCCACTCTCTCCCCCAACACTAATACCACAAAAAAGTTAGTAAACTTTAACATCACAGATTTTAACTATAATTTTTATTGTAGTGATACACTAGTAACGCAAATATAAAATAAAATAGATTATAATCTAAACAACGAACAAATTTTCCGCGCGCTTGAACGAAAAACTTTCGCACCGAAACAGTAAGCAGACAAAAGACGCGCACCGTTCTGCCACGTCACGCAATTTGTCACCCAAGGAGTCACCAGAATAAACGGAAACGGAACGTTTAAGCCTTTAGTATACATTTTTAAATAGTTGTTATCTTCCACATTTCTGGTAACGTAAATTATAAATTTCATTCAATACTTTGTATTTCTTATCAGGTTAATAAACAAATTACAGGAAATAAAAAAAAATCGATTTTTGGAGATTTGTTCAATCAAAAAAAAAATCGATTATCTCTATTTATTATATTTTCTTTCATTTTTCTCATAACTATTTTTGTTTTTTTTTTCCACACACAATACAAGTGGGATGTTCACCTGATGGCAAGTGATACGCCTACTCATAACAAGGAGGCGTTAATCAGAATTACAGCACCACTGCACTCGCCATCCGAAACGTAAAATGTTGAATCTCGTTTACCCCAGTAATTTCACTGAGCTACAGCGCCCTTCAAACCGGAACAGAGTAATGTTTGCACACCGCTTTTTGACAGCAGAAATAGGAGCCGGAAGACGATATGTTGGCAGGTCCCCTACTAGGTGGTCAGGCGATATCATGAAGGTCGCAGGTAGTAGTTGGATGCGGGCAGCGCAAGATCGATCGATGTGGTGATATTTGGGGGAGGCCTATGTCCAGCAGCGGACGTCTGTAGGCTGATGATGATGTAAATATCAGATACCCCATATGAACCCATATAGACGGCAGCCCTTAGTGCCCGGCGTGACAGAACCATGCTGACTGTATGTGAAGATCTTCAGGAAAGGCCTATGTTCAGCTGTGGGCATCTATCAGTTGACGATGATGTCGTATGTATATATGTATGTCTGATGATCATCAACCACCCACTTTGACTGTAACATAAATATTTCTTGAGAGCAAACGCAACGGCCAATGATTTCGTATAGCAACCGTTGCCATAGCAACCGTTGCCATAGAAACCGCATAAATTATACCAAATTCAAATGTAAAATAAAACGATGAAGGATCTATGAAATTCAAAAAATAAATATCCTGTAATCATCTGCAGATCATTCCGCGTCGGATGCTGGCGTTGCAGTGTCGGTACGTTCACTCGTTTTCACGTGATTGGCGAACAATACGAAGTGCATTTTCATCATATATATATTTGTATATATATATATTAGTAATTTTTTTATTTGTTTTTAATTTACAAGGAAAGTTAAATAAAAAGTATGGTGTTGTATTTAGATCTTTATACTTATCGTTGGACAAAGGAATCCAATTTCCACAGCCTCGTTCACTTCTCTCCCTTGCAGTTACAGGAGCGCGCCGGATGCAGAGGGTGTACTACATTTGGCGAGGGTGCACTATTCGATTAACATAAGGGTAGGTGGTATCGATCTGCCGAGTGCGATGCATTTTATTTTCCACTAGATATTTATACACTACATTGCTGATGTTTGTTCGGTTTGTATAGGTTTTTCGATAGATAAAATAATAAACAGTCCCACTTAATGTTCCCACAGCTGGGACTCATATTTTTTTATTAACTGTTTAACTTCCGTTTTCTCCGAAACTATTCTTTATACTATGCATTTTTTAATAAATACAATAATAAACAAGCCGTCTTCATGTTCCCACAGCTGAGACTAATTTTTTTTTAAATTGTTTGACTTGTTTTTCCTATCCTTTATAATATATATTTTAAAATAAATATAATAATAGACAATCCACTTAATATTCCCACAGCTGGGATTTATTATATTTTTTTTTATTTCTGAAACAATTTTTTATACTATATACTTTAAATAATAATAATAATAAACAGCCCACTCTCTTTTCCCAGTGTTGGGACGTGTCCATATCTCACAAGGAGCGAGCGTTCTTTCCTTACCTCTGTCGTTTATATTTTTTTAAATTAATGAACAGTAATAAATCATGTTCCACGTTCAAATCCAATCTATACCAACTTCATAGAGAAATCTTTCAAACCGGATGAAGGTGTAAATCGAACGGATATTATCAACGACATTGCCAATATCCGAACAGATTCGTATGTAGAGTTCGAAGAGTCGATGAGTTTTTGATTAAGACGGATGATATACACTGCACCATAAAACATAAGATGTAAGTCTCGTTATAATAGTAATACCACTAACTACAGCGTCTTTCAAACCGGAACACGGTAATGTCTGCAATACCTTGTTTTGGTTCGATAGGCTCGTTTCCTAGTGAAATTACTGTGGTAACGATATTTAACATCTCACGTCACATAACGAGTAGAATGTGTTGCAGTGTACATCATCCCAACTAACGCGACATTACCGTATTCCGGTTTGAAGGGTGCTGTATTTAATGAAATTACTATAGCAACTATATTTCATGCTTCGCGACGAGTAGAATGTGCCGCAGTGTAAATTATCCTAAGGCGATAGGGTGCTGTATCTAGTGAAAGTGTATCTAGAGTTTGTTTTGAATACTAACGGTCTAAAATCTAGACGAAAGCTTTTTCCATTTGAAACTAGTGCTCATAGTGGAACCTTAAAATTAAATGGCGCTGTTCTTCAATCGAAGTAATCACCACGTGAGCTGGAACAATCCGAGAAAGAGAAGGATTCTTCTAAAGCAATAGGGAGTTACTGGTGGTAGGTCTCTGTTGCCGGTTCAGCCTTGTAGTCTCAGGCTAGTAAGAATAGGACGAACGTAAGCCCTGCCTGTCGTAGAAGGCGACTAAAATATTTTTCAGGTCCAAGGGTTTGAAGGCGAAGGGCGAAGGACCTCATTCTTCACTAAGCGAGCCCGGGAAGAACGAAGGTTAGTTCTTTTGATACCAATGCGAGGATGTCGAGGAGGGCTATATGGATGTCGGGATGCACCGGTGCGTTCTTTAGATCCCGAGGGCTACCACAACGCACTGAAGGTGACCACCAAGTGGGTTTTAGAGGGTAAAAATTCTACATAACCCTGTTTTCCATCAGAAGCAAGGTGTCCTTTTAAAAGATTTCTCTGCCTATAAAAAAAGTGTCTTTTGTTGGAGACCGTCTCGATACCATCATAACGCTTACTACAGCCGACAAACAGTAGTATGCAAACATTGCTGTAATCAGGTTTGAAGAAAATGCCTCAACACTGTGATGCAGTGTATACCATCCTAACTAGCGTCACGTTGTTCTGGGCGGGCGAAACATTTACGACTAGATACTTTATTACACATTTTAATTATTAAGTTCAACGGCTTCGTATTTCTTAATAGAGCCAACTAAATACTATGTTACACTATAAGAAAAGAAACAAAAATAATTTAAATGTAATATGATATGTTACAGAAAACAATAATGTTTTATATACAAAACATAATCAATATATTTTTTTATATACACATTAAGAAACTTCCATTAAAATTAACAAATATTTATCAAAATTATTATTTAGACTAACACGTTAAAAATGGCGCGCACTGTTTTTGTGTTCATTAAAGATTTACTATTAAAACAAAAAATTTCCGTTGTCTCGTTAATAATAATATTAAACAATAATTTCGTGTGATTATATTAAATTATAATGAGTGAAGAGTCATAAATTACTGACCTTTATCCGGCCAAAGAAACAAAATCGCAAACAGCTCACCTGATGAAAGCACAACACAGATTTTGTTTTTTTTTTAAAAAACAATTTTTAATAAATGCTCATAAGTTATATTAACACTCAGCCAACTGATTTTTTTCACTGTCATATAGTTTAATGGAGCTTTTTAAAAATTTATTTAATTTAATTAAACATGAATTAATTGTTTAGCACAACACGGTGTTTTTTTTTTAACTCTCGCAACGAAAACTATGACATCCTCACTCCGCGGCTGTAGGAAAATGTGGGAACAATCGATTTTCTGAGGGAAACAACGCATGTACGCGGCATAAAAAGAGATAGCACTACTGGATGGCGGAAGTAAAAGAAAGAGATGGTGAGTGTGTTAGTGTGCTCGAGAAGGAGTTTTGATTATGTTTTGTTTATAGTTATAACTCGCTAAAATAAGGGCCGTTTTTTACTACATTACCATATGTTCTCGAATAATAATATATTTATCGAAATACGGTTTTTTTTTGCATATTCCTGTTCTCAGAAACCATGTAGGTACCACCGTAGAACCTATTTCAAAACAGTAAATAAATATCAATGTATTTCAATATAAACAATGTTGTATCTAGTGAAATTACTTGAGCAACGTGATTTACCGCCTCAAGTTTCGAGGTGACGAGCACATTGTGGTGTTATATATATATATCATCGTAAACAGTGCGCCTTATTATTATAGGGACGCATTTCAGTTACCATCAGGTGTACGACGATATTTAGAGTCGCAATATAAAATAATAACAATAGTTTCCCCTATAACAACTCGGGTTATCTATTAGGTATGAGATCCGTCTGTAAATTAATGTATTTAGACCGTTGTTGGAAGAGATATGAAGTCTGCATCGTTTTGTGAAGATCCTTGAGAAACAGGCTTTTTTTGTTATCGAGAGAGAAATCTTCTAAAAAGATACCGTGGTTCTGGTGGAAAACACGGTTATGCAGGATGTTTACTCCCTAAAACCCAAGCGGTGGTCATCTTCAGTGCGTTGGGGGAGACCCCGGAATTAAAGAACGCACAGGTGCCTCCCGGCACTTCGCTTGAAGCACGTCCCAGAAAAGGCGGTAACTTTCCTCGACACCCTCGCTTTGGCGACAAGAACTAGACCATCTCGTACTTGTCGTTCATCCCGGGCCCGCTTAGTGGACAATGAGAGCCCCAACCTTCAAAGCCCAGGAACCCGAAAACCCTTTCAGTCGCCTTCTACGACAGACAGGCCTTATCATTAGTCCTTTTCTTAATAGCCGCAGACAGCAGGGCTATAACAAACTTGCCTAAGACATTGTATCAGCCCGATAGTTCTCCTATCGTCGTGAACTCATTGTTGCGATATATTAGAACAATATGTTGTTTAAAATAAATCTATCACAACAATATCATGTTAAAGTCATGTACCGGTAACGAATTTATTTATATTCAGTAATAAAAAAATATACATTATTTTGTCAATTTTTTTATGTGATAAATAATTAATCACATTATTTAGAAATAAGTATAATAATACGCTTAATATAATTTAACAGAGGTGAAAATCGACTTCGGCACCAGTAGTATGACATGTATGTTTTCCTTGCATCCTCTACGAGATCTTCGCTGGATAAGTAGAGCAGTGGGGAATCATGGAGGGTCCTAACAATATGGAGACTCGCGTACAATGTGTAACGCCGCGTGCACAGCCTCTTTTGTTTACATGTTTCATTTTCAAGGTTTCAGGGACGTGTCACGTGGTTGGTTTATTTTCACTTCTTTTTCTGTTAGTGACAAGTTATTTTTAAATTACGCAAAGTTACGAGACAACACTTTCTTCTGATGGTAAGTGATAGTCCGGCCCACATTAATGTGGCGTTAGTTAGGATAACGTACACTGCATGACATAGTCTTAATGTCTACCTACTTCTCGTTAACGAGAGAAATAAGACATGCCGTAGTACCTATCTAGACGATCTCCGACAGAAGAGTCTGGTGGTAGTGTCTCTGTTGCCAGGGATCGTCTAGGTAGATGCCACTGAAACGCCTATTTCTGCCGACAAACAGTAGTGTGCAATAATTACTGTGTTCCAGTTTGAAGGTCGCTGTAGCTACTGTAATTAATGGGATATGGAACCTCAACATCTTATGTCTGAAGGCGACAAGCGTAATGTGGGACAGAATACTGGGTGCTAAAAGACCGCTTTCGAAAACGAAGACAGCCGATAGTACTAATGACACCTTTGATGATGGGATGGAAAAAGAAATCGATCCCGACTAAAATAAACCATATTTTTAAAACATTTTATTAGCATTATTTAGGCTCCATCATGTAAATACTCCATCAGCTTAATGAAACGATAGTTTCATAAAAAATACATTGCTTTACTAAAAAAAAAAACCAGCAATGAAACACTAAAATCAAAAACAGCTAATGCTCGGATTAACGAACGCACGGGCGCGGTTGGAACGCGAGATGTATTTGGTTTCAATTTGAACCTTATTTCATAGGGCCACGAAGCATTGAGATTGCGCGCCCGGGAGTTCGTTGATCCGAGCAACAGCTGTTTTTGATTTTGTGTTTCATTGCTGGTTGTTCTCCGGCAACCGAGACACTACCACCAGTATGGAGTCTAGATTGAAATCGATTTAACATTTAAAAGGTACAGTAGTTTCATATATATGACAAAAGGTTTTCGTCAACAAAATAAGTTTAAATGTTAAAAAAAAAAATATTTTAATAAATAAACGAGTTATATGGGTTCCCCCCGCACAACACCTCACACGATGCAAGCCCTGCCAAAAACCAAACGAGGCTCTGGCTCCCACAATCTCGCATTAGGCCAGCGTGGTGGAAAATGGCCCAATTTCTCCATATGAATCCCTACCCGATCGATGTGGGAATCTTTGGGTGAGGCTTATATTCTTCTGTGGACGTCTATCGGCTGATGATGATGATGATCTTAATAAATATTTTCAAACGTGTTTTTGTTCAATAAAAATGTTTTTAAGATCATTTATATGATTACCTTCCTTTTTATTTATTTTTGAAACCAGGATTTATATTATCTTTAACATTGTAAGTATAATTAAAAATTAAAACATCTTTATATTTAAATCAAACAGTATCCAGGCAACACATAGAAACAAATGCCATTTTCAACTATTCTGTCAGTTGTTCCTAAAGCTTGTTTTGTGCCGGTTTGCGATAAAGCAAATTAATACAAATATACTATTAATATTATTTATTTTATCATTATTGGTTACCTTTATTATTTTCTTTAACCAAGATGGCTGTAAGTTTTAATGTGTAAAATTTATTTTCTAAAAAAAGGTGCTAATCTAACCTAAAACTTATAAACAATATACCATTTTCAAAGATTGCGGCAGCACAAGTCCAGGAGGTGCGTTCTATAACGCGCATTGAGAGGATTGGAGCACATTCTCATATCAGAGGACTCGGTCTCGATGATTCTTTGGAACCGAGAGCAGTTTCTCAGGGTATGGTGGGGCAGAAGATGGCCAGGAAGGCCGCTGGTGTCATCCTACAGATGATTCGAGAAGGTAACATTGATTAAATATTCCTGTTGCTATGGTTACAAGCGGTGTTTAGGTTATGTATTTAATTAAATAATTAGTTTATTGCTTTTTTTGATTGTTTATTGATTGTTTTGTGCTTTATAAACCTCGATGTATTTTGACATTGCTTTTATTCAAATTCAATACGTATTAACTAAAATGGTTTGCGAAATATGACAGATTTCTAGTGGTTGAACCAGTGGTAAAAGTTTAGGCATAATTTATTTATTTTTGAAAATAGGATTTCTCTTTTTGTCTAATGACATACAGTACAATTTTTTTTTAGAAATTCCAACAATTTCATGTACCTATAACCTAAATACAGATAAATATCATATGCACAAACATTAATAACCTTTTTATCATATTTTTGGATTTGATTTTTGTTGCATTTATTATTATTGCATTAAAAATGTTTGTCCTGTATTTAGGTAAAATAGCCGGAAGAGCTGTGCTACTAGCTGGGCAGCCAGGTACTGGTAAAACAGCCATAGCCATGGGTCTTGCCCAAGCATTGGGTCCAGACACACCATTTACTAGTATGGCTGGTGAGTAAATATATACTCTATATAATAATTTGAAATAAAGAATTACTTATCTGCATAATTAGTAATAATAACAAAAATAACTATTGAATATTATGTTGAGAAAAAACAGTATTTGTAGTAGTTTATTATAAATTAATTTAACAAATTTTTCACTAAGAAATAGATAATTTAAAAGAAAGTAAAAATTGGTTAAGTTATGACATTTCACATATTCTCCATTTCAGGTTCCGAGATCTATTCTCTTGAAATGAGTAAAACCGAGGCACTCACACAGGCTATCAGAAAATCTATCGGAATTAGAATCAAGTAAGTTTATTAACAATAATTTCAAATAATGCTATAATGAATTAATCTATTAAACAAGTTAATCAAAGTTGGAGCTACTACTAGTAAGTAATAGAGGCTTCATAGGGTCACAGATTTAGTGGTTTTACTGGTGGTATGTTTCTGTTGCTGGAGCCTGTCTAAGTACAGCAGTGTGCAAACATTAGTGTTCCTATTTGAGAGAGTGCTGTAGCTATTAAAGTATAGGAGATCAATTCTTATTAGCAATGTTTTGTTGTGGACACCCCGGTTACTATCAGAACATATCGGTTGTGTCATTGCTTCCTAAAATAAAAAAAAATCAGAGTTCTTATTACTTATTGTACAATCTTAAAAAGGATGCGAGACTTGTGATCTCTTATTTTATGTATGGATAATGAAGGTGGTAGAATGGAGCATATCTCTCGGATATCTTTTTCTTCTTCTTCTTAAAGTGACTCTCCAACTGGTGAAGGTTGGCGGTCAGCATGGTGCAATCTTTTCTGTCTCCTGTTCGGTGGAACAATTCGGATGTCTCAGATATGCTAGTCCATTCCCTGATATTCCTCAACCATGACTTTCTTCATCTCCCCACCATTTCATTATCCAGAAACTTTACCCCTTATAATTAACTCTCAGGATATATTAAATTATAATTCAAATATTATTATCATCATATCAACTGATAGATGTTCATTAAGGGACATGTATTCCACCAAATGTGGCTTTGTACTGTTTGACTCCAGCAGTTCAATTGGTGGAGGCCTCATGCAAACTTTTTATTTTTAAAAACTTACAATTGCTACTTTCTTTTGAATTTTAGAGAAGAATCGGAGATAATAGAAGGGGAGGTAGTGGAGGTGGTGATAGAAAGGGCAGCTGGGACGGGAGGTGCACGCGTGGGCCGTTTGACCCTTAAGACTACGGACATGGAGACTAACTATGATATGGGCACTAAGATGATAGACTCACTGCTTAAAGAGAAGGTACGAAGATAACTGATCATTGCTTACTTAAATTTATGACTGAAGTTAGATTGTCTCTTTATCACAGTAATATACCAGTTCATTTCCAGTTCTTCCAATGCTTTTTAGGTAATCAGCATCATACTGAACAATGGCTGCTATAACAACATCACTATATTTAACCAGTGAGAGATGGAAAATTCTACTTAAGCATGCTTCATCTTCATGCAGTGTGAAGATGCAGTCGAGTGTAGTACAATTTAAATCAAAAATATCTCTAATGTTTATTTACATTTCAGGTGCAAGCTGGAGATGTTATAACCATAGATAAGGCGACCGGTAAAATAAACAAGCTTGGCAGAAGTTTTGCTCGTGCCCGAGACTATGATGCAACCGGTGAGTATTTAGATTAAACAGAATAATATACATGATCATGTCAGTTCTTGCATGTCAATTGCTGGAGGTCTATTGTAATATAATCCACAAAACATGGTCTTATGCTCTTTGCATCCAGTGGCTTCATCGATTCTTTTGATGTCGTGGCCAGTCCATCTCCACTTATGTCGCTCGATGCGATCAAAAATACCTGTGACCTTGGATTATTTCTCGCATAATGGCACATAAAAACCCAATGGTGTTTGTCTTTAGGTCAACAGGCGCGCTTCGTCCAATGCCCTGAAGGTGAGCTACAGAAGCGCAAGGAGGTCGTGCACACGGTCACCCTGCATGAGGTGGACGTGATAAACTCTAGGACTCACGGATTCCTCGCACTGTTCTCGGGTATGTTCTATTTAGACAATGTCTAGTTTATGGTTCTTGTACTAAAATGATGGCATTATCATGATCAGTTTGCCAATTTCGTTGAAGGAGGTACAAGTTGAAAAAAAATAGAGTGTATATTGCAGGAGACACGGGTGAGATTAAATCTGAAATCAGGGAGCAGATCAACAGCAAAGTGGCCGAGTGGCGGGAGGAGGGCAAGGCTGAGATGATCCCGGGAGTACTCTTCATTGATGAGGTATTATAATCATAAACACTTTGTGGTGGCAGCTTTTCACTGCCACCGTTTAATCCCAGCTTTTAATTCCACCGCTAAGCAGTAATGACCTAACATTACTGTGTTCTAATATTAAGGATGTCACAGTTCTATAGTTACCATAGTAATTTCAATAAATTACTGGCGTAACGAACTTAACACATGCCTCAAGGAAACAGAAAAATTTTCTAGTGTAGTATATATCATCCTAATTAGCACCACATCCAGCTTGACTCTAAAACTAATCCTCATCTAAACAGTCTCTAAGACAGCTGATTACTGTGTGCTGTTGTCCTTTCTTTCAGGCGCATATGCTTGATATCGAGTGCTTCTCTTTCCTGAATCGAGCTTTAGAACAAGAGACTGCACCAATAGTGATTATGGCCACCAACCGTGGTATCACTAGGATCAGGGGCACGAACTACAAGAGCCCCCACGGCATACCACTAGATCTTTTGGACAGAATGATCATCGTCCCAACTTCACCATACTCCCATCAGGAGTTGAAGGAGATTCTGAATATTAGGTAAGTGAATATATTATTTAACTCTTCAATCGGCTAACTGGATCTGGAGAACTTTGTGTTATAATTATTTATTGAGTATAAATATAATATAAATAGCCTGTTTAATGTTCTCACTGTTGGACATCACTGCTCATCATATGCGGGGTACTGAATTTGACAACCTAGTGATGATCACAAGGTACTATCCTTCCTCTGGACTTATTCCGTTATTAGTCTCCTTTTACGATGTACTGAAGGTAGAATGATTGTGTTCATTTTCTAATTCATCTGTCACATGGATACAGTTATATAATATTCCTTAATTCCAGATGCGAGGAGGAAGACTGTCAGATGTCAGCTGATGCTCTCACTGTGCTCACACGAGTGGCAACAGAGACCTCCCTCCGATACGCCATTCAACTGATCACCACCGCATCTCTAGTCGCTAAGAGGAGAAAGGCTACAGAAGTAAGTAATTACATTGTTGTATTCAAACCCTATCAAAAGATATTTGAATTATTAGTTAAAGATTAAAGATGCTCTCCGGACTCTAGGCCATCAGTTTTCTTTTTTTTAATTCATCATCATCATTGTCTACAGCTGGATATATATCTCCCCCAAAAGTTTCTATTAGATCAACATCATATGTTCACATCCAATGGATTCTCATAACTTTCACCAAATTATCTGTCCATCTTGTGGAGAACCTTCCATCACTACATGTACTGGTACATTGGTATTACTCGGGAACCTTATTGCCCTTTGAGCTAGTCTTCAAGTAATTTGTCCTACCAAATATGACCCAAGTCTAGCAATACTTAGGGCTATGTTGATGACTAGTTCTTCTACTGTTCTAATTTATGGTTGCTTATGTAAAAATAACATGGAGTTTATCATTTTATTCATCAGGTCAGCATGGAGGATGTTAAGAAAGTTTACTCTCTTTTCCTGGACGAGCACAGATCTGAGCAATTTCTTAAGGAGTACCAGGACGAGTTCATGTTCGATGACGGAGCTGGTGGTATGTTGTCCTTATGAACAGCTTCCATACAGTTTTAGAAGTCAGCGCCTTCTCTCATAGGCTAATATATTTATTATTATATAATTTGTTTCAGATGCACCACAGATGATGGAAGTCACTCAATAAGATATATGGAACGTATGTTCAGCTATTAAGAAACTGGTTTTCGTCTTTACGACAGATATCTTGTTTATTTTCCTAGAAGAAATTATGTTTAAGTTATTTTTAAGTTTTCACTTAAGATTTATAAAATAAACTTTCATAATGTTGTTTTGAATATTATTTCTCGCTACGGTATTTACCTGCCTAATGCAGAAAAACGAAATCTGATAAATAATGACAGTATTTTTGTTCCTACTATAGTAATTGGTACTTCCGCTCACGATGAGGGAGTCAAATTCAATTGTACTATACTAGTTGTGTGGGTTGTGTGGGCAAGGGTTGAAACATGTCGGTTTCCTCATACTGATTTCTTTAATTAGCACTATTAGGTGGAAACGAACGACCGTAATTACAGTGCTATTATCATATCTATTGTATTAATTAATGAAAAGTTATATAATAAATCATTACATTCGAACAATAACATCAAACGTTAAAAGAACCATGGAAATAGGTGAACGCAGTTCATTTACAAGTAGTGCAGTAAGTATAAGTAGATCTCTTATGATAATATTTTATATAGGCTTCAACAAATAAAAAATTGCCAATATCAAACTAAAAAACAGCACGAGGAATGAAAGTAGAGAGTCTTTGAGGACTATCATGTTTGAAAAGCTGATACGTATTTTAACCTCAATCCGCAAAATGTTCTAAAATAGATGTTCATCGGCTTAAAAACTTATCATTGAGAAATCATGGTCCATAATGCCTTGCACATGCTTTAAGCTCACTAAATATCAATGATAATTAAACGAAGATTTTAAAATAAATTAATTTGACTTACAAAGATATTTATTAATAGTTAATAAAAAAATATTTTTATTTAAAATTCTAATCCATACTTTTTTATTATGGTAACACTATTAATCAAAATATTTAATTTTTAATCTGTAGTCTGTGCAAAGTATTACTAAAGTTGTTCGTCAAACGAACACTTACTATTTTGCTGTTATATCGTTTCGTGCAAATAATAAAATGTTGGGAGTTAGAAGCCTTGTGAGAAGTAATGGCCAGATCATCAGAAATGTTGTACAGCAGAGAAACATGAGCGCAATTTCCGTTCCAGCAAGGAACAAGGTCACAAAAGGCGTAAGTATTGATTATTTGATAAGACTTTTTAACAATTAATTTATCACATTCCAATAGCTTTAACAAATGAACTTTTTAATTATTGAACAAAACGAAATGTTTTACAAGACTTTTTGTAATAATTTTATTGGATTATAAATTTTTTCAGAATTACGTAATTTTGTGTATAGGTTATCTCAAAAAATGTCTCCTGTAAGTAATTGATGAAAACTTGCAACGAATAAATATGTTTTATATAGTAAATTATAATTTATATTCACTTTCATAGATTTTTGGAAATCTTTATTGATAATGCGTATTACTCTTTACTATACATTTTAATAGATAAAATGAATTATTGTGTTTATATATTAAAGTATTATATATCTGTATACATTTTATATTAACGAATAAGTGTATTTTCTAGTACTTTGCAAAGTGATCTTAATTTTCTTGTAAAAAGAATTAAAAGTTTAAAATAATATCAGGATTTTATTATAAAATGATCTGGTAATTATTCCGTAATATAATATAAATATAATTTTGCTTTTACATAAAATATTTTTTAGTAAGAAATAATTCTTTTATTTTTAGGAGATGATTTTCCTTGCTAGTGCCATGGTGGTTGGCTGGTGTGCTATCCCTGCTTGGGTCCTGGTGAATTTAAAGAACTACAGGAGCAAGGATTAAATCTGTTGCCATTGTGACACTTGCGTAGACTGTAGCTTGTATATGTATTGCTTTGTTTTAAGTAAAGTTTAATCAATTATGACATGTTTTTTATTACCACTTCAAAAGTATACATTTGATAATATATATAAGTAGTAGTCAAATTTAATTTGCAGTTAAATAGGAAAAACTTGTGTCATTATTAATTTACTTTATATCAGGATATAATTAAGAGAACAATTATTTTAATTTTGTATCAATTATGTTACCAATTTAGTTCTTTATTTAAGAAGAACACTTTAATGAGATTCCATTCTATCTTACTTTTATTCTCTCAATCAATATATATGCAATCTTTTTTTAATGATAGAGAATATGTTTATTGGGTGTACAGAACACATACAAGATAAACAGGAAATATATTATATGGTGGGTATCCAGGTGTTTGGTTCACCTTAATAGTATAATCGGTGTACACCTTAACAAAAGAATATTTTAATTCGGAAGTTTTGATTGATTGCAGTGGATGTCTATCGGCTGAAGATGTTGATGAAGTCTTGATTGATAGAATAGATCATAATACAAATGTTATAAATAATATTAGTTATAACAAAAAATAGTTTCATGTTATGAAAGTAATTTTTTATAAACATTTAACAACACAACATTAACATTATTATTTTTTGCTTTTTTTTTATTATTGTATATTTGATATCGATCAAGGAATCGCTTTGAAATCTTGACGTTTACCAGTCAACATATTGAAGGCTTTATACAAAGTAGCAGATATGAATACAATTTTTTTTCACATTATTATTAGTGATAGATGTTTGTAATATAGTCGTACTAGATAGACATCTCGAGGAGGTGCGGGTTTGATTTTCATGGATGGAATCACATCGTAAGGACGTTGCAAGAACAGCTCTCGTGGATATGTTAGATACGCACTTGTTCAGTACGTGCAGTAAACAGTTTTAACATAATCCTTTTAAAAAAGTCCTACGTCCCAATAGGTAAATTGAGTGGACTGATAATTTTTTTATTTCTATAAATAATTTAATTCCGTCAATGATGAGTTAAATAGTAAAATATTTTTTTTAATAAAAAAAAATTAAATATAATAACCAATTTATTCTATGAAGATAACCATAGACTAATAATTCCTATCATCGCCAATAGTGGCGTTGACTTCACTAAAATGGCGCCACTGCGGCTGATTGGCGCGCATTCCTTTACAAGGAATTCGTAATCTTCAGTTAGCTTTCTTTCCAGCAGGATTGGTCCCAGGGTAGCTAAAACTCGTGCGTGGTATTCATTTATGTATTTAATCTGAAATGAAGTTATATTTTATATGTTAATATAATATCTGTAGCGATGTCTCCGTCGCTGGAACTATCTGGGTAAGTACCACGGAACCACTTCTGATAACTTTTTAATGGTGGTAGTGTTTTTATTGCCGGAGACCGTTTATAAGCATCACCGTTCTTATTGCGGCCGTCAAACAGTACTGTGTTTGTATATTGTAGCTGGTGGAATTACTGGGGTAATGAGATTTAGATCTTAGGTTCAGGCGACAGGCGCAATGTGGTGTCCAGTATATCTTACGCTGTCATGGGCGGGTGTATCGCGTATCATCAGATGAACGTCCCGCTCGCCTCGTTTAATTGTTTAAAGAAAATAAGCAGTAATGTATTATTACAAGTACTAACCTCATGATCATCCAATATGCTGACGTCTAGACAGGCAGTCTGATGAGGCGCCAGGGATATAGTGTGGAAGCCCACAGCGCCAACGCCGTTGAAGTTACCAACCATGCCTTTAGCCTGTCATAAAGATTGAATATACATCATAGTGCGAGATACAACCGGTAGAATGGAAACATTGCATTCTGATTAATTTGTGTAAGCATGAGATAGATCTAATGTGGATATAGTGTATAGAGAGATAGAGAGAAAGATAGAGATAGAGGTAGACATAGAGGTAGGTAGAGTGAGAGAGAGAGATAGAGAGAGAGGTAGAGATAGATAGAGATAAATAGAGAGATAGAGAGAGAGATAGATATAGAGATAGACATAGACACAGACATAGAGATAGAGAGAGAGATTGACAATTTTATTAATTGAAGTAGGAATGAACGAAAGAGGTGTAAAATTATATACTGTACATTTCAATGTTTCTTTTTCTCGCCTTATATCCCAAGATGGTCCAGGTGGACCCTCATGGGTCCACGGGAGACTTGACGGGAATCTACTTTTAGCCTAACCTTCACATTTTTTGTTTAGCTTTGGGTATACGGTAGAAACAGGCTGCAAGTGGTCCACCGGAACCAAACAATGAATATGGTTCTATAGAAAAAAAGTCAGGGAACATCCGGTTAAAAAGATTTTTTCTATTTAATAAAGCTACGAGATGAGCGGGACGTTCACCTGATGGTAAGTGATACGCCTACTCATAATAACGTGGCGCCAGTAAGGATGATATACACTGCACCACATTGCGCTCCTCGCCTGAGACAAGATGTTGAGTCTTTACTCAAGTAATTACATTAGCTACAGCACCCTTTAAACCGGACCGTTTGTACTGTAACGTTTAGAATTTAATTTAGTTTTTTTTTATCTATATTTGTTTTTAATTTCTCATGGCGTAAATTTATGAGGTCATAAATGGTGGAGCTCGTCCAGAATACTCCATCTCTCATATGGTGACAGAACACAGATGCTGCTGTGCCGGCTGATTTATATGATGCTGGAGCTGATCGAACACCAGAACAAATGACCTCGGGATCAAATTGAGGACCTCCCGTAAAATTTTGAACTTACAAATATATGATCAGCATCCTTGTTGACTTCGATGACCTCGACCAGATCCTCGTGCCTAATGCCGTACTCCCCGACCTCGTAGTAACCAGGCTCTGTAACATTTTTTTTTTTATTCAACGAAGAGTCTAGTACAATATTCACCTGATGGTAAACGCCCATCTCTTAACTATGTGACGGTAGTTAGGATGGTAGGACTGCATCATCAGGATATTTTGCTCATCACTTTAAGACTTTATTTAACCCAGTAGCACCCTGTGATGACATGGCTGGTGAGCAGCTGACGCCCACTACTGGACCTATGTCCAACATCTCCACAACGAGATAGACTTTCTTTCTTACCTTCCATTGTAAACTTACCATCACTAAAAATCATTCCAGGCACTATGCCAGGATCGGAAGCCATGCGGACAGCGCCGATACCAGACGGTCCCTCGTGGACGTTCAGGAAGTGTCCCACACCGTGACCAGTGCCGTGGGCATAGTTCAGCCCAACGTCCCACAATGCTTTTCGAGCCAGCGTTTCCAGGACATTGCCCTGATGAAAGTCAATGTTATTTTATGAAGATTGATATCTTGGTGGAAGCTGGTGACAATATTCAGACTACTTTGAGGTGGGATTACGTCCAACATCTTATGGAGCCGAAGTCAATCTCATCTGCACCCTGATAATCAACAGACAAGGCTCTGATCATCCACCAACCACGGTAGCCACTTCGTAAACCTTATGTCGAGTCGTGGGCATCGAGGACTGATGATGTATATACGCTTACCGTTGAGCCCTTCGGAAACACAGCGGTCCCCAATAGTATCTGCCCTTTAAGTACCCTCGTGAACGTCAGCTTCTGTTCAGGAGTCGGAGACGAGCTCATGTGTCTCGTTCTCGTGATATCCGTCGTACCGTCCCTGTGTGGTAAGTTAATATATCAGAAAAGAGTTCTGCTTAATTTGTGAGCGAACGAGATGGGTATAATGTGGAGGCGGATAACAGAGAGAGAAGAGAGAGAGAGAGAGAGAGATTGAACAATCGATTGATTGATTAATAATATTTGTGTTGATAGTTGAAAAGATAGAAAGAGGAAAGAACTATAATGTAATATAGATTTCAGCTTCTCTCTCTCTTTTTCTCTTCATATACTTAGAGTGAGAGAGAGATACAGTACGGAGACTAGTCTGCATGGTGTGAGGAGTAGGTGGCGTGCGGCTAGACTATATAAGCAACGTGCTCCGTCTCCAATTTTTTTTTTTTAATTATAAACGACCAGAGGAGATGAATGTACCTGATGGTAAGTGATGCCTGCCCATTACAATGTGACGCTAGTCAGGATGATATGCACTGCACCACATTGTGCTCGTCGCCTAAGGCGCATGAGTTTCTTCACCCCAGTAATTACATAGCTATAACGCCCTTCAAACTGGATCACAGTAATATTTGTAAAGTGCTGTTTGTCGGTTGCAATAGGCGCTGCGGTGGTGTCTATCTAGACGGGCTCCGGCAACAGAGACACTACCACCAGTGATACCTATAAGTCCTTCAAACCGGATCACAGTAATGTGTACAGTACTGTGTGTAGGCTCCAATAGGCGCCGCGGGTGGTACCTACCTGACGATCTCTGGCAACAGAGACATTACCATCAGTAAAAGTTTAAGAACTTGTTTTAAAACAAGGTGTCGAAAAACAAGATGGCGGAAAATAAGATGTCGGAAAACAAGATGGCGGAGAATAAGATGGCGGAAAATAAGATGTATTTACTTACATATATTGTGCTCCAGAATCAACTAATAGAATATCATCAGCTCTAATGACTCTCTGCTCTCCTTCTCGCGAGGGTTTGTAATGGATTATTGCCCCATTTTCGCCAGCACCAGCGATAGTTGGAAACGACGGGCCCACGAAGTATTTTTCTTCCCTTTATGAAAACAATTATTACATACCAAACGCTACTGTTTGAAGGGCGTTGTAGCTTTTATATTATACAAGTAAGCGACGAGACGGGCGGGACGTTCACTTGATAGTAAGTGATACGCCCGTCCATAACAACGCGGCACTAGTTAGATTAGTATACACAGCGCGACATTGAGCTCGTCTCCTGAGGCATAAGATGTAGTTTTGTCACCCCAGTAAACACACAAGCTATAGCGCCCTTCAAACCGGAACATAGTACTTTTAGCACAGTACTGGCTGTCGGCTGCAATAGGTGCTGCGGTGGTACCCACTTAGACGGTAATTACTGTAGTAACTAGGCTTAAAATATATCTCAAGACGACCAGGTGGTACTGGTGCTCGTCAGGATCTGTTCAAGTGGGATCCCTTATATCGCGAAGTACCAAGTTCAAGCTTTTGACACAAGCATTTTGTTTAAAACCCATTATTATAACAACCACTAATATTGTTCCTACAACCTCCCCCCACTACCCCACTTATTCATGGACGTCCACTGTTGGACAGGTTCTTCATTAAATGTATTTCACAAAGTAAGGATTTGTGCTCTTTGAATCCAGTGACTCCCAGCGATTCTATTGATATCCATCTAGGGGGTGGGTGGGGGTGAGAGTCACCATTCCACCACTTTAAGATCACAACGTCCATCAGTTCTACGAGCTACGTGCTCCGC
Source organism: Ornithoptera priamus (assembly GCA_029034505.1). NCBI lineage: Eukaryota > Metazoa > Arthropoda > Insecta > Lepidoptera > Papilionidae > Ornithoptera > Ornithoptera priamus. Next base: position 277,244 of record JARDWD010000587.1, on the reverse strand, counting down.
CGTTCTCCACTCCAGCTTCTCGCTTTTTAGTATATATATAAACTTGTTGGTTTTAGAGGAGGGAGGGATCTTTGAAAAGTTACTCTGTACCCTCGGGGGAAGATTCGTGTGGAGATTTTTACCCACTGGAACCCCCTCGGTGGTCACTTTCGGCATTTTGGAGTTGTCTTTGTATAACCCTTCGGAACACAACCGCGGCTGCAGGCAACAGTCCCAGCCAGCTTCGCGAGTGCTACCTCAATGGCCAGAGACCCTGTCCAGCCATTGTCCTCCTGAGGGTTTAGAAGGTGGACCACTACCCTGACCGTTAATGAACCCAAAATCTTAATATATATATCAAGATCAATAGTAGCAATCATACCGTCTCAGCTCCTCGAGTCTGTCGGACACGTGGACCTCCGTAACATTGGCGTTGGCTGCGACCATCTCGTGAACCCAACGGAGAAACCTGACAACGGCTATTCCATCCTTGATGTGGGCTGAACGGAAACCCTTTGAAACAAAATGTGGTCAAAGCCAACTTTTTACTGGTGGTAGTGCCTCTGTTGCCGGAGACCGTCTAGGTGAGTACCACCACAGTTCCTACTTTTTCCACCAAACGGCAGTGTCCAAACATTACGGTGTTCCGGTTTGAAGGGTGTTGTAGCTAGAGAAATATTACTAGGGTAATGAGACTCGACATCTTGTGTCTCAAGACGATGAGCGCAATATGATGCAGTGTGAGTATCACTTACTATCAGGTGAATGTACCGCTCGTGTCATTGAATAAAAAAAAAAAATTGTAGTCGAACTTGACTATTTGATTATGTCGCTGCGACCGAACAACAGTATGCACACATCACCGTTATCCGGTTTGAAGGGCGCTGTAGCTGGTGAAGTTACTGCAGTAACTTCACTTGACTGGCTTGACTGATGTCTCAAGGCGATATTTACAGTGGAACAGAGAGACAGCATGAAAGGGAGAAATAGATATATTTTTATCTCAGGACTACGAGCACAATGTGGTGCAGTGTATAACATCCTAACTGGTGTCACAAGCTGGACACCTTTGTGTAGTCCTGAGACGTGACCTGGTGAAGATATTGGTGAAGGTTATTAAACAGAACATGCCTTATAGCGCAGCGGTTAAGCGCGCTTTAATAAGCACTGCGTATATAAGACCTTGACTCCCAGCAGTGGGAACTTCGACCGCTTACCTTCAGCTCCACATCATTCTTCACACACTTCATAAGAGCCACCGGTGACACGGTGGATATGATGTTTACAGCGCCATCCTGTAACATACAGGGTGTTGGAGACCGCTTCCGAAATCGAAGACAGACGATAGTATCAATGACACTTGATCATGGGACGAAAAAAAAAAGAAATTCAAACTTTTTATGAGCATTATTTACGCTCCATCATATTAGAGCAGTTAAATGAAACGATAGTTTCATAAAAAATTTGTTTACTAAAAAAAAAAAAAACCAGCAATGAAACACAAAATCAAAAACAGCCGATGCTCGGGTCAACGATCGCGCGCGCAACCTAAATGCACCGTGTCGCTACGGAATAAGGTGCAAATTGGAACCGAATACACGTCGAGTTCGCTCCGCGCCTGCGCGTTCGTTGATCCGAGCATCGGCTGTTTTTTATTTTGTGTTTCATTGCTGGTTTTTTTTTTCTCATTGTGAATCCAGGTTAATACCCAAGTCGACCAAGCGGAGCCAATGTGTACATACAAATGTGCGCCTCAACTCATTGAAGGGAAGAATGAAATATGGAGTATAGACGAGAGAAAAGGAATAGAAGATTAGAATGGTATAGAAGAAGAGAACGGAAGGCGGGAATGAGGAAAGAAATTATTAATTGTGAAAGAGTTAAAGGAACGAAGCCCGGAGGAACGAGATAAAGGAAATGTATACGTTATACATTTTGTTATTGTAGTAACTGCAGGAGGAGGAGGAAGAGGAGCAGCAGGGAAGAGGAACTCACCGCTTCCGCTGCTTGATGAATTGCATGGCTGCCGTCCTGCGACAGCCATATCACGCTGCCATCTTCTAACTCATTCTGTAAACAGTTAATTTAAATTACTGGTGGTACCACCGCAGCTACGAATCAGTAATGTGGAGACATTTTTTTTTTTTTATTGGACAAAGGTTACTGCGTGACTACAATCCCACCTGTGTTATGGTGGTCTAAGGCGAAGTAATCCAGTAGAAGCTATCTGGTCTTCCATCTTTATTTACGTCCAGACGACGCAAGGTTCTTAATACTTCCTTGAATGATGCAAATCTTAGCCAGAATAGAATAGAAGTAGTCGCAACGCGGAATTTAGGACGTGATGGTATTGTAAGATTCCCTTTCTCTTGCCGCATGGGTAGTAAGTGTACGTCTAGATATGTGGTCAACAGAAGGTCAAGGCAGTTGCTGATTGAGTATCCACATCAGGCAATCCTAGTCGCGTTTACCAGCTGAGTAAAATTCAGCGCAAGTGAAGAATTTAGCCTCTCTCCGTGCATGGGAACAGCCATGGTGACTTGTGTTGAAGTGTCCCAGAAAAACCAGCTGAGCGGTAGACTACCGGACTAGTGAGATATCAGCAGCCTCACTAAGGTCATGGTTATCCAAGTCGTCTCGTGATCACCAGCGTGCCAACAGTAAACACCAGCAGAGGATTTTAACCACGCCAGCGTTGACTAAAACCCAAATAGTTGAGAAGTTGGGGTATTCAAGTTGACAGAGACGCTGGCGGCAGATACCGGATGTATACACAGACTCCAGCTCGAAGATCTCCGTCTCCGTTAGAAAAAGTCGTATAGCTTGGCAGTCTTAAAGTGGTGATGCATTGTGTTTCGGATCCCGCAACTCCCCACTACCAGGCACCTGACAGCATCACCAGTAGCTCACAGCCAGTGATACCTCACATCGTAACTTAGCCAAAGCTGACCACCGGAAATTGGTTATTCGTCTAGCACCACCAGGAGTCACAGGTAGAGTAGTCATAATTCAGGTACTTTCTACATCCAAGTGTCATGGTATATGAATGCAATGTGATGTAGTATTCACATCCTAAGCAGTATGACATTGTTAGAGACAACCTGGTGCAGTGTAAATATTGCGACACAGGCGTATAACTTACCATCAAGAAGATGCCCTGCTCATCTATTAACTTCAGCGTTCCACCATTTATCTTAATGATAACTAGTATATAGATAACTCCATATATATATATATATTTAAAAAAAAAAACTCACTGTCATGTTTTTTAAATACTCGAATATATTCCCATACGGCTGTGCAACCACCCTGACACCCTCGGAAGCAAGATGGTGAACGATGTCCAGAGACAAAGTCCCGTTGCCCCAGAATAATATCACTTCGTTGAGGGTATTCTGAAATATACAAGGTATACAATATAAACTAATAATATAAAGAGCTGCTTCTAAAGCACGATGTGGAGGGTAGAGCGAAATGAAGAAGGAAGAGCTGGAAGGCAGCATATCTGGCCACAAAACCACACCAATATTAAGAACAAGAAGAGGAAGAAGATTATTCTTTACAGGGAGACCAGCAATCTTCTAAATATGGATGGGGAGGTAAAGGAGACCTCATCACGAGAAACTGAGGCTAAGAAGATGGTATCACACAGCGAAGATGAGATGACAGACGGAGCAGGAAAGTCCTTAAATGGAGACCAGGTTAATGTGCAGCATAAGATAACGTCTCATCCGGTAGACCTAAGATCTGATGGTCTTCAAATATTTTAACAGCGACAATAGGTTTAAATCATGACGATGAATTTTTGTGGACACAACCTGGTGAAGATGAAGGTATGGAATCATCAAGCGTCAGACCGGTCGCGCTGGAGATCTATTTTGAGATCTTTGTCCAGCTGTGGACAAGAACAGATTTTTAAAGAAGGTTTGTTCAGTCTGAATTATGTTGCCCTGTGTGCTGATGATGATGAGGTAATAAAGGAGGTTTTGAAGTATATGTGACTTCTACCATTCAATCCAGGGTGTGGTGGAAATTGAAGGTAGGCTGAATAACTGAAACTTAATGAATAAAAGGACTACTAAAGGAGAGTGTGGAGATAGTAGGGGAAGATTTATGTCCAGCAGTGGACATCTATCAGCTGATATAAACATTCATATAATTTTTAGTCACGTTATAGTTCTAGAATGTTTATTCTTGAATCTGATAAATTACCTGATGAGGTCTCAGCACCAAATACGCGAAGAACACCGGATTGTATGGGATATCAGAGCCACGGACATTGAGGGTATCTGGAAAAATCGATACAGGTTAACATCAACGGTAATGATGATGGTGAAGCTTAACCCGAACACTCCGGCTCTCATATGTTGATTGAACGCAGTGATGCTGTCATGGAGCCAGATTTGCCATAAATGGTAGAGAGCGGATTAAAAAAAAACAGGTTTACGATTTTTTTTTTTAATTTAGTCTCGAGCGGGACGTTCACCTGATGTTAAGTGATATGCATATAAGCGCTAGTTAGGATGGTATATACTGCCTCATATAGCGCTCCTCGCCTGATACAAGATGTGTGGTCTCGTTACTTCCGTAATTTCACTATCGACGACGCCCTTCATTCCGGAACACGGTAATATTAGCAGACTGCCGATTGTCGGTAGACGTAGGCGCTGCGGTGATACCTACCTAAACTGTCCCCGGCAACTGACTTTTTTTGATACCCTGCTTATAGGGGGATGACAAGGTTAAGTGGGATTTCTACCCACCAAAACCCTCTCGGTGGTCTCCGTCAGGAGAGTCAGGAGGGCCCCGGTGCCTCTGCAGTCTACCACCAGTAGATTACTCTTGCTCTATTAATACAGTACAGATAAAAAATTTGTGTGATACAAATTATTTTGTCTGTTGTTATTTACTTTTTTTTTTTTAATTCGCCATTTCCTTTGTCTTTATACTATGAGTAAAATAAAATATTGTCTCTGGTTATAAATACACACGCATACACGTGTACGTGCACACATGCACAAAATACTTAATTAAAACTGTAGGCCATAAGTTCCGTTACAAATGATTTTTTTTTTTTAATGAACTAGTATAATATTATTAAAATGTATACCGACATATTAATTAGTGTCAGCAATAAATAAAAAACAATATTCTATTCAAAATGGCCGCCTTTGGCCTTTTATACAGGCCTTTAATCTGTTTGGGCATGAATCTATGGATTTACGCGCTGTCTCCAAGGGAAATTTCCACCATCACCACCGCAACTGCTTCCACCAAAGGTTTCTATAAGAGATTTAATGTCGCCGTGTCGTCTACAGCAGGCCAGGTCCTCTAAAACTGATCATGATTTGAAGTCTAAAGTGCTGAGGTATGAGCTGGACGGGGGTCAGTCTTTAGCTTTTATAAAAGTCCGGATCGTTGGTTTCAAGCCAGGCTTGGGGAGTTCGTGCCTTGTGTCCAGGTGCAGTCCTGACGCAGGATGGTGACCACGTCGTACCATTCCGACCACTTGAGCAGCTTTAGAACTGTGAGGGTACACATCATTTGCTTAATGTGTTCTTCAATCGTGAGATTTTTTTCATCAGTAATTTTTTCACCCGCGTATCGGGACAGAAGGCGTTTGGATCTATCCACTCTCTTTAATTGTAAAGATCGATTTAGTGCTCCACACCCACTTGGTGCAAGCCGATCGCTGCAACCCTATTCCCTTCAACACCCCATTCCATATTGTAATGTGATAATGAACGCGAAAAATATATGAAATAGCGCAAAATCAAAAGTTTTTAAAATAAAATACGTGTTCCAAATTCAAAAATTAAAAAGTCGAAAAAAAGAAAACTTTTTATGTAACGGCATTTGCGGCCAGACTAGTTATACATAAAAGCTTACATGCTATATCATCAAGCGCCGTGAGGACCAGTGCCGAAGCGCCACGCGCGGTGATCTGTTCCATCAGATCTGCTATCTTGCTGTCCGATCTTCGACCTGGAATTTATATAGACATATAGACTTAAGATTTTTTTCATTATCGCAGGGGAAATCTTAAAAGATACCCTGTTACTGGGGGAAAGACAAGGTTAATTGGGATTTTTACTTATTAAAACCCCTCGGTGGTCATCCTCAGTGCGTTATGGAAGCCCCGAGGACTTTCTACGGTGCACCAGTATCTCCTGGCACTTAGCTTAAACCACGTCCCAGGAAGGGCAGGAGACCTCTTCAGCGATCTTGGTACGACAGCACGAGATCACCTTATGCCTGGCGTTCATCCCGGGCTCGCTGGACAATAAGGGCCCCCACCTTCAAAGTCCACTAATCCGAAAACCCTTTTAGCCTCCTACCACAGGCAGGGCTTACTTTAGTCCTATTCTTAACAGCTCGAGACTACAGAGCAATTGTGGGAAGCTTATGTCCAGCAGTGTAAATCTTTCGGCTGCCGATGATGATGATATGGACCTTATACTTATAGACCTCCAGCATTTTGGAAGTCAGTTCCTTACGAGCCATATTTGAAAATTCTGGCGCCAATCAAACTCTGTAACATCTTCGAATCGGAGACTTGCGTGTAACGGAAGTAGCAGTCATCTGCTGCATACAGGGTCAATAATGATACAAATGATAATTTCCCCCGTGTCAAGATTTTGACCAGAGGCTCTCAAACTTTTGGGGACTATGGGACCGCTTTCAAAATATAGGTGATTATGGTGACCCATCTGCAGGTTCATTTCTACCATATGGCCAAAACTCGACAAGAAATGTGAAAATCAAAAACCAATGAACCGTCGAGTCAAAATTAACCTAACCTGAACCACTCCCCACGAACCCCCCAATAGGTTCCCGCCTTGTGGTGAAGCGAAAAGGGACCTACCCGGCCGCCCGGAGCTGGAGTCGCGGAGGAAGAGGAGTGTCGGTATAACAATGCGCCGCTCTCCCTATTCTCCGCGGCCGTGTAACGGGTGGCGGCGGACCCAAGATTAATCCGCCGCAGGGAGTCGGGTGAGTTTTTTCTGTTGGCTTCCATGGCCTCTAAGTGACGGCTTCAGCGGAATCCGTTTCCTGCGCGACTGCAAGAGGCCAAAGAGAGGGCGCGCAGTGTGTTCCGGCGTGCCCCCACAGAGGTCGAAAGGGAGGCCTGCTTCCCTCCCTCTTGAGGTGGGGCTGCGTTATGCGGAATAATGAAGCGAAGAGGAACCTACCGGGCCGGTTTACGACGTAAGGCCGTATTAGGGTAGTGGTTTTTGGTGGTATGGGGGGAGGAAGATATTTTAATGAAACTGTATTTTTTTTTAAAAAAAAGCAGGGTATGTTGAATTTTTATAACTTCAAGGAACCAAGGAATTTCCCACGGAACATAGGTTGAAATTCAGCAGTGGACCATATACCGAATGGATGATGATGATAGTTACCAGTAAATTCTACTGTGAGAGGCAACAGCGCGTTATTGGGTCTTGGTGGTGGTGGATCTCCAATCCTGGTCCTCGCCAGGTCCACCAGGTTCTCGGGTATCGCCCTCAAGCTCACGTCGACTTGCTTCAAAGCGTTCTGTTCAACAATATTTTATAAAAAAAAATATTCTATTAGCATAATAAAATAATGTAAATACTTTTGATGTTCACTACTGGGCGTGGGAATATTAAAAAAGTGGGACTGTGTGCCAGTGTGATGGAAGAATGACCTGACTTTAATATCTTCTCACACGAGGATAAATGGTTCTATATTTTTCATTCAACGAAGTGACGTCACGCGAGTTAGGATGATATACACTGCCGTACATTGTGCTAGTCGCCTTGTGACATAAGATGCTAAGTTTTATTACCGCAGTAATTTCACTAGCTGCAGCGCCCTTCAAATCAGATCACGGTAATGTCTGCACGTTACTGTCTATCGGCTGCAATAGACGCTGCGGTGGTACCTAGACGATCTCCGGCAACAGAGACCTAACCACTAGTAACAGCTACAGCGCCCTTCAATCCGGATCACAGCAATGTCCGCACAGTACTGTGTGTCGGCTGCAATAGGCGCTGCGGTGGTACCTAGACGGTTTCCGGCAACAGAGACACTACCACCAGTAATAGCTGCAGCGCCCTTCAAACCGGATCACAGCAATGTCCGCACAGTACTGTGTGTCGGCTGCAATAGGCGCTGCGGTGGTACCTAGACGGTCTCCGGCAACAGAGACACTACCACCAGTGATAGCTACAGGTCCTTCAAACCGGATCACAGCAATGTCCGCACAGTACTGTGTGTCGGCTGCAATAGGCGCTGCGGTGGTACCTAGACGGTCTGTAGCAACAGAGACACTACCACCAGTGATAGCTACAGGTCCTTCAAACCGGATCACAGCAATGTCCGCACAGTACTGTGTGTCGGCTGCAATAGGCGCTGCGGTGGTACCTAGACGGTCTCCGGCAACAGAGACACTACCACCAGTGATAGCTATAGGTCCTTCAAACCGGATCACAGCAATGTCCGCACAGTACTGTGTGTCGGCTGCAATAGGCGCTGCGGTGGTACCTAGACGGTCTCCGGCAACAGAGACACTACCACCAGTAATAGCTGCAGCGTCCTTCAAACCGGATCACAGCAATGTCCGCACGTTACTGTCTATCGGCTGCAATAGGCGCTGCGGTGGTACCTAGACGGTTTCCGGCAACAGACACTACCACCACTAAAGATAATCATACCTCCAAAGTTCGCCAAGCGGTGCGCGTGTAAGTAGTGGGGTCGATGGCGACCACGGCACCTGGTCTCATGTTAGCAACCAACCACGCCGGGATGTCCAGGTCGGTGCCTGAAACCAGATTTGCTTGATTATGCATGGGATGCGCAGGCTACGTCAGATTTTCTCCGATTAACCAGCTCCCTTCGTGGTCACTCAGCGGCAGGACCATGCAAAATCTTTCGTGTGCAGCATGGAGTTGACTTCTGATAGCCAAGGAAAGAAGAAGAGAATCATATTTTTTTTTTTTTATTTTGCGACGAGACCAGCCGGATGTTCACTTGATGGTAAGTGATATGCCCGGTCATAACAATGAGGCGCTAGTTAGAATGGTATACACTACACCACATTGCGCTCGTCACCTGAGGCACAAGATATTGAGTCACGTTACCCTAATAATTACACTAGCTATAACGCCTTTCGAACCGGATCACGGTACTGTACGTCGGCTGCAACAGGCGCTGCGGTGGAACCAGTAAATCCACCATCATATTCCTTGTAATCAGAGATTACTTCTGTTCAACCAACAAAATGTTAGAAGCAGTTATTCCACCAGTACCAACACTGAAGGTGTATGAGGTTTATCGTCGAAGACAATGAGGATCAACCTGATGGTAATCATGATATACCCCTAGTTAGGATGATTGATGTTCTGGTGCTCTCTATTGCTGGAGACCCTCATCGATACCACGGCAGCACTTACAGCAGCCGATAAACAGTAGTATGTAATTACTACCGTATTCCGATTTGAAGGGCGTTGTAGCTATTATAATCACTAAGTAACGAGACTCGACATTTTATGTCTCAGACGACGAGCGCAATGTGGTGCAGTGTTGACTATCCTAACTAGCGCTTATGAGCATGCACTTACCATCAGGTGAACGTTCCGCTCCTCTGCATTGTACCAGTCGCTTAAAGACTGACGTTCAGACTAATTATCCCAGCAATTCCACCAGCTCCAGTGACCTTCAAACTGGAACACCGTGTAGCGTTAATGTTTGTACACTACTGCTAAGCAGTTCACATCGGTATGGTGAATAGGGATGAGGCACCAGGTAACCCAGCATCAAATCGCATTTACCTTGGCGCATCAAGCTCCAGACATCGGTGTCCACTTGCAGGTAGAACTGCGTGAAGTATCTGCTGTCGGTCCACACGAGGGCGTGGGATGACGTCACCACAGCGGTCCCAGAGGAGCCGGAGAGACCAGAGAGCCATTCGCGACGGGCGTCTGAAGGCGCTATGTATTGAGACTGGGGTATAAATAAGATTAATTGGACTAACACATAACTTCAAGTGATCTTCTTCTTCTTCTTCTTGGTTGATACCACTCTTGAGAGAATGGTCGTGATCATCATTTTATAACCGCCATCCTAATGCTCTCATATAGTCGCAACGATGATGAGCCATTTATTGCCGCGTTTATCTGGTCAGTCCATCTCATAAGCCTCTCTCCCTGGTCTGGTACTCTAAACCCTTCCCTGGACCACAAGTCGCTCAATAGCTGCCTCCCCTCGACAGCATACGTGGCCCAAAAAGGTGAGGATACGAGACTGTACCGAAGATGATAAACGCTATGACATTATGTGATAAAAAGGTGATGGTGGAGCTCATACCTAACTTCCCAAAGACCAAACTCCTGGAATCGAACCCAGGATCTCCATGTTATAAGCCAAGTAATCAGCCACTAGACTTTGGAGATCATCAAAGTTAATATAGAAGATGTAACTCTGTATTAGACTTACGTTATGAGCATCAGCAGTTGGTGCTATGTAAGCATCGACCCCCTGCTCCTCCATGACTCTCTTCACGGCATCCAGACGCTCCAACGTCGTCTGACGACTCATTCTACTCCTGGACTCGAAGGCTGTGGGATTATTTAAAAGACTTTCATGAGGATCGTAAGTACCGCCGGTGATGTCCTCAAGAATCCTCTATTTGAGACGAGATCTCTTTCTAGTCTCTTTTCCATATCAATTTCATTTGCTACAGCGCCCTTCAAACCGGGGCACAGTGTTTGCACAGTACTGTTCGGCATCAGAAATAGGCGCTGCGGTGGCCACCAGTCCACAATGCTGTAGGTCTAGCAGCTGATTAGTATTGGATAAGGTCCTAGTGGATGGAAGCTTACGGAACACCGGCGTGTCATCCTCCGCCCAGCTGTACTGCCCGCTGACAACATATGAGGCAGCCAAACGTGATGATGCACTGGAATACATACAGAAACAGTTTATTAAAATATCCATAGCATAATTGTCTCCTTTCTGATGAAACGAAGATCTCTGGAACTAGTCCTGGAGCATTTCACTGGTGGTAGTGTCTCTACTGCCGGACACCGTACAGGTATGTACCACCGCAGTGCATATTGCAGCCGACAAATAGCAGTGTGCAAATATTACTGTGTTCAGGTTTCAAGGACGCTGTAGCTAATGTGGGGCTAATTACTGGACTAACGAGACTCAACATCTTACGTCTCTGGCGACGGGCGCAAAATGACGGGCGTATCACTTACCATCAGGTGAACGTCCCGCCCGTCTAATTGCTTAATGGAATTAAAAAAAAATTATGTTACAAACACAAGATCACCTTGTTCACCTTCAAAGCCCATGAACAGGCAGGCTTATCTTAGTCCTATTATAAAACCTGGAATTTTGGGTAGCAAGACTGGTATTTAGAGAAAATGATGATGATGATGATGATGATGATGATTTGTCAGAGTTTAAAAAAAAAATCTCACCACAACCAAACGAACACACACACAACCTTCAGGACGTACATTTTGCAATGTTAACTACTAAAGTATGATATCAAAGAGTTTGATATCTCTTATCATGGATTAGTATAGTTTCGACTACTGGCGTACTGCGGCGTTGCTCGTATTGCTAATTACTGTTCTAGGATGATTGAAAAGAGCGGGACGTTCATCTGACAGTGTCTGCTAAAAACAACTTTACACTAATTATGATTGATGACGCAGCTTCTGATTATGCTCGTGACGAGATCTCACAATCTGTCTCTAATTAATTTCACTAGTTACATCGCGCTTCAAACAGTAACACTACTGTTTGGAGCTGCTGTGTTACCTAGAAGGATGCCATCAACAGATATCCACCGTCTGTGATCTTCTTTGTGTCCTCGCGGGGGCCAGGATGGGTTATGTCGGACTTGCACCGACTAAAACCTCCACGATGTTCCAACTCATCGCGTGATGTCAGGGTCACGGGAACGCTTTCGCATCATCCGCGACCCCGCCGGCGCTGGCCGCTTTCGCAGCCCCACCTCGGGAGGGAGGGATAAACCCTCCCTTTCCACCTCCGTAGGGGCACGCCGGAAATACAGCGCGCCGCCTCCTAGGCCTCCTGCTGTTGCCCAGAGGCCATGGGAGCCAAGAAAGAAAACTCCCCCGGCTTCCTGCGGCGGATCCGATGTTGGGCCAGCCGCCACCCGTTGTTAGTCACAGCGGGTACTCCCTCCACGACTCCACCTCGGTTGCAAGGGGCAATATGAAACAGGCCCTGCAGCCTGACCGCAAAAGGCAAGATAAAGCCGCCATTGCAGCCCCCGACCACTCCGGTGAGCTCCAGTTATCCAACCGATGCTCTAACCTAGAGCGGCCGCCTCGGGCCAGTCCTTCACCGCGGGCCGGCCGGGTGGGTACCTTTTCGCTTCAGCATGGGCGACCCCGCCACGGTTACAAAGCCCCGCCGCCACGACAAGGCGGGAGAGAACCGGTAAGGGGTCAGTGATTTTCTTATATCTAAGCTAGGGTATAGGCAATGCTGTTATTTAGGTCCTTTTTCAGCCTATTTTTATTCCACTGGCTTTCCCAAGGTTTTCCTTGATTGATCCCTGAGAAATCCAGTGGAACAAAGATGGGCTGCAAAAGGGTCTCACAGTCCAACAGACTTCAGGAATTTCAGATTTCATTTGAAGAGTCTTTGGGTTTGTGGGATTTGAGCGTGAAGACCTTCATGATTCACGAAGCGAGTCCAGGGAAGGTAGCCAACATGAAATAGTCTCGTTATTCTAAGCATACGGTCAGACACAATACAAGACCATACGGAAGACCATGACATTCATAAATTTAAATTCTTCTTAACTGATCTCTTCAATAACAGCATATTCTTTTCAAATTTCCAATATCTTCTTCTTTTAGTAGGTCTCCATTGGAAGTCGACTAGATGTCACACAACCTCTCATTCTGCTGCTTATCCACTGATAGTATGCAAACCTGACTGTCATAGATGCGTATACCACTATCTAGTGTATGATACTCGACCCTCATAAATTTATTGAAGGTAGTGTTTGCTGTTGCAGGAGACCGTCTAGGTAGATACCACCCCAGCTTCTTTTACAGCCGACAACATGAGGATCTATGGTTGCCATCGACTCTACTACTTACACGCGCACCGCTTGGTGAACTTTGGAGGTATGATTATCTTTACTGGTGGTAGTGTCTCAGTTGCCAAAGACCATCTCGGTAGGGTAGGTAGCTGTTATTATTTCTACCGCCAAACTGTAGTGTGGTAACTACTGTTTTCTGGCTTGAATGAAGCTGTAAGTAGTAAAATTACTGAGGTAACGAGACATAACATTTATATCTCAAGGCAATGAGCACAATGTGGCACTGTGTATTACACAGTAACTAACGTTGTTATGAGCGCACGTATTACTTACCATCAAGTTAACATCTCTTTGTTGAATAAAAAAATATATATGTTTAAACAAATTACTAGTAATCATATCCGTGTTTATATATATTTTATTATTTTAAATATCTAATCAATAATTACAAACATATAATAATTAATTTATTGTGCAAATGAGATACAGCCATAGATAAAGAAATATCTATTGGGATATAAATTATCATAGATAAAATTACTTTTGCGTATATAATCGAATAAATACGCAAAATTACGTCTGAGGTAAAGTATATATTTTTTTAAAGTGAACACTTGAATTTGTATTTAATATAGTAAATTAATAATTATTTTTATTTATAAACGTATTGGCCTTTAACCAGCACCTTGTGGCATTCCAGGTAGTAAAGAAGATGTACAAAACTATATATTTTAAGAAACAGTTTATTTCCGGTTGTGTGTATAAATAAATACACTTTTATTACATAATTAAATTTTAATTATACGTTTACAATAAAATGTACTCGCAATGTAACAGCTCTGGGTAAGATAACGATGTCAAAAGCATTTGAGAAATCGGGCTATAGGACGGCGCTTACTTACATAAGTTTCCTTTTATTTTTATTCAACTATTAAACGACGAGGCGAGCGGAAATTTACCTGATGGTCAGTGTCCGCCTAAAACAATGTGGCGCAAGTCAGGATGATATACATTGCAGCAAATTGCACTCGTTGCCTAAGATGTTGAGTCTCGTTAATCCAGTAATTACATTAGGCTACAATAGGCGCTGTGGTAGTACCTATCTAGACGTTCTCCAGCCAACGGAGATATACCATCAAACAACTACTACAGTATAGTACTACGACTACAGTAAAATCTGAGGTCTACTAACTCTTAACTTTAAAGGTCCGTTCAGTTTTGTGATCTCGCTACCTCCAACGTTGTGACTCCATTAGCGATTAGTAAATCGCATTCACCATGATGGTCCTTTCCTGTTACCAAAGTCGGAGTATTCTGGGCGAGCATTATAATTTAATGCCACATGAAATTAGCATTAATTAGTAGCTCGCTGGCCTAATAGTTAGAGCGTGTGGCCTTCATTCTGAAGGTCGCGGGTCTAGACGCGCACATTTGTGAACTTTAGTTACAACAGCTGAATACAAACGGTGAAGGAAAACCTCGTGAGGAAACCTGCACATGGATTAGAATTTATTTTGAGGTGTGTGTGAAGTCACCAATCCGCATTGGGCCCGCGTGGTGTCTATGGCCCATTGCCCTCATGTTGAGGGCAGGCCAGTGCCGCAACAGTAGGGAAGTAAATTGGCAGTTGACGGTGAACGGAAATTGACAAGAGACATGTCCAGCAATGGACCTTCATCTATTAAAATGATGATGAATGGTGATATCGATGATCTTCTGTTATCTAATCAACTTTACAGGTGGTGGGTTTCTCTTTCCAGAGATCGTCTAGGTACCACCGCAGCTGCTATTGCAGCCGACAAACAAGCATTGCTGTGTTCCGGTTTGATGGGAACCGTAGCAAGTGTAATTAGTGGTGTAATGAAAGTACATCTTATGTCTTAAGGCGACGAGCGCAATGCGGTGATATGTATAGCATCCTAACTACCGCCCCATTATGGGCGGGTGAATCACTTGGCACCAGGTGAACGTCCCGTTCGTCTCGTCGTTTCATTGTATTAAAAAAAAACGACAAAAATGATTATAGTTCTGTTTTGATGATTATCCCGGACAAAGCACAGGAGCAACGTCTCCATTTCAACTCTAAATCCAAATGCTTTCAACCGTCTGTCTGCCTCGGACTCTTGAGCTTTTCGGTCATGTTGCCAGAGAAAAGGGAAATGACTTGGAGAAACCTGTCGTTACTGGTGAAATTGATGGTATGAGGCCGCGTAGACGGAGCGTAAAACGTTGGACTGACCATGTGAAGGAGACCATTGAAACACCTGTACATGAAGGTATGCAGAAAGCATCAAACAGAAATAACTGACGTTAAGAACAGGTTAGTCCATAACGAGTCACGACCTTCAGCATTGAGGAATTGACTAAAAGAGAGATAGTTATGTTTTTTTTATAAATAACGAAAACTGGGTTTTCTTTTGTATAGATAATACATTAATGTGTAGTTAACTTTTTTTAAAACCGCTCCTCACAAAATGTAATAAAAATTATTCCATCAACATATTCTTATATAGACATTAGTATAATGTATCAAGATGTTATCCTAAATATACCAGCGTAATGGCCCTGGGGGCCATTGAACCAAAGATAAGGTAGATGCTGGATGTCATCTAGGCTCCAGTAGTACCTCTTCGGCAGGAAATGTGGCAGTCTCCGTCTGTTTAGTACCGACAAGTGTCGCGTGGGACTCTGTGCGTAGATAACCTTCGTCCTACCTTGCACTCTGGCCGGTATACCCATTTCATCAGAGGATGCTTCCTGTGATTTTGATACTTTCGACTCTTCTTCAGAATTTTCCACAACTTCATACCTTTTAGGTTTCTTATGTCCATCATTCTCACTGTCTTCATCTTCGCTTGATATCTCATTACTTTCTTCATCAGAACTATCGGAGTAACGAGATCTTAGCGTATCACCGTTCCCTTGATTGATTATATTGAAAACTTTTCTGGACTTTTGTTTCCTAGGAGATTTTGATGTGTGCCCCGATTTTACATTCATTACAATTAATTTAAATATGTTAGCGTGATGATTTTTAAGTTGATCTAACAGGTAATCCTTGTCTACTTTTCTGGTGATGCTTAGATCGTTTATGTCAAGGTAGTCTTCGGAGAAACTTTCGTACCCGTCGGAGTTTTTGCGGGCTATGTCTTCTAATCGAGTTAGATCAACAAACGTTGCTCCAGGCTCGTCGATTTCAGGAAAGTACTTCGTGTTTTTATGGTACCCATACTGTCCGCCAGCTAGATCGATCAAGCAGAGTGTATTCCTTGTCCCTAGGTCTATACAATTCCTGCTCCTCTGTCGGACGTATAAAGTATTCCTGCTTGGACGTGGATTGATGTGATTTTCTGACACTTCCTTTAACAGTATCCGTTTGATCATCGGTTTCGTTTCTAACAGGTTAAGATTCACTGTAAAATTAAAGAGATTATTTCTTAATTTCGACTGAGATTATTCTAATCAGATGGACAAGTGCTTAGAATATTCGCACATATATGATACTGGTTTATACGTATGAAGATGGTAACTAGTCAGCTGGGATTGAACCCTACTACCAAACCATCTGTAGTTCCTAGAAACGAACCATGGAACTTCAAGTTATAAAGTAACCGGTTATCCACTGATCAACTGTGCCAATCAAACCATGGTAGGGCTTCGACTCTCTCCATGTGAGAGACGGACCCGTATCATACTATATATACAGAGCTTCGGTTTCCAAGTTCATTTGTATGGTATAGTTTTATTAAGTCTAGATTTGCTGTATATATATGTTTTTATTTACTAATAAATAAACTAACAGCTTACAGGTCCTATAAAACGTAATGGAGTAAGTTATATTTAAGTCACTAATATTGTTATTAAAAGGATCATGGTTGCATGCGAGAAAGAGAAAGAACTATTGGTTATAGTCTATGACCCCGATGTATTATATATCTTTTTTTTTATTCAATTAGGTGACGAGACGGTACTGTTAACCTGAGCCTGATGGTAAGTGATACGTCTTTCAATAACAAGCGATAGCGTGGTATACATAGCACCACACTGCGCTCGTCGCTTTGAGACATAAGATGTCTCGTTACCACAGTAATTACACTGGCTACAGCGCCCTTCAAACCGGAAGACAGTAATGTTAGCACAGTACTATTTGTCGCTGCCGTGATATTTAACTAGACGGTCTCCAGCAACAGAGACACTACCACCATCAGAAAAGCTTAGCCTTTGGTGATAAGGATACCAATATTTTCTAGTATTATTTAATCAGATAATTATTATAATAAGAAGCATTTAATATATAGGGGGGTAAGGGTTCCAGCACAGCAACTCACTGGATCCAAGCCAACTTCATCAGCTCCTGGTGCAACCTGCTAATCAACAAACGAGGCTTTGGTTCTCTTAGTGGCCAACGGTTTAGCGGGCAGCGCAGCACCGAACAATGTGGACATCTTCGTGGGAGGCTTATTTCCAGCGGTGGACGTCTATAGGCTGATGATGATGATGAAGAAACTTATTGTTATAACATACCAAATATTAAAACACAAATTAACGACCATTCCCTCGACTTCATCGCGACCGGAACACAAATCCAATGTGAATGAAAATTACTATTCGCTATAATTAATTTGATTGTTCTCCAACCATCGATATAACTAAAAGCTTACTCGCTCTGTCTGTCCGTTATTACTATGGTAATAAATAAAAAAAAGAAAACTTTCGTTATGGAGACTTCATCATCAACCGATTGATGTCCACATAGGCTATATATTTGGTTCACAGTATGAGTTCCGGTACCGCCGTGCATTATAGACCGGCGTTTGTAGGAATTCATAAGGGATGGATTTGGGCCATTTCTGCAGCATACACCACGAGCAGGTGATGCTGGCTAGGGTCCCGTGAGTTGTTGTGCGGGACCTTTTACACCCTTTTAGTATACTTATAATATTGTATTTATTAACACTGACGATTAATCGAAATTTATATTTAGTTAGTGTTTCCTCTCTTTTCCGCTCTCTCCCGTCTCTTACATATTATGTGTTGGACGGATTTTCTGATGGTAGGTCTCTATTACTGAAGGTGAGGAGAAAAGTGAAGGATGAGACGGTCTGTTCCTTGTCGTACTAAAGCGAGGGTGGCGAAGAGGGTTTCAGCCTCCCCTGGGTCGTGCTTTAGGCGTGGTGCCGTTAGGAACTGATGCATTCCGCAGAAAATCCTAAGCCTCCCGTAAGTGTTGAAGATAACCACCAAGCGGGTTTAAGTGGATTAAAATCCCACATAACCTTGTCTTCCCCGCAGAAGCAGGGTTAAACATATAGTTAATTAAAATATTAATAAGAACCGGATACGCGATATTTATACTAGCGCGTGCACTGCAATCACCAAGATGGCGGCTATAAAACAATGAGTTACACTTCAATGGCGTATAATTGAATTTCCATCTGGACGTGGATTAGAGAAATCCATTCTCGCAGTAGACTTCCATCGTTTGATATGATGATGATGATGACTGATATTGTGATAGTCGATTTACTAAAAATGGGACGTTTATCTGATGGTAAGTGATGTGCTGCTGAGGAGTTTTTTGGGGGAGGCTTATGTCCAGCAGTGGATGTCTATCGGCTGATGATGAAGTGATGCTCTTGCCCATAACAACCTGGCGCTAGTTTGGATTTGACAATCTGCACCAAAATGCGTTCGTCGCCTTGAGACACAAAAAATTACCGACTACTGTTGCAAATAGTACTGTGTTCCGGTTTGAAGGGCGCTGTAGCTAATGAAATTACTGGGTTAATGAGACTCAATACCTTTGTCTCAAGGCGAGTACAATATAGAGGTGTAACTATCGCTTTTTTATTGGCAGGCATATCACTTACCATCAGGTGGACAACCCATTTGCATCGTCGGTTCGTTGATTAAAAAAAAAACCTGAATAAGCTGGTGCGCAAGCTGTGTACATGTGAGAAGAGTGTTCCTCGTTATATAGACTTGATCTCTTAGTCTTTAAATCGCATAAAATTACAGTCGACTCTTTTCTTCATAGATTTATTTCTCATAAAATATTTTTCACAATTTTGTTTCATACCAAAACTACCGCGTCAAACGAAACGGGTTTTTTAATAAATTAAAAAAAAAAACACAAATGCGTATTGGAAAAAAAATATATATATATTCACTGGATAAAACAACAAAACATTAACAATCTAATGATTACAAATCGTCCGAGATGTCCATATACAATTGCATAATTGAAAACAACGAAAGAAATATTTTATTTATTTTAATCCAATATGGCCGACTTCCTCTCAAAGTGGATAGACTTTAAATAAATCCATATAAGCCGCTGGACTTAAATCCCATTGTCTGTGATATAAGTTACAAGAGACCCACGTCCAGCAGTGGACGTCCTGTGAGATGATGATGGCCGTGTTCATACCACTAGAAATAGGCGGGAAGCGCCCATCACAAAAAAAAAACTACCAATTTGGTAGGAAACCTCCAGAGGTATGAAACCCTCAAAAAAAAAACTTAAATAGAATACTTTTAAAAAATGGCAACCTTTACAGACAAATTCGAACACCGAATGGAATTCTACCAAAGTCTCACGAAAAATACTTTCCGAGATTCCATAAAGCGATAAAAGTAAAATTTAAGCCACTGGCAACATTAGTACCAATTGGGGACTTTTGCGTCGCTAGAAATTAGACGAGAAAAAAAAACGTATGAACAAAATTACTCTCTACCATCATCGCCATATTTTGTTGACATGGCGGAAGATATATTAAAAACATCCGGTTTACAAAGAGGTTCAGCTGCCTGTTCTCGGTAACGGCAGCGAAGGTGCGGAACAGGTGTCTCCAAAAGATGAGCGAGTTGGTTAGTGCGCTTCGCCACCGCTTACCACATCACCAATTAACACCAGGCGAGATCGATGTCACGCACTAACTTATGTAAAATAAAAAAAAAAATCTTTATTATTAAATAGAAATACTGTTTTACCAACAATACTTAAATATCGACAAAAATATATAATTTTTTTTTTTAATTACAATGAAAAAGCGTTGGCAAATGTTGGCGACGACCGATGACAACGCCGGATAAAAAATATAGTCCTCCAAACCGGATAGAACAATTAAATTAATTATTTAACATTGGATTTGACTGGTGGTAGTTTTTTCTGAACAGGAACTGCAATATACGCCATCATAGTAAGGGTTCGTGTTGGGTTGCCGTATGAGGCATCAATGTTTCAGGGCCATCTGCCAGATGAACAGTGTCGGACAGCTCCATTTCCTTAAGGGCGGAGCACGAAGCTTGCCTGACATGGTGCTACGTAGGATGATGAACACTACATCGCATTACGATAAGATGCTAAGTCTCATCACTCCAGTAATTTCATCAGCTCCAACTCCATTCAAACCGGAACATGATGTATACACGCTACTGTTTCATCGCTGCGATGGTACTTAAGACGGTCTCCGGCAACGGAAACACCACCGCGTCATATCCTTTTTAATAGTGACGTAACCCAGTGTTGCCATCAACCGTTCGCGCCAAAAATAAAATTCAAGCTCGTTTATACCAGTGCTTTTTTTTTTGGTTTTACTCTAATTAATTGGTGATGAATAATATGAATTTATATATTAATATTCATTATTATAAACGCTAGTGTATATCGCCGCGGAGTTGCTTCGTGAACCGGCGCCATCTTGCGGCGCGTCCGCGAGACCTTCTTCCGGCCTCCTCCATTAAAGACCAGACTATACACAAAAATTATCATAAATCCTGCTGTCGGTACCACAGATACTAATAATTCTGAAGTTTGTTCTGTTTGTTTTTTTTTGGAAACATCAAATTCGAAAAAAAATTATGTTTCTATACTCGGATAAGGTCATAGACCATAAAATATGTTTTATTTTGTTCGTGTGTTCTTATTTAATTATTTTATATGGAGTACTGAGGATCAAGTCTTTAATGGGTCTAGAACTCATCCTGGTGTTAGAGTGGTGACCAAAGGTGCAAGGACCATAAAAATAGATAAATCTTTGATCCTTTTTAAATAGTATAGTAATATTCCCCGTGCATAAAGCTTCAATACATCTGCTTCTCCTTCACTATGGCTATGTGTGGGTAAGAGAAAAAGTGAGATTTTATAATGAAGCATTTACCCTAGCTACTCGTTTAGCCGGAATCCTTGACCACCGCCAAGACCAGATAGGACTGATCTCTGCATGTTGAAGTTTTGGCAGTGCTTACTCATAACTTACGGCGGTAACGCATCCTTTTATTTATCAATCGGTTATTAGTACAGATAGAAAGAGAAAAGATCAATAAATACCATTAAGAGAAGAAAGAGATTTCTGTGTGTGAGAGAGAGAGAGGATAAAAATGTTTTTTTATAAAACCAAAAATGTTCATGTTAGCTCTACATTGGAATGCTTAATTAGTATAAAAATATTATGACGTGTATACACGTCACGCGCACGTCCATACTCTTCTTGTGACGTCTATACACGTCATGGTGAGGTAAAAGACCGGCGATGATAATATTATAGGAATGTTAACGACTACCGACACGAAAGGTACCGACAGCAGACAAGAAAATACTCGGACAAAAAAAAATATTATAAATCTCTATCCGCACAACTATTTGGTCGATGTACATTCAGTACGTGTGTCAACTGGCAACACTCAATGTTTCGGGTAGAAGAGCCAGTTGAGCAGCGCCTGCAGCACCATTGCCAAAATGAAACCGCCGAACAGGTCCCACGTGTGGGACGTCGCCTGCGCTCTGCCCAGCGGCCTCAGCTCCAGTGCGCGCTGCGTCTCGCTAATGGCCTCCACGGTCTTTGACAGCCGGTCTATGGCCAAAGTCTGCTCCCGGAGGGAGGAGTCGATGGCTATGAGCGCCTGCTTCATGGTGCGCCTGAAACACAGTGGTGGTGATATGTCAACTAGTAACAAAATGGCGTTTATCTGTATCTGTATCTTACAGCAGCACATTGCGATTGCTGCCTCGAGCAATTACTGTCAGCAATCAGAAAGAAACATAGAGAGAGAGAGAGAGAGAGAGAGAGAGAGAGAGAGAACGACACAGACATAGTACTATCAGTTTCATAAAAGCTCCGAAGCTTTATAATTTTGTTATCTATGACGAGTTTATTCTTGACATCAACTTTGTTAACTGGTAATGAGGCTGATGGTGAAGGAACCCTACCTTGTCCAGGACCTCTCCGTCCTCATATGTTCACTGAATACAGCGATACTATCATGGCGACAATTCTACGATATTACGGTGGAGGGTAGTCAAGGCTCGAAAGGACTTCACCACCAATACAAGTAACCAAGAGATTGTACCAGGAACCTTCGTGTTATATACATCATCATCATCAGCCGAAAGACGTCCACTGCTATACATAGGGCTCGTCCAAAGATCTCCACGTTTGTACAGGTTCATGCGGGGGATTTGGGTTATATCCCACTATGCTTGCCCAATGCGAATTGGTGGGAACCAGGGCCTCGCTTGTTGATTAGCAGGATGCACCACGAGCACTTGAGGTTGGGTTGGGTTCCGTGAGGTATTGTGCGGGACCCCTTACACCCCCTTATGGGTACATTTATTAAATAATTATTCTAATGTAATATTTCTGTTATAGAATCTTCTAGAAGTATTAATAGAGTGGCAGTGACCGTATTAAGGTTGCAACTCACGTCGATGTCTTTGACCTCCTGGCGAGCTCGTCCCTGGAGTCGGAGTCGGACGGCGGTGGTAGTTCTCTCAGCCTCTCGGTGCGTCTCATCGCGGAAGAGATGACGAACTCCTCCTCGTACTCTATTATCTCTTCGGGTTGCCATGGACTGAAAATATAAATATGTTTTTTTTATTATACGATCAAATTACCGGTTGGTCTTGTGAAATTGAAATCGAGTTAATCCCATCATCTTAGTGTGCGAGTTCACGCGCGGTAGATGTTGGACGTTGGGTTCCGGTTAATTTGTATAAGTATGAGATGGATACGCGCTAAAGAGAGGGTAAACAGAGAAAGAGAAATAACGAGAAAGAAAAGAGGGAGCGAGAGAAAGTGAAGTGCGAGAGAAAGTGGAAGCGAGAGAAAGATGGAGCGAGAGATAAATAAAGTAGCGAGAGAAAGGTAGAAAGACAGAGACAATGAGGGAGCGGTAGGCGGAGGGGAAGAGTCGGGAGTGAGACTAAGGGTAAGAAGCTTTCTCTATTCTGCAGTATTGCGTTATTTACGTAGTGCAATCGTTTCTGACATCACGAGGGCATTTTCTGAACTATCATGTGGAATTCCATACCGGAATGTGCGAGGGCAAGGGCCGGCAACCTTTTTGGTCACTGGTCAAAATCAACCGATATGTGTGGCTCTGTTTAAGAGACGTTTAAATCAGAGATACATTTGTGACATCAGGGGACATAACTTCGCCCCTGGGCATAAAATATATTGATGATGGGACTAAGGAGACCAAAATGCTGTTAACTAGAGTAAGAATAGAAACTCTCTCTTCTCTTTCTATTCTTAGATCTTATCCAATTCATGGATCCGTACCTGGTGTTCACGTGGTTGTACCTCCAGCCCTGGTCAACGATCCCTGGAAGAGATGAAAAAATCATGTTACACGCAGTAAACTACAAATGGACCATAGACAACGGATGGTGGGTTCGAACCTGTCTCACCTTCGGGCACCGCACGGGCGTCCCTGCGGAACAGCCGCGGAAGCCACGGTGTGATGAGGTTCCTCGCGCGGCCACGCTGCGCTTCCTCTATTATCGTCTTCTGCTCCGTTGCCGCTATCTGATGGGAGACAAGATGTGACATGAACAATTTTAATAATGTCATGGTAACGAGGATTATGTACGTGTAGTGTATGTCATCGTAACCAGCACCACATTCCTATGAACAGGCGTATCACTTAACATCAAGTGAACGTCTCTGGTCTTGTTGCTTTGTTGAAGGAATAATAAAAAAGAATGCAGTGTAAACATCCTAACTTGTAATCACGGCTGAAGATAATTTCGGTATTAGTTACTCTCCTTGTGTTTACCTGGTCGTCATTCAATATGGCTTCGGATACTTTAAGCCAGAGCCTCTGCGATTCGAACTCCTGCTGGTTCTCCAGCTTCATCAGGAATCTTGGCATTCTCTGTTCCTTTAGTATAGCCACGTCTAGAAGATTCGATTCCTCCTGCAGATGAACATATTTTACTTTAGTATAGATAAGCAGGAGCTAATGGACTGACGGATGGATGGGCGGATTCCGTACATCCTCCATTGCAGTCCTGCTTCTCCAATAGGTGATGGTGTCCAAGCTTTTTGGCGGAAAGACCAAAATTTACATATACATAACAGTGGTAACGCCGATAGTGATGTACGGTAGCAAGACCTGGACACTATCATTTAAAGAAGACGAACGGTTTCTGGTTGATCAGAAAGATCATGCATGGGATCTTCGGCCTGACCCAGAGAGAAGACGGTACTTGCCAAACTCGATACATCATTGCAATCCAGAGGCTGGTTGGCGAACCGAACTTCATGGTAGAAGCCAAAACCCAGACTCCGCTTGATGGGTCACTTTCACGATGGTACTATCAAAAAACCTTGCTTAAAACCCCGATTGGCCGCTGACCTGCAGGCACATCCAGGTATTGCTAGTAGGATGCCGTAGAGCACGACCTTCGCGAGGTCCAAGAAGTACACTGGCAATAAGCAGTTCGAGACAGGCTGGCGGTCTCTTGTATCGGAAGCCCAGACTAACTTTGGGTCGAAGCGCCAGACCAGTAAGAACAAACGGAAGAGGAATGTGGATTGATGAGAGTGGAAAGGTTCCTAGGACCTGATGAGAGAGGTCGTGTTACTATTTTAACCATATCATCATCTCAACTTACTCATGCCAGTGACTGGTTTACACCTTCATGGTGATAATGGAGCGACATAACGTTGCTGTCTTCCGGTAGTCATAAATATGAGTTGTCTAGAGTGAGATAGAGAAAGAAAAGAAAAGAGAGAGAGAAAAAGATACAGAAATACAGTGGCGGACATATATTTATCTCCACTTCTTTTTCTATTTCCATGTGTCTAGACAGAGAGAGAGAGAGAAATGGAAAGAGACAGTAATGTCGTTGAATAGTTAACCATCGTTGATCTATTATCTATAATTTTACACATGACAAAAGTATACAAGTGGTGCCTAATACAAAAAAAAAAACATAAGTAACTTTTTAAAAAGAGAATTGAGAATAAAAAGAATCATTGGTATATGTTTAAATGCAGGGGTGAGCAAACTTTTTATAAAATGTTCTTCAATAATCAGACTACATTGTAGTATCATTTACCATCAGGTGGAAGTCCAGCTGGGGTGTAAGGGGTCCCACGCAGGACACCTCACGGGTGTCCAGCTAACCTCGCCTGCTCGTGGTGTAGCCTGCTAATCAACAAACTAGGCTTTGGCTCCTACTTAACCCGCATTGGGCCAGCGTGGTGGGCAGTGGCCTATATCCCCCACATGAACCACTAGAAACAACAGCCTCTAGTGCTCGGCGATGGCAGTGCAGGAACTATCGATATGGGGATTTGGGGGAGGCCTCACACCAACCTTCTCAATGAACTCTTCGATATGGAAATTTATTCGGGAGGCCTATGTCCAGCAGTGGACGTCTATCGGCTGATGATGAAAGTCCAACTCGTTTGACCAAAAGAAGCCGACGGGTCCTTAGGTCGCCGACCACTGATCATAAGACGCCTCACCCCATTCCTTTTATCCTTGATGTCGATCCTGCCGTCCCAGTAGCCGTCTACTGTCGCTATTGTGTCCTTGCCCTTCTTTATCCTGCCGGAGATCGCGTTCGTCTGATCAGCGCCACCGAGGAAGGACTGGAACAGATAATTAATTTTAAATATCACACGGAGGTCATTGACCTTTATTCCTAAGACCTAGTCATAAATAATATATGGAGTGTTTAAAATTTTTCTAAGCGACATGAACAGAACCACGATTCCACTTCATCATCACACGTCCGGTAGAGTCCCACTGTTGGGCATACGTG
Organism: Ornithoptera priamus; assembly: GCA_029034505.1. Classification (NCBI taxonomy): domain Eukaryota; kingdom Metazoa; phylum Arthropoda; class Insecta; order Lepidoptera; family Papilionidae; genus Ornithoptera; species Ornithoptera priamus. The sequence goes on along the minus strand of JARDWD010000587.1, from coordinate 251,148 downwards.
GGTCTTTTTTTTGGAGATTCATTTCATTGAGATTTGAGTGTGAGATTGAGATTGAGATTGAAAGAACTAACCCTCAGTTTGAACTCGACATCAGCTTGGTATCCGGTGTCTTGGCATATTATGTGAACCTGAAACATTTGAAAGGATCTATGAAAATATTGCTTGATATATATATATATATATATATATATATTCAATGATCTTTGCTGGTGGTATGTTCTGATGCTGCTTTCACCAAGAGATGCGGTCCCATCACGGCCTACCGCTGTCGGAGCCACGGTTGGGAAACCGTGGGGTTATAACAGGTAAGAGTCCGGCATAACTGTTCTGATATCACCTTAGGAGAAGGATATCCATTGCAGGATGTTCCCCCCCAAAAAAAAAAAAACCCTGGTGCTGCTGACTATTAGAAGGAAGCAGACGCTGAAGGAATTTGTTGGTAATGAAATTACTGGGGTAATTGAGATTTTGCATTACATATATGAAACTGAAGAATACAATGCGTTGCAGTGTAAACATCTTAACTAGCGACACATATTTTTTTTATTTATTTATAACATATTGTAAACATTGTAATTGTTATGGCACTCACCATTAAGTGAACATCCCGCTGGTCTGTATCATAACTAACACTTGATATCAAGTGACAATGAGACCTTGGTGATAACCAATTCGAGAATCCAACCAGGAGCCTCCGTGTCATACATCACTGTGTTTATGGGGCTGTGGTACTTGTTTAGAATAATAGAGTGCTGACAACGCTATAATCCAGTTTGAAGGGCGTTGTCACTTTAAATTAAAGCGACGCACAATGAGGTGTAGTGTAAACATATCAACAAGCACCACGTTATTGCGGATCATTTACCTTCAAGTAAACGTACCGGTCATCATCATCAGCTGATAGACGTCCACTGCTGGATATAGACCTCACCCAAATATCTTCACATACAGTCAGCACGGCATCACTTAGCGTTGGGTAGTAAAGGCTGTGGTAGGGTTCATATGGGAGGGGGTGGTTTGGGCCATTTCCCACTACACATGCCCAATGCGGTTTGGCGGGAGCAAGAGCCTCGTTCCTTGATTAGCGTTCATATGGGAGGGGGATTTGGGCCATTTCCAACTACACATGCTTAATGCGGGTTGGCGAGAGCAAGAGCCTCGTTCCTTGATTAGCGTTCATATGGGAGGGGAGGGGAGGGGGGTTTTGGGTCATTTCTCAACTACACATGCTTAATGCGGGTTGGCGAAAGCAAGAGCCTCGTTCCTTGATTGGCGGGACCCCTTGCACCCTCGTCCCGATTACGATTTTAAAAAAAAAATGTTAAAAAAGGTTTAATACCTTGCCGCCCAATTCCATGCTCAATGTACCAATGACGATACCCTTGCAGTGTGCGTAGGGGGCGGTGGTGATGTAAGTCTCGCCCCAGTTCAGAAGGTGGACGCGTGCGCACCCTTCCAATATGGCCGACGTCGAGTTCCCTGAGAGTTAATCATTTTACACGTTTTTATTAATTTCACTAGCTACAACGTCCCTCAAACCGGAACACGGTGATATTTGTAATGTACCAGTTGGTAATGATACTTAGCTCGTCTCTCTGCTGTTCCCACTGCTGGGACTCGATTATGTGCTATTTGTGCACTAGCGTACCCATGTGTGGGTTGATGTCGATTTGGTGGTGATGTGTTGATGGAGGCTGAAGGTCTGTGGGAATCGAACCAGCGCCTCTTCCGCTTCAGGGCTGAGCCTTCAAGGCTTGGTAGACAATTAAACACGTACCATAGAACTTGGATCGCGCCAACAAGCTGCCTTCTATCACATAACCGTCCTTCCTATTGGAGACGTAGAATGCCGAGACCGGCGGATGATGGGAGACCTGATGGATGTTCAGATATATATATTAATGCGTCGATGATCACGTCTTCCGGCTGACAACGAGGAAGAGCTGAACTACACGCGGTACACTGCTGCTGAAGCTGAACTACAGCCCATGTTCTATCAAGAGTCCAGGGTGGACGTTCACCTGATGGTGATACTCCTCACTTATACCATGCCGCTAAATAGTATGATATACACTGCAACACATTTGATTCATAAAAATATCAAAATTCTAAATATCGTTAACCTAGTAATTTCACTAGCTACAGCGTCCTTCAAACAGGAAAATGGATTTTTTTTGCATATCGATATGTAGACATTATCGCCACCATCATCCAGATTACTCCATCATGAGAAAGACTGTACCGATGGTGGTCTTTCTTGCCGGTGACCATCTACAGATATTACTGTGCTCTGGTTTAAAGGACGCTATATAGTGACCTTAACATGTCGTCTTAAGGCGAAGAGCACTTCGTGCTACGTATATCATCCTAAGTAGCTCCACGTTGCTATGGGCCGGCGTATCACTTACCATCAGGTGAACGTTTCACTCGTCTGAAGAAAGTGGAGCAAGGAACTGGTACTGACTTGTTCGGCGACGTAGTAGGTGTACGTGTCGCTCTGCCTGTCCCGCCAGCAGCAGCGGAAGATCTCGCCGAGGACCGGGTTGTAAGGCTTCTTCAGACCCTTGGGCTTCCGGTACAAACCGGACAAGTACCAGCGGAGCACGCACTTGAACCTCTGGTAAGGATCCTCGAGGGTCTGAGCTCTGGAAGAGAAACATTTAAATGTTATTATAATTCGCCCCTCACCATGATGATGACCGAGAAGCTAGACTGGAAGTAGTTTCACCACCAGTATAAACACTGAGGGTAATGTGAGATTTATTGTCGAAGACAATGAGGATCACCTGATGGTAATCACGACGTGGCGTTAGTAAGAGTGATCGATTTACTGGTGGTAGATCTCTGTTGTCTGAACCGTTTAGATTGGTACCACCGCAGATCCTAATAGTAACATTACTGTGATCCGGTTTGAAGGGCGCTGTAGCTAGTGTAATTACCAGGGTAACACGACTTTGGTGTTAGTGTCTCTGTTGCTGGACAAACAGCAGTATTCAAATATTACTATTTTTTTTATTCGACTAAGCGGTGAGGTGGGTGAGAGGATCACGTGATGGTAAGTGATACCCCATAATAGTGTAGCGCTAGTTAAGTAGAATACACACTGCACCTACATAGCGCTCGTCATCTTGAGACATGTCAAATCTCGTTACCCCAGTAAGTTTACTAACTACAGCGCCCTTCAAACCGGAACACGGTACTATCTGCACCTTACTGTTATCCCGTTGCTAGTAAAATTACTGCAGTAACAACAGTTGACGCTGGTGGTGTGTATCTATTGCTGATACCGCGTAGGTACCACAGTGGTATGTGAACATGGTAGCTGGTGAGGTAACTGTGATGATGAGACCCGTGTCACAATGAGACCAGCTCAAAGTGGAGCTGGGTATATCATCCTGACTACCGCCATTCAGATTATTGTATTCGTTTCGAAGGTTAAAGAGGTAGGGTAGGAGACCAGCTCTGTAGTCTCGGGCTAGTAAGGATAGGAGTAAGGTAAGCCCTGCCTGTTATAAGGCGACTAAAAGGGTTCTCGGGTTGGTGGGGCCCTCAGAGCCTTTGGAGGACGGCAAATGCATGGTGGGTGCTGAAGGTTTTGCCCATCGATGGAATATTTTAAGAGTGGCAGAGGAACACCGGTGCGTTCTATAAGAGAGCCCGGAGACCCTCCTAATGCACTGACGGAGACCACCGAAGGGTCTTGATGGGAGGGTCCATATAACCTTGTCTTCCCCCCAGAAGTAAGGTATCTTTGAATATTTCCTCTGCGATATGTCTTAACACGAGCGCAATATGGTGCTGTCATCATCATCATCATCAGCCGAGAGACGTCCAGAGCTGGACATAACCCTCTTCTAAAGATTCTCACATGATCGGGAAGGGATTTGGGCAATTTTCCACCACGTTGACCCAATGCGGGTCGGTGGGAGCCAAAGCCGCGTTTGTTGAGTAGCAGACTGCACCACGAGCTGATGAGGTTGGCTTGGGTCCTGTGTGTTATGGGTAGGCGCATCACTTACTATCAGGTGATCGTCTCGTAGTCACTTCAACAAATTTAAAGAAGTATACTCACTGGCCCAGTATATCCGCGTGGTAGTAGTTATCAGACAGCTTGTCTAGGAACGACCTCGGCTCGAGGATGAACGTCGGCAGCACCACTTTGCTGAGGTCCATGCCGGGTCGAACCTGCTTCAGCAGGAACCAGAGCAGCGATTTGTTCTCCTCAGCTACCTCCTCCACTAGTTCACCTGCCTAGTAAGAATCTTATTTTTTAATTTACTACTACCCGAGAATTTTTTATCAAACACATTTACAGGTGAATGTCGAGGAAAGTCAACAAAGTCACCGATAAAAAAATATATCAATTTTCCGGTTTGAAGGGCGCTGTAGGTATTATACTACACAAAGTAACGATTACATATTTTGATGAGAAGATCACTTACTTTCAGTCGTTTTATTTTTTAGTAAGGAGATTATCTGGTTTGAAATGCTTTGTAGTTATTGAACAAATTGATGATATCGATGGAAAGCACTTAACATCTGTTGTTTTCCGGTTTGAAGGGCGCTGTATCTCTTAGGAGTAACGAAACTTCAAGATATTTCTATAGTAACTTGAGAGCAGTTCTCAACTATCATCGTAAACATCAGTAGCTGGACTTACCGCTGCTCTGTCCAGCGGATCCCCTCAACCTTGACCAGGTCTTTGATCCGCCTTCCATAGGTAAGATCATCAGAGAATCTGTGGAGCTACTAGCTGTTGTGTAAAGGAAGTATGCCTATCAACTCACCACACCAATCTCCCTGTCCGGATCCTCGACGTACAGGGTCTGTATCCTAGCCAGCAAGTCTTGCTTCCTCGCAGCCGGATCCTCGCGTGCCTGCACGTCAGCCATGGCGCCGCGGGAGCCCTCGCTGTCCGTATCAGACGCAGCGCCCGCTAGCTCTAGTTAGGTTAGGAGACAGTGCGTTTCAAACTAATCTAGCATACCATAGGCCGTCATACGAAGAACACTAAGACCTGGTGATGGTGGAGCATATACCATTCAAGTGGTGGTAAACTTCCGCAGCGGCTACTTATGAAAAAATCACTGCGATCGGATTTGAAGGGACGCTGTAGCTATTACAATTTTTGTAGTTTATATCGAGGGGATGATTTCGGGATGAGCGGGACGTTCACTCGATATCAAGTGATCCGCCCGCCCATAACATGACACTAGTTAGGATGATATACACAAGAACAGTGCTAGCTGATTTATAACGTAGTATGTTAAGAATCATTACCATAGTAATTTAGTGAGCTACAGCGCCCTTCAAACCCATACAGTAGTATGCAAACATTACTATGTTCCGATATAAATACAGGGTGTTGCACCTGGCCATGACAACATTTAGTTAGGATGATGTACACAGCACCACATTGGGCTCGTCATGATACAGCATCCTTCAAACCGGAATTAATAACATCTGTCTACTACTTTTGGTCGTTGCAGTGGTAAATTGGTCACCGGAAAAATAGACCACCACCATTGTGATGATGGTAATGTGTTGAACATTTCACCATTATGATGATGGTAATGCGTTGAACATTTCACCATTGTGATGATGGTAATGTGTTGAACATTTCACCATTGTGACGATGGTAATGTGTTGAACATTTCACCATTGCGATGATGGTGATGTGTTGAACATTTCACCATTGTGATGATGGTAATGTGTTGAACATTTCACCATTGTGACGGTGGTAATGTGTTGAACATTTCACCATTGTGATGATGGTAATGTGTTGAACTTTTCACCATTGTGACGATGGTAATGTGTTGAACATTTCACCATTGTGATGATGGTAATGTGTTGAACATTTCACCATTGTTCCCTGCCCGTGAATGTCTTAGGTCTTGGGTCTGATGACCTGTTACTAGTAAAAAGAATTCTCGTACGACGGCTCATTTAATCTAGGATATATAAAGCAGTAAACACACTAGACTAGCGTAGGAGTCCTAAAACATTTCTAGCATTTAGAATATATATATAGTTGGCTATCAACAAGTTCCTAAACCAGCAGCTTCCAACTCCTCTCCTACCCTCGGTCCACCAGAACCAAGTCGTGGAGTAAGGAGCTGCCGACATTCTACCTACCCCTTAAAGAGCTCACATTGGCCATTGGTCTGCACTACGTACTTCTTCGCGGGACCGTTTGTTGTGGGCATCGTTAATCCCAATGTCCAACGTTGGGCATGATACAACTGATGATGAATATAAGCAGATGGTAATCATTCGTTTCAGTGACGTTGTTGTTTTTTTTGAGACGGCGAAGATTCTCTCGATGATGATATTGATGATGATGATGATGATGATGATTATGAAATTAGTGTATATTTAATATTGAAATCCAGATAAAATATAGACGGCAAAGATTTTTTTGATGATGATGATGATGACAATTATGATGATTATGAAACTAGTTTGTATTGAATTTTGTTAACCAGACAAAATATAGACGGCAAAGATTCTCTTTATGATGATATTGATGATGATGATGATGATGATGACAATTATGATGATTATGAAACTAGTTTGTATTGAATATTGTTAACCAGACAAAATATAGACGGCAAAGATTCTCTTGATGATGATGATGACAATTATGATGATTATGAAACTAGTGTGTATTGAATATTGAAATCCAGATAAAGCATAGACGACAAAGGTTTGCTATGTGATGACGATTTTGAAATTAAAGTTTTTTTTTTGACAATCTCGAAATCCATATAAAACAAAAGGCAAAGGTATCGTAAATTCGTCCCGTACATTATTTTTTTATATTTACATATAACAACATTTTTGTTCAGTCGGAAAAATAATAATGAAAAAATAAAAAAAAAATAACTTAAAATTTTAGGTTGTTTTTTTTTTTTTTTACAAGACCAATACGACGGGTAGCTCGCTGGCCTAATGGTTAGAGCGTGCGGTCTTCAATCCGAAGGTCGCGGGTTCGAATCTCGGCATGTACCAATGACTTTAATATTTAAGTTATGTACATTTGTGAATTTTAGTAACAACAGCGAAATACAAATGAAGAAAAAAAAAAAAAAAACGTCCCCAAAGATTCCCAAAAAGAGGGTTGATGTCAGGCAGGCGGCCGGTCGTAAAAAGTTTAGCCAAAACTATTTACAACATGTTCGGTAATGAAGAACATGTTGTGCCGACCCTACATAAAGTGGGACCAGAGCAGGAGAAAGAAGAAGACAAGACCAATACGAACCTCCATTACAAAGCGTGAACTCATTTAAGTTACTCTCGACGACGGCGTCGTTGCCGTTCACCGTTCTAAGGTCGCTGATGATGGCCGAGTCCATGGAATACTTCCTAGAGTATATCGCTTCACCTGGCTCCGAGTACTGCCGCGTCAGCTTCTTCTGACGTTTGAGAAGTGAGAAGATGCTCGATCTCCTCCTCAGCGGCTTCTCCTTCGCCTTCGGCATGTTCGTTCCGTTCTCCATTTTGATATCAACTCTGCGGCTGCACAACGGTGATGGTGCTACGAACATCTTACATGATGACCATCATGTTCCATCTCCACATAGCACTCTCGTCTCGCTTCACACCTCGACGTAAGTCCGTTCACCTGACAATGACACTGTCCATAACCGTGTCGCGCTAGTTAGTATATATACACTGCACCTGTGTCTCGACGCTTTGTTAGCTACCGCGTCGTTCAAACCGGAACTGAATATCAAATTTTTTTATTTACTTTTTAATTTTATTTGTTTAAATGTAATGGCGGTATAAAGCACAGATTATAAAAAAAGTTTACTTGTAATTGTTTTTTTTTTGTTCCTATAACCCCCCCACTCTTTTTTGTCTGACTGTGTAATAGTATACGGTATATGTTATATATGTAGGAGATATCCAGAGAGTCATTAACTTATCAATAGACCTACGAAACTATTAGACATGAACACTCAAAATTTGGTATAGAGAACACTTCTGCCGTTTAGAGGTCAACTAGGAGTCCTTTTCCAAAATGGGAGAGGAACAGCTAGTACTGTGTATATTTATCATTTGGGATAGCAAAGGTCATCATCATTATCATCAGCCTAGTAGACATTCACAGCTGGACATATCACTTCTCACCATCATCGGTCCTGCGCTGTCCATATCCAGCTTCTTCCTGTGACCTACATCAGATAGTCATGACCTTCGATACCGGGCGCTACGGGCCGTCACTCATAAGGGTTCATTAGAGTGGATTAGGGCTGTGTCCCACCACGCTGACCCAACGCGGGTTGGAGGTAGCCAGTTCTCGTTTGTTGATTAGCAGGGTGCATCACAAGATATATATATATATATATAAATATATATGCGCATGCGTGTTGTGAGTTTAAAACAAGCAATAATCACGTTGCCCATCTAAAATTGAGCATTCCATTTGTGCTGGTTACCGCGATGCCGTAATCAGCTCCGCCAGTCCCCCGTTTGGACCACATTACCTTATCATTTCAACCGCACCTTATCAGTGCTTATCACAGCCCGTTCGGCGGTTCGGCAGCGGCGCGCTACGAATAGTTCACTTTCGTCTTGTCAATACTGGGACATCACCCGATAGTGAGTGACACGGCTGTCTATAACAACGCGGAGCTAATTAGGACATACACCGCACCACATCGTGCTAGTCGTTACACATAAGATGTTAAATCTCAGATATAACATCATTAGTTACAGCGTCCTTCAAACCGGATTACGGTAATATTGCACACTGCTGATAACTGCGGTGGTACTTACGTAGAAGGTCTTCATCAACAGAGACCTACCACTAGTAAAGTAATATGAAAAAGTGTTTAAATTTAAATCAATAATTGGGTCTTCATTCAGAACCGTTTGCATGAAGACCTAATATTTTTGCCTAAAGTAAGGCGCCATTATGAACATATATATAGGAACAAAAGCAGCCCCAGTCTCTTACTAAACACGAAGGTCCCTGGTTCGATTCGGAGACCGCATGTTAATAATTTCACTGATATATTTATCACGAAAATCCTTTACATTATCTTATCTTATTTATAATCTGTGCAAAACATATAACGTGTTCTGTTTGCACGATTCTTAAAGCGGTTTTACGAGAGTAGTGTAAGATAATTACCTAAAAGAAAAAAAACCCGAAGAGCGCTGTAGTTAGTGAAATTAATGGAGGTAATGAATGATTGCTATCTGAAGGCGATGAGCACGTGATGAGAGCTAGAGACCGTCTAAGTAGGAACTACTGCAGCACTAAGAATGCAAATTTTACTATGTTCTGGTTTGAAAGGCGCTGTAACTTGTGACATGGGTAACGAGGTTTAAACTCTGAAGACTGTGATGCAGTGTATATCATTCGAGCTAGCGTTGATTTATGGGCATGCGTAATGTTCGGAATCAGGTGGAGGTCTCGCTTATTTAGACGAATTAAAAAAAAACACTTGTGTATATCGCTTATCATTAGATAAACGTTACCGCGTGTAGGTATTTAAAAAAAAACACTCAAGTATTTTTTTTTTAATTCAATAAAGCGACGACATCAGCGAGACGTTCATATGATGGTAAGTGATACGCATGCCCATAACTTAGCTCTAGTTAGTATAATGTACACTGCATCAGATTGCGCTCGTCGCCTAAGATAATCACTTAATCTCAGGCGACTTTCAGTAATTACATTAGCTACAGCGCCCTTCAAACCGGAACTCAGTAATGTTTGTCCGTCGGCTGCAATAGGCGCTGCGGTGCTAGCTAGACGGTCTCCGGCAACAGAGACACTACCTACCACCAGTAAAACATTGTACTGATTATTTCAATTCAAACTTGGAATAATGTACAATTTTTTAAAATTTTAATTTGAATTTGGAACGAACTATACTATTGAGATGGCGTGATGACCGTCGCACTTACGTAAACAGTAACTGCAAATACAATGGATCGTAGTAACCGGCAAAGTTCAAGGCGAAACCTGTATAGATCTTGTCATGCTGGCGCGCGGCTCTATGTATATATGCAATGGAGCGATGTGTGTCAGTCAAGTTGCGGCCGTCTGTATCTGTCGAGCCTAGCGCACACGTAACGCCGCGCGACAACATATCTTGAACTATCAATATCGTCTTGTATATTGCAAATACAACAGAATCATCATCATAAATATGTGGGCTCTTTAGTTTGCGCACCTAATGATGATGAAGGATATTGCAAATTTTTTTTGTACTTGTAAGCTAAGATAGCCCAATACCACGTGCGGGACACTACAACAGATCCGTGAATTGTAGATGATTGAAATCATTTTGGGAGGTGGAGGTTACGTCTGTTAAGTTTGCACTGACACAGACGTCTTGTCCAGACGACAGCAGCTTCACTGATACACAATGCAAAGTTACGTACTAACCAATTCATACCTGGAGCCAGGCGCTTAGGTGAATCGAATTATGTACAATACATGGATTCGTTGTTGTGCCCTGCACATGGTGTATATTTCCAAGCTTATAAGCAAAAAAACTAATCTCATATTTAAAAGACGGCATAGGTAGTTTAGGTTATGTTTACACGCGGCGCGATATCGATAAGTTCGCAGCTACAGACGAACGCAACTTTACCGACACACAATGCAAAATTGCGTTCACACAGACAGGCATGAAGCCAAGCTTCAAGATGACTTGAACTATCTACAATAGATGGATGCATTGTAGTGCTCTGCATATGGGATTTGTTTCCAAGCTTATAAGCAGAAAAACAAAATGGCCTAGATAATTAAAGTCATGTTTACGCGCGGCGCTGTGCGTTAAGCCCGCAGCTACAGACAAACGCAACTTCACTGACACAATACAAATTTCGTACATACACGCAGGCATAAAGCCAAGCTTGAAGACGATTTGAACTATCTACAACAGATGGATGCATTGTAGGGCTCTGTACATGGTGTTTGTTTCCAAGCTTATAAGCACAAAAACAAGATGGTCTAGATAATTAAAGTGATGTTTACGCGCGGCGCTGTGCGTTAAGCTCGCAGCTACAGACGAACGCAACTTCACTGACACACAATACAAAATTGCGTACATAAAGCAGGCAAGCACGAAGACAAGCTTCAGGACGACTTGAACTATCTACAATAGATGGATGCATTGTAGTGTTTAGCACATGATGTTTGTTTCCAAGCTTATGAGCAGAAAAACAACATAGCCTAGATAATTAGTCCTGTTTACACGCGGCGCTGTGCGTTAAGCTCGCAGCTACAGACGACCGCAACTTCACTGACACATCATACAAAGTTGCGTTCATACACACGCGGGCGTAGAGCTGAACGCTAAGATAAAATATAAATGATGATGACTGAACCCACATTTACAGTGTTACCAGCATTATAAAAAGAGGAGTATACTGATTTTAACGCGCGTACATATTTATGCGCCTAAAGAACTAGATTAAACTGTTATATTAAATCCCACGCGTGGTCTTAGTTAAATTTATGAAAGACCTAAATTCCAGATGTTAAGACATTTAACAGGTTTTTGTTTCAGCAACGTTGAGGAGTGAATGATAGAAATTATACAGCAAGAGTGAGAAAGAGAGAGGGAGGGATAAATCTTGTGGTGGTAGTGTCTCCCGCCTAGGTACCGTAGGTATTGAAAGTGCTGGTATCATTAAGGTTAAACTTTTATAATTCGCAGCGGCAATTTGTTGCAGTGTAAACATTTTAATTATCACAACATTGTTATATCATCAGTCACCGTCAAGTGAACGTGTGACTCATCACCGTCGCTTTGTGTTTTCAGACTTCAGCATGTTTTCATTGCAGTTGTGTAAATATCACATTAATGCCGCGATGGCTTCGTTTTCTCACGGTGTGTATTTATTGAAGAGTTGCCGGTTCGATTCCCACCGAGCTGAGGGAAACATGGGGAGGGAACCGAGATGTTCCAAGAACCGCTCCGATCGTGTGAGAGGAGCGAGACGATCACCTGATATTAAGTGATACACGACTGCCTATAACGTAGCAATAGGATTAGATACACTGCACCACATTGCGCTCATCGCATTGGTATATAATATGTCACGTCTCGTTTCCCCAGTAATTACACTAGCAACAGAACCCTTCAAACCGGAACACAGTAATGTAACCTAAACAACAGAGCTATCGTTTACCAATGTAATAAATAAGTGACCTCTCTTGTAAGAGAAGACCACGAGTCCCAGTAGTGGGATCTAAAATCGTGTAATATATTCAAGGTTCATTTTTTTTACACGATACCTGTAGGTCATTGACCTGATGGTAAGTTATACGCCTTCTCTACGTGACACTGACATACGCTCGTAGATTAAAAACATCTCTCGTTACCTCAGTAATTTCACTAGATACAAAAAAAAATATATTTGTATCATCATCATCATCACCATTAGTCGGTAGATGCCCACCGCTGGACATAAACCTTAATCAAAGGTAAACGTAAGTTTTATACAAATATAAACAGATTTTTTTATATATATAATCATCACCTTCATTAGCTCATCAACGCCCACAGCTGGACATAATATGATTTGGCTGTCCCAAAGATTGTAGAATAATCATATTAATATTTTCATACTGTTATTGAATACACTGTGGACTATTACTGCATATGTCGCATTCATTATACTATTTTTCCTTGACCGACAATACTATAGGTAATAAATTTTTCCTCGTTCAGGGTTAGCGCTTATCTTTTGAGTACTAAAACCTAGTTTATTTTCTACACAATGGATCCGGTCTAAAGTACTGTAGCGTTAGTTACTATGTTTACACTGCAACATAATGCACTCCATCACCCGTATATCGTTACATATCTAATGTTAAGCTTTGTTACCACAGTAATTTAAATTTATGTTAGGTTCTTTACACAGCAACACCTTACCCTTCATCGTTATATATCTTGTGTAAATTTTGTTACTGTAGTAATTTATATTTTTATATTAGTATGGTTACACATCATGTTGCCCACAATCACTATATAATGTTTTTTTTTAAGTCGGTAATAAATAAAAAAATAAATTAGGAGATTTACACTACACTATCCATGAATAATCAATATTGTTACCTCAGTAACATCACTATCGACCTACCCTAATTGAATACTAATTACTATTCCTCATAGTCCTACTCAATTCGGGATATATACACGAAAAGCTCTCACACCGCCATTACATAAAAACAACACACACTCGTGCGCAACTAACAAAGTAAACAATTTAAAGTCAAACAGCACAGATTAAAAATGTAATCGGCGTGTAAACATTGCGCTGCGGTATCACCGTTATACTGTGACGCGATAACACCGCGCCGTTATCGCGCGCGACACCACCGGCCGTGCGCACGCGCATGTTAACACTGAAGTAATTATCTGTACAGCGCTAAGTAATGTTTCACCTTTTCTTTCTTTAGTGATGATTTTTATGCTGCCAGTTCTTACGATTTTTTTTTAATTTATCGAAGGGACACGAGCAGGACGTTCACCTGATGGTATGTGGTACACTTATGCCGACGTAGTGCTAATTAGAATGATATACACAGCATCACATTTCGCTCCTCGCCTTGAGATATAGAATGTTACGTCTCGTTACCCCAGTAATTCTTTAGCTTCTTTGGATGTAGTGCACTAAGTAAATTTTTAGTAATAATGTTTGTTGCCAATCCCGCTGTCGAATTTTACACCTTCATCAGATATAGCGCGCTGCGTAAAGTTTCACTACTTTTTTAATATTTTTACGAATGATATTTATATTGCCAGTTCCCCTGTCAACTTTTACACCTGCATCAGATATAGCGCGCTGCGTAAAGTTTCACCACTTTTTATTTTTTTTACGAATGATATTTATGTTGCCAATCCCGCTGTCGAATTTTACACTTTCATCGGATATAGCGCTCTGCGTAATGTTTCACCACTTTTATTTTTTTTACGAATGATGTTTATGCTGCTAGTCCCGCTGTCGACTTTTACACCTTCGTCAGATGTAACGCGCTGCGTAATATTTCACCACTTTTTTTTTTACGAATGATGTTTATGCTGCTAGTCCCGCTGTCGACTTTTACACCTTCGTCAGATGTAACGCGCTGCGTAATATTTCACCACTTTTTTTTTTACGAATGATGTTTATGCTGCCAATTCCCTTGACAATTTTTACTACTACATCGAACAAAGCACTCGTGGTTCCGGAATGTGTCACTTTCATATTATTTCACTTATATATACTCGCAGACCTTCCGGCGCTTAATAGACACTATTGAAGGTCAGTGTATACATTCGAATAAGTAACCTAGCGACTAGTTAGATATTTAATTTTTTGTTTTTATCACATTATTTCAACTACCAGCGCTGTTCCAGCTGCCATCATATATATGTATGCAATGAAAGAGAATGAGCAAGTGGAGGATAGAATTAGACTGTGATGGAGAAAGCGAATGAGTGATTGAGGTTTAGTGAATAAGAGTGTGAGGGAGAAAAAATATAGCTTTCTCACTCCCGCCCCGTTTGTAACATCCAAACAACTCCATTCGTGGTCTTGACTCCCAAACCAAGGATCTCCGTATTTTACGAAATGCAGTTAACTGCTGCACCATGGATGAAGACGAGATATAGAAGTGCCGCGAAATATGTTCAGCTTTCTACTAGATGGTGATTACTGGTAGTGCTTATGTTGTCACATCAGCATAATACTATCACAACTGGCATCTACTCCAAACCCTCACCGTTGCTAAGCACTTTGCCGGTTACGTAGACGCTCTGCGAGCTGAGCCGCTCGTCCATCCTCTCGGTCTTCAGTGCCTCGAAACTGGTGGATGGCAACTTGGCATAATCTATCAGCGAGAACTTGCCGTTTGCCGGCGTAAAGTGTCGGTATTCGAAGCTATGAAACAAGCGCCGTGATTCTCACCTTAGTCTGATACGCTTACGATTACATTTCGCGCATTTTTTTTTTATATTCGCATGGGGTGGTGGTATTTTTTTATACGAGCCAAAAAGGAACTTCACCTGATGGTAATACACCAGCCAATGTGTTGTTCGCCGTGGTAGTTATATAGCGTTGCTTCATATCGTTTTGGGCGATACCATTGTATCTGATCGTTCAATAGTCGCCAGTTTATGGTAAAATAGTTACACTACAAAATAAAACTACACGATATCGCTCATAAGATTGAAGGCGATTATCGCTAACTTTTCGCGAAACTTACCGATTCTGATCTGGACATTCGTCGGTCGACGAGCTGGTCGTCTCTCTGAAGCGTTCGATAGATGGCGCCGTCTTCGTAATTAAAATGTTGTCTGACGTGTCGCAGATGACCTCTGAGCTACCCTTGTACTTCCTGCCCAGGGTTTTGACGGAGTCGTCGTTCTCAGAGTCCGTCTTGACTCCCGACTCGCGGAGGTCGCTTATACGTTTTCGCGCCAGCTTAGTCTTAAGAGTCGACGGCGTGGAACTGCGCCTCTTCGGATGGAACGTTCTAGAAAGGTTGTCGCTGACCGTACTCGAAGGAGTTAAGGTTTTATTTACTTTTTCACCTTGGTGAGAAATTTTCGGCAGATCAAAGTATTTCAGGATAGGAGTTATCTTTGACGTTTCAATCTTCATAGGACTGGAAGCTAGACTCTTGCTCAAACGCTTCTGTACTTTAGTTTCTACTGATGGCAGATTCTGCGCCGATATATCCCTCCGTTTGAGGAAGTCTAAGAAGCCGCCATCTTTCTTATCGCTTTCCGGTGTTTGAGAGTCGCTGGTGTCGTGCTCCTTCGACAGTATCTCAATGGACTCGATGAACTGTGCCCACCGCGACGTCTTATTCGATTTTGATTTTTTCGCTAGCTTCGGTTCCGCCGACCTGCAGCGGTTCGGCGAGTAGTCGTGTATGGTCATTATAGGTATAGGTGAGCTGCGAGTCGATACATCGGTTGCCTTGGCTAGCGAGACATCGATATTCAAGCGATTATAGCGTACGTGCGGGAAGGACAGGGTTCACACGAAAGAAACAAAAAAACAACTAAAGTAAAATATTCTAACACTATTGATTATAGATATTAATTTACCTTAAAATTAAAATTCCTTTACACTTATATAGATTAAATAATAAAAAAAAAATAAGTTAAAATAGACAAGTCATATATTTAGAGATCTCAGTGTAGGAGATAGTTGTTTTTTTTTAGATTCTAATAATTATAATATTATGTCTAGAAAAGATAGTTTAGAATATGTTGTTCGATACTTCGGTATTTTTTTAATTTTCTACCAAACTATTTCTACTGCGTTCCGATTTTCGGTAGTAATATTAGTGACGGTATGTGGTAGTTTATCAGATATTTCTACTTAAAATTTTTATTTAAGAATTATAAATGTTATAAATATTTAGTAATATTACTATATTCCATTAATATCTATTTGGTAGTTTTTCGTAAAAAAAATTACCAAAAAAAAAATTTTTTTTAGAAACTTTTTAAACGGCCTCTTCAACTAGTGAAGGTTGATGATGAGAGTGGTACTGTCCTCTCTGTTCCTTTAAATTTACAGCTATAAACTTACCGTGTTCATTAAAGTGCTTCTCCAACTCCTCGTGGGATATGTTGGTCTGAGTGGCGGGTGCTTCGGGTTCCACAGTCTGCTCCGGTCGCGACCGGGAACATCTGCGGGCGAAGTTTTTTTCTTTAACATCAATTCTAATTTATGTACGATGAACAAGATGTTTATCTGATAGTTAATGGTACGGTCGCTCATAACTAGTTAGGATGATATACACAGCACCACATTGTGCTCCTTGATTTGAAGACATAAGATGTTCAGTTTCATCAGGACAGTAATTTCACTAGCTACAGCGCTGGCAGCGTATAGTAATCAGAGCCAAGAGCCGCGTGATCACCTACCCAGACAGTCTAGGACAGTTCGCACACATACCTTTCTCAATCTACCCACTACTATTTCTTCTTCCTCCAGCACTATTCCCAGCTATGTGGGTTCGGCACAGTATGTACATCTCCATATCCTTCTGTCAGCCGCCATATCTGAATGCACACTCTTCTCATACCTGTCATCTTTCACACAATCCATCCACACTATCTTCGGTCTTCCTCTACCCTTATAACCATCCACATTCATTCTCATTACTTCATTTATTATATGTCCTTCATCCCTCCCCACAACATATCCGCACCACGCTAACCTCTTGCTCCACAATTTCTCTGTCACCGGAGCCACTTTCATACTTCCTCTAAAATACTCCATTCTTAGTTTTATCCATCCTCGTCACACTACACATCCATCTTAACATTCGCATCTCGGCCACATGTAACCTCCTTTCATCCGAACCCTTGGTGCCCCAACACTCAGCTCCATACAATACGACAGGTCTAACGACCGACTTGTAGATCAGTCTCTTAAGTTTGAGGGTCATTCGTGGATCACAAGTCGTTCCAGTGACCTGTCGCCATTTCAACCAACCTGCCTTTATTAGACTTCCACCCGCCACTAATTTTTTTTTCAACAGCAGATTTACGTCCTCACTGCTGGAGCACTGGCCTACCCTCAATAAAACTAAGGCATGATTGATTAAGGAGTTACTGAACTGCTAATTTGTTGTACCTGAGCATAGCATTGCTGCATCGCAGCGCCAACTCCAGCCCGTCCAGCCAGCAGTGACCAGCGGCTTGTGACGGGGCGCGGAATATCAGGTGAGCTGTGGGAAGTGGCTGGACAACGGCACCTGGACAAGCAAGCAGAATGAAATGACTTATCATAATCAACAGCCGCTAGATGCTCACAGCTGGGTATAGATTTCAAGGTTCCGGTTTGAATGGCGCTGTAACTAATGTAATTACTGGGGTAACGAGACGAATATGTTAGGTCTGAAGGCGATGTGCGCAGTGTGGTGCAGTATATATCATCGGGCGTATTACTTACCATCAGGTGAAAAAAAAGACCATCTCCTCAGATCTTCCACCAACGTTCACCTTGTACAGAGCTAGTATTATACAACTGCTTCAATGTGGTAAACCCTTTACCTTCTAACTTAAAGGTTTGAATCTGGTTGTGATGGTATAAGACGAGAATGATGCATAATGATTTCATATAAACCTTTCTTACTACCAGAGGTTCACCATTGATGTGGCCCAAGATTTAAATGGTGGAAGGTTGAGCTTGAAGGTAGAATATTACTGTTGATAGAACATTCCAGTAGGTATATGAACTGACCTATGGTCTCGTTGTGTGGCCCCCTCGGCGCCCAGATGCTCTGCTCCAGTGGGTGGTAAAGCTTGAAGCAGAATCCGTCCTTCTTGCTGGGGCGCTCTATCACGCGGCACGAAGTCAGGAGGACGGTGCCAACCCAATGGCTGCTCTGTTGAGGATCAAATACAATAGAATAAGACAGGATAGAATGAAACCCTTGACCAAAGTGATGGATAATTCTTTTTCTATACAAACCAACGGAACGAGGGAGACCATTACCTGATGGTACGGGATACGCACGGCCATAAAAAAGTGGCTGGTTAGGATGTTATACACTGCACCATATTGTTATCGTCGCCTGACACACAAAATATCGAGTCTCGTTACCCCAGTCATTCCACTTGCTACAGCGCCCTTCAAACCGGAACTCCTACTACTGTTAGATGGCAAAAGCAGGAGCTGCATGTACCTATCTAGACGGTCTCTAGCAACAGAGACCTACTACCAGTGAATGACCTTGAACCTCTCCTTGTGAGAAAATGCAAGTCCCAGCAGTGGGAAATTTTTTATCACAACATATCTGCTATTTACTTCATAATCCATGTTACCTTTGGGCAAAGTGTATCATAATCAGCTTGTAGCAGATCACTGCTGGATACGGTATCATCGTCATCAAGCAGCGGCAGCATACTGAAGGTTATTTACCTTGGCCTTAGGGCTCTTGTACAACAGCAACAGTCCCGGCTTCAGAACACACCACAGTTTCGTCCATGATTTGAGTGAACCGCGGACCTGGAGAAAATTAAAAAGTCTGTATACTGTATCCTTGTGAATTTGTGAGAGAATGAGATGGACATACTGTGGAGATGCTAAAGAGAGAAAGAGAGAGAGAGTGACGGTCATTTTATTGGTTGTAATAACATCGTTCGAGCGAGCAAAGTCAAATAATATTCTCTCTCTCTCTCTCTCTCTTCATGGTGTACGGACCGTAGCGCCGAGAGGATATGAGTGATGAGGGATATATACAGGGTGAAAGGTAATATGTGTAAAAGACCTGGAGGGGCTGAAGTCTAGCTCGTATTCTATCTATGTATGTATCCCATACAAACACAATGGTACTAGTTATTCATTATTTAAATATTTAAAAAAAAATTCTCGATATTCCATAAAAAAATTGATAATTTAATTTCTTATTTATTTCTACACAAATTTTAATGTAATAATTATTGTTTAATAATTGTTTTATTAAATTAAATTAATAATCATCACTTAGAGGCTAAAACTTTTTAATTAGGCTCTTTGAAAGTGGTGACAGTAAACAATATGGCGTCGTACTTACATTTATATTTAATATTAAAATTAAATTTTATTTATAAATAATACGTATAAAGCACATAAATAAGTACTTGACTTCAATACCTATATAAGGTATGAGAAATTATGTATAATACCGATGATCATAATGTGGTGCAGTGTATATCATCCTAACTAGCATTATATAATAGCAATGACGATGGACTACAGCCAAGCGGTTTTACAACCGTCGGCATATCAGTTTTTTTTTTATTCTACAAAGCGATGAGGCGAGCGGTTCACTTGAAATTGAGTGACGCCGGCTTATATCAACGTAACACTAGTTAGGATGATATATACTGCACTGCATTGTGCTCACCCTACAATGCCGGAATACGGTTATATTAGCACACTGCTATTCAGTCTGTCTGCTGAGGAAGCTGGGGACAGACGGTGGTGAAATGTGGAGATCCGTAGAGCTAAGGTCACCGACGTGGCCTAAAAGATTGCTAGACTTAAGTGGCAGTGGGCAGGGCACATTGATCCAAGGATTGATGGCCGATGGGGCAGGGAGGCCCCCAACAAGGTGGACCGACGATCTGGTGAGAATCGCGGGAACCCAGTGGAAGCGAGCAGCGCCGGACCAATCGATGTGGAGATCTTTGGTGATTGTCTAAGTCCAACTGTGGACGTCTATCTGATGATGATGATGGCTGTTTGGCCGCTGCGGTGGTACCTAGAGACCTACAACCAGTGACTACTGATTGTATGAAACTTTTATCAAGTAGTGGACGTTTATGAGCTGATGATGATGTGACCTTCGAGTTTAAGGCAACCGACTGTGGTACAGTTAGGATACCTCACACAAGTGTTAGTTTAATGGTTAAACCTCACCTTAAGCCAATCAGCTAGTACAACGACGGTGGGATCCTCAATGGAGTGTAACAGAGCTGACGCTGCTCTCTTCTTTTCTCTTCTGTAATGCTGCCTCTGCGCTTTGTAGCTCTCCTTTCTTGATAACGCTGTACTCGGAGTACGGGATACGCCGGCTGTTTCTGATGACTGTAATTGAGAGCATAAAAAAAAATTAAACATTTCAATGATTATGAGGAAACATCATGATGATGAGAACACCAGCGGAACAACCACCTGATGGTAAGTGATACGCCTGCTCGTAACGTGACGCCAGTCAGGATGGTATACACTCCATGATTGAACTCGTCGCCTGAGACATAAGATGTTGATTCTCGTCATCCCAGTAAATACACTAGCTCTAGCGCACTTCAAACCGGATATAATATATATATACAATAACAAAGCAGTAGGCGCTGCGGTTGACCCCACGATCTTCGGCAACAGAGACACCACCACCAGTATAGATAAGCATATGACTACTGGTAAAAAGGCACATGTCTCGTCATTTCGTAGAAAAAAAAATCTGGGTTCGAAAGTATGACTGTGTTCCGGTTTGAAGGACGCTGTAGCTAGTGAAATTACTGAGGTCACGACTTAACATCGTGTCTCAAAACCGCGAGCGTAATGTGGTGTAGTGTATATCATCTTAACTCTACATTATTATGAGCAAGCGTATCAGTTACCATCAGAGTGAACGAAGGTCTTGGTCTTTGATCTGGAGTACTCTACTCCAGAAAGAGAAATCTGACACTACTACAAAACTAAGACGTCGATAATGAGGATGAAGCTGAAGATCATGATCGCGCTGAAGATGATGATCAACGACTCACTTTATCAGACGATGTCCCGTCCGGCGGATGGCTGCGGCCGTCGCCCGAAGCTGGTGTAGCGACTGCGGCACCAGGCGACCGCGGCGGCGGAGTCAATGTCGGCTCACCTGACGACACCAGAACCATTCTCTATGGTCACACAGCACACAATGAAGCAGCACTTGATTAAACAAAAGACCATAGAGTATAGATTATAAATGTTTCTATAAACAAAGTCCATTGATTATTCAATCGTCGCCAAGTCATGACCTGGCGTTAGGGTGTTACTCCTTGCATCCCACTGTGCTCAGCATCACACGTAAAATGTCGGACGATGGGCGTCCACTGCTGGACATAGGTCTCTTGTAATGTGCTGCACAAGCCACGGTCTCGCGCTCTTTGAATCCAGTGGCTTCCAGCATATTCTATTGATGTCCTGGGTCCAAAGTCCATCGGTTCTACGAGCTATGTGCCATGCCCATTGCCACTTCAGCCTCGCGATTCATAGGGCTATGTCTCCTGGCCGTGACCCTGGTTCTGCTGCGGATCTCCTCATTTTTTCAAACATTTTCAAGACAAGAAATTTCGTGACCCCAGCAATTTTACTAGTTGCAGCGCCCTTCAAACCGGAACACTGTAGTGTATATCGTTCCTTAGCGCCATATTAGGGTTTAATAAGTGCTTACACTATTCTTGATATAAAAACCATTTATGATGATGACGATCGTGGTGATGATCGTGACGATGAGCTCGATAATGGTAGTGGTCACGATTATAATAATGATAATGGTGTTGAAGACAACGATGATGATAATAATAATGATCTAAAAGACTAGGGTGTTGATAATGATGATGGCGTCGAGGAAGACGACGACAATGATACTGATGATTTACCGTAAGTAGGCGATATGGCCGGTGCCGATGATGATGATGAAGGTAATAATGATCGTGTCGATAACCATGATAATGGTAGTGGTAACGATGATAATAATGATAAGGCTAACGGTGTTGAATACGACGATGATGATAATAATAATGATCTCAAAGGTTACGGTGTTGATAATAGTGATGATGATGATGGTGGCGTTGATGAGGATGATGATGATAGCATTGATGAGGATGATGATGCAGCGTTGACGATGACGATGATATTAATAATGATGACGTACCCTAAGTAGGCGATGTTGCCGGTGCTGCTGTTGATTATGAAAACGGTGATGATGATCGTGGCGATAACCACCATAATGATAGCGGTCACGATGATATGATGAAAACGATAATGGAGTTGAGAACGATGATGATGATAATAATCAAGACGGTTACGGTGTTCACAATAATGATGACGAGGTTGATGATGATGATCGCGTTGATGATGACGATGATATTGATGATTTACCGTAAGTTGGCTGTGTAGCCAGTGCTGTTGATAATGATGACGATAATGATCGTGGCGATAACCACCATAATGGCAGTGGTCACGATGGTAATAATGAAAAGGATAATGGCGTTGATGACGACGATGATGATAATAATGATGAAGACGGTTACGGTGTTGATAATGATGATGACGAGGATGATGATGATGGCCTTGATGACGACGGCGATATTGATAATGATGACTCACCGTAAGTGGGCGGCGTAGCCGGTGCAGTTGCGGGCAGGACGACGCTCAGCGGCGGATGGTACTGCTTCTGAAAATGGAGGACCTGGATCCATGACCACCATCTTACTATACACTAGACATATTTACACAGCAACATTACAATAAACAGATTTAATTATTAATTTTTTTTTAAAAACTTAGTATTTCTGATAATGGCTGTGGAAGACCTAGGCCATGACATATTTTTATTAAGTCATTAAAAAAAAATTCACCATTCAGTAGCTGGACGGTACCATAAATACAATATAGCTACAGAACATGGCAATGGTTTGAAGGACGCTGAAGCTAGTGAGATAAGTAGAGGCTTAAGACTAATGCAGTGTATATCATCTTAACTAGCGCCGAGTTATGGGCATGAGTATCGTTCGGAATCAGGTGAACGTTTCGCTCATCTAGACACATAAAAAAAAAACAATGTTGTGTATATCGCTTAACAGAGACACTACCATCAGTGATAACTATAGGTCCTTCAAACCGGATCACGGTAATGTTCGCACAGTACTGTGTGTCGGCTGCAATAGGCGCTGCGGCGGTACCTAGACGGTCTCCGGCAACAGAGACACTACCACCAGTGATAGCTATAGGTCCTTCAAACCGGATCACAGCAATGTCCGCACAGTACTGTGTGTCGGCTGCAATAGGCGCTGCGGCGGTACCTAGACGGTCTCCGGCAACAGAGACACTACCACCAGTGATAGCTATAGGTCCTTCAAACCGGATCACAGCAATGTCCGCACAGTACTGTGTGTCGGCTGCAATAGGCGCTGCGGTGGTACCTAGACGGTCTCCGGCAACAGAGACACTACCACCAGTGATAGCTATAGGTCCTTCAAACCGGATCACAGCAATATCCGCACAGTACTGTGTGTCGGCTGCAATAGGCGTTGCGGTGGTACCTAGACGGTCTCCGGCAACAGAGACACTACCACCAGTGATAGCTATAGGTCCTTCAAACCGGATCACAGCAATGTCCGCACAGTACTGTGTGTCGGCTGCAATAGGCGCTGCGGTGGTACCTAGACGGTCTCCGGCAACAGAGACACTACCACCAGTGATAGCTATAGGTCCTTCAAACCGGATCACAGTAATGTCTGCACAGTACTGTGTGTCGGCTGCAATAGGCGCTGCGGTGGTACCTAGACGGTCTCCGGCAACAGAGACACTACCACCAGTGATAGCTATAGGTCCTTCAAACCGGATCACAGTAATGTCCGCACAGTACTGTGTGTCGGCTGCAATAGGCGCTGCGGTGGTACCTAGACGGTCTCCGGCAACAGAGACACTACCACCAGTGATAGCTATAGGTCCTTCAAACCGGATCACAGCAATGTCCGCACAGTACTGTGTGTCGGCTGCAATAGGCGCTGCGGTGGTACCTAGACGGTCTCCGGCAACAGAGACACTACCACCAGTGATAGCTATAGGTCCTTCAAACCGGATCACAGCAATGTTCGCACAGTACTGTGTGTCGGCTGCAACAGGCGCTGCGGTGGTACCTAGACGGTCTCCGGCAACAGAGACACTACCACCAGTGATAGCTATAGGTCCTTCAAACCGGATCACAGCAATGTCCGCACAGTACTGTGTGTCGGCTGCAATAGGCGCTGCGGTGGTACCTAGACGGTCTCCGGCAACAGAGACACTACCACCAGTGATAGCTATAGGTCCTTCAAACCGGATCACAGCAATGTTCGCACAGTACTGTGTGTCGGCTGCAATAGGCGCTGCGGTGGTACCTAGACGGTCTCCGGCAACAGAGACACTACCACCAGTGACAGCTATGGGTCCTTCAAACCGGATCACAGCAATGTCCGCACAGTACTGTGTGTCGGCTGCAATAGGCGCTGCGGTGGTACCTAGACGATCTCCAGCAACAGAGACACTACCACCAACTTGTGGCGGTGTATATCATCTTAACAAACGGTATGTCATAGGCAAACATATCACATTATTTTGGTCGATGCATGCGAAAACTCGGATGCGCCGTTCACCTGATGGTAAGTGATACTCCCATAACAACGTGGCGCTAGTTAGGATGATATACACAACAACAGATTTTGATCGTTCGTGAAACATAGGCTGCCTCGATACCGGAATAATTTAACTAGCAACAACGCCTCTTACAACACAGTAATGTTTGCATACCACCAGTAAAAATGTTGCAGTGTATATCATCTTAACGTTTAGTAAATAATATGATAATGTAGCAATAAAAAAGTTGTGTTTTCTTTTTCATTGAGAGAATCCCATCCCAGCAGTGGGATGTTAACGCTGTTTAATAATTTATAGTGTCTACATAATCACCTTGTTGATGTAGTTGGGCGTGGAGGTGTGGAACTGGCCGTAGTCACCAGCACGCAGCGCCGGCGACGATGGTGTGGTGGCTGACGGCGACGGCTGCTCGACGGCTGCGGACGAGCTCATCGCGGCGCGGTCACAGCATCGCGGCGGCGACGGTGGTGGGAATGCGGTGGGACGGGATTTACGCAGGTTCGGTGGTGGAAAGAGAAACCATTAATATATATATATATATATATATATATATATATGTATTACTTATAACGACATCAACATATAGTATATTTATCTATGGAATGAAATATTTAGGTATTCATATATATATACATATATAGATATATATATATCAAAATTGTCTTATATGGAATGGATGAGGAAGGTGTGTTCTTATGTTTAGGTGGGAATGGATTCGAACCTGAAAATTAATATATACCTGATAAGGAGTCCCGCGCTATAGGTCACGGGAGCCAAGCCAAGCTCACCAGCTCGTGGTGCAGCCTGCTAATCAATGAACAAGGCTCTGGCTTCCGCTGGTATTAGGACAGCGTGGTGGGAAATGACCCAAATCCTCTTATATAACCCTCTACGAGAGCCCCTAGTTCCCAGCGGTACTGGAGGTCCAGCAGTGGACATCTGTCGGCTGATGATGATATGTTCGTCAAGAACGTGGTGCTAGTTAGGATGGTATTGCAAAAACACATGGTGCTCGTAGTTAGACGTAAGATGTGAACCTTCGTCACCGCAGCAATTTCATTACCTGCGGCTACCTTCAAACCGGATCACGGTGATGTTTGCATACTACTCTTTGCCGTTACGAACTTACGTAGACGGTCTCTGGTAACAGAGACTATTACCAATGTGTTTATATGTATACAGAGAAAGAGAGAGAGAAAGAAAGAAAGAGATAGGTAGGGAGGGAGAGAGAGAGAGAGAGAGAGAGAGAGAGAGATATGTATTGTCTGGATTAGCGCTGGCTATGAAAAGCATTGTTATTAATGAAATTAATAGTGGTAAACAATAATGATATGTTAGTAAGGGCTTCCGTACTCATAGAACCTAAGCCAACATCACCAGCTCGTGATGCAGCCTGGTAATCAACAAACATGGCTCAGGCTTCCACCTACCCGCATTGGGCCAGCATTTTGGGAAATGGCCCAAACCCCGCCATATGAACCCCTGCAAATTACGATCCAAACCGATCGATGTGGAAATCTTTGGGGGAGGCCTATGTCCAGCCGTGGACTTCCATCGGTTGATGGTGATGTTATGTATGCAGCCAACGAACACGTGATGCAGTGTATATCATCCTGAACAACGCTACATCAATGGTGGTAACTTGTCGATGCCTATCTTAATAGATACTACCACAGCGATCACCAGTAGCTTCGATTTTAGGGAGGCTGTACCCGATGAAATTACTGGGGGTAGTGAAACGACATTTTATGTCTCAAGGGGATGAGTATACCGTCTTGTAGTGTATATCATCCTAACTAGAGCTACGTTTTCAGTAGACCGATCGGGTGGATATAAATTCAATTGCCATCGTGGCGTAGTGAAGTTTAGATATGTACCATCATATTGTAAATCAGCAGATACATCATGGATGTGTTCACCATCAGCGGCCCCATCGCGCCACCGAATTACCGACAGACGAATAAATGAATACGAAATCTGTTTACACTGCAACTTGACCACTTAGCAAGTCAAATACTCTGACGTGGTAACGCGCGAGGACGGTCCGCTATGTTGTACGAAATTGTACATCGAAATTCAATTAAAGAGAGACAGCTATATAGAGGTTCACGCTGCGTGGGAGTGAGATGATGATGATGATAGCGCGTCTCCTCTCCGCGGTACGTTCCTGAATTTTACGTGGGAGAAATGCTTTTGTATACCTGCCCTCGCGGGGGCAGACAGGTTATGTCGGACTTGTATCGACTGAAACCCCCACCGTGTTCCACGTCGTCGCCCTATGGATGGGTTATAGCACTCGAATACATCCGCGGCCCCATCAACGCCGGCTGCACCGTGCAGCTCTATCACGGTAGAGAAGAGCCCCTCCTTTCCACCTCTGTAAAAGCCGGAACACACAGCGCGCCCTCCTCTCGGCCCCTCACAGTCACCTGGCCAACAGATCCCCCCGAATCCATAACCAAGAAGCCACGGGAGCCAAGAGAGAAAACTCTCCCGACTTCCTGCGGTGAGTCTGGTCTTGGGTTCCGCCGCCAATTGTTATATGGCCGCGGAGGACAGCGAGAGCGTCGGAGCGCAATACCGACACTCCTCTTCCCCCGCGACTCCACCTCGGCTACAAAGGGCAGTATAAACCTGCCCCTACAGCCTACCGGCACATATCCGAGGTGAGCTCACGGAGCTCACCTGGACCGGCCACCTCGCCTACGCCTCGGGCCGGCCAGGTAGGTTCCTCTTCGCTTCACCGTGGGTGACCAAACAACGGCTACTGAGCCCTACCGCCACGACAAGACGAGAACCTGTTCGGGGGGCCGCAGCGCGCCCTCTACTCGTCAATATACCGTGCACTCTAGTCTCTGTATCTCTATCCCACTGAATATATTAAGAAAGAAAGAGACAGAGAATAAACATCTATTGTATGTTATTTTACTCTTCTCTCTCATTCACACTGCGTGGGAGTGAGACGGAGCGCGTTGTGCATATACTCTCTCTACAGGGCTCTCCTCTTCGCGCTACGGCCCGCAGCACGCTAATTACTCCGCCGTACACCATTCAGTTTAATGTCCATGTTGAATATCTCTCTCTCACTCTGAATATATAAAAAAAGAAAGAGAGAGAACAGCTGAAATCTATTGTACATTATTTTACTCTTCTCTCTCGTTCACGCTGCGTGGCAGTGACACATAGGGCGTAGATATATACTCTCCCTACCGCGCGTCTCCTCTCTGCACTACGGCCCGCTAGCGCGCCCCCTACTCCGCTGCACACCGTGCAATCTGGTCTCTGCGTCGAATCTCTCTCTCACTCTGAATATATGAAGAAAGAAAGAGATAAAAGAGAGGCGTTGAAATCTATAGTAATTTGCTTTTCTCTTTCGTTTGATCCTATTTCAATCAATAGGAAAATTGTCGATCAATTGCTTTCTCTTTCCTTCTTTACCACCTCCATATATCCATCTCATTCCCTCACAAATTAACCAGGACACAACGTTTCACTTCTACCACGTTTGAACTCATCATATTTTCTACGTATTAATAAATTCACATCATCATCATCATATATATTATCAGCTAGAAGACGCTCACTGCTAAGTATAGCTCCCCAACAAAGAGCTCCGTAAAACAAAAAAAAAATTATATAATAATAATACTCTTTGCAGTGTTTTCCGGTTTGATATTAAACATATGTCGAAAAACAACAAGCAAAATATTGTGCAGTGTATATCATCCTAAGGCGAACAATACGCGCATCATAAGTATACTACGGAAGATGTTACGTGATACAATTTCATCATCCCCTATTCACAACCGGACAAGTCGGACAGCCGGTCACCACCATTACGTTGCTAACATCCCCAGTTTACAAAGAGGGGCAGAAGAATGGAACAACTCGCCATTGTCAGTGTCCCCTTATAAATAGTAGGAATGTGGGACACGGTATTCCAGAGAAGAGTCTACTGTTATATTTAACGCTTTACCATCGCTCACCACAACACCACTTACCACCAGGTATCACTAACTTAACTGTTTAAGGAAAAGTAGTAACGTACAATGCGCTTGCAAAATTTAAAACCGTATACGTTATCAGGACTTCATCTATGATGATTGATGGCGTCTGAGGATGCCGTCGTCGCGCCAGTTATCTATATCTATAAACGGTGAGATAGCAATTTTTTTTTTTGTGATGTATTCCTAAATAGAGTTGCAAAAGTTATCGACATCGAATAGAATACTAGAACGTTCGAGAGCAACGCGTCGACACCCGAGCGTCGAGCCGACACCCGAGCGTCGCGCCGACACCCGAGCGTCGCGCCGACACCCGAGCGTCGCGCCGACACCCGAGCGTCGCGCCGACACCCGAGCGTCGCGCCGACACCCGAGCGTGGCGACGAGTTTAGAATAAACGACGATAAATAATTCGTATTGCGTTAGACAAAGGAATTCTCTAGAAATTTCTAGAGCGGTGTTATCTTGAAATTTGTCACGTTAGAGGTTCCTTTAAAATAAAACCTGTTCAAGAGAAAATGGAAGAGAGAACGCCTTATGCGAAGAATAACAACGCATATGGTTAGGATAGCGCTGGATCTTGAAACTAAAAATAGAGGCCCTGGGTGACCACCAACTACTTGTTTGACGATGATCAAAAGATCTTAAGAATAATAAATTGACAGAAGCTATGAATCAAAATAGGGATAGATTTAGAAGTCTGACCAGGAGGGCCGATCCCAAGTAAAGATGGAGACAAGGTCTAGAAACCCTCCGAACAGGTTCTCGCCTTGTCGTGGCGGTGGGGATCAGTAGCCGGGGCTTGGTCCCTCACGGTGAAGCGATGAGGAACCTATCCGGCGGGCCCGAAGCGGCCGTTCCAGGTGAGCTCCGTGAGCTCACCTCGGATGTTTGTCGGTGAGCTGCTGGGACAAGTTTATACTGCCCTTTGCAGCCGAGGTGGACTCGCGAAGGGAGAGAAGTGTCGATATTGCGACTCACCGCTCGCCCTACCCTCCGCGGGTAAGCGGTGCCTCACCGCTGAAAGCGGCGGCGGTGTGGTCGCGGGGGAAGAGGAGTGTCGGTATTGCTCTCCGCCACTCGCCCTATCTTCCGCGGCCGTATAACGATTGGCGGCGGAACCCAACATCAGATCAGCCGCAGTCAGGAGAGTTTTCTCTCTTAGCTCCCATGCGTCAGGGTCACGGATCGGGGGAATCCGTTGCCCAGGTGACGTATGAAAAAGTCAGTGTCTCAAAGTGTCAAAGACAATGTCTACGTCTGGAGAAAAATTGTGCAGAACACCAAGTCTTGGTACTGCCATCATGAAAACATCATGGCTTCAGTAATCCAACCCAAGAGTTTTAAGTTGTGTGGTGATACCAACCACTTGTTACATAAACGGTACACACCACGTTTGGTCTAATCTTATCCATCAATCATATTTTGACGAGATAACGTTATCAAGGCACAGTTGCTCACCAGCTGATCCATTGTTTTTTTAGGATATTTGAGTTGCCTAGGTCTTTTCGAACTACCAAGTAGTTTTAGGCTATTAAGAATTAGGACTAAGGTAACACCTGCATGTCATAGACGACTAAGAGTCTTCGGGCTGAAGTTGGGGGACCGAATTGTCCATTAAGTGAGCTGGTGAATAATAAGGTCTCGTGTTTACATGGTAAGGGTGCTAACGAGGGTTACGACTGTTTCTAGGATGTGGTTAGGCGTAGTGATGGTGGGTACTAGAACCTGAAGGTCCACTATAAAGTGTCACACTAGGTCTCCGTTGATGGAGACTGTCTAGATACCAACGCCTATTTGTACCTCAGAAGAGTGCAAACATTACTGTGTTCCGGTTTGAAGGGCGCTGTAGCTAGTATAATTACCGCGGTAACGAGACTTAATATATTATGCCTCGAGCGATGAGCGCATATCTTACCATCAGGTGAATGTCTTCGTCTCATCGCTTCGTCGATTAAAAAAAAAGGTATTCACTATGGTTTTGCTGTGCCATCAAACTTACATGACCTCATCTTCTACCCAGAAGGATAATAATGATTCAAGTGTTTGTCTTTTATTTATTAGTAACTGGATGTTGGGGAGGACTATAGTTCTCCCTAGGAAGAGTTCAGGTGTAGTGGTGACCAGCCACCGGTCTATGATATATTGTAGATAAAAAAAATATTATTTGACAAAGAATTGTTATAAAGAAAATATACATATATATATATATATATATATATATATATATATATAGTACGGTCATAAGTTCCGTTACAAATGAATTTTTTTTTTTTTTAATGAACTAATGTAATATTATTAAAATGTATACCGACATATTTGTTAGTGTCAGCAATAAATAAAAAACAATATTCTATTCAAAATGGCCGCCTTTGGCCTTTTATACAGGCCTTTAATCTGTTTGGGCACGAATCCACGATAATTGTAAAGATCGATTTAGTGCATGTCCTGTATAACGACTATAAACACTCAGCTTCAGGTGTTGTTTTATGATACTCGACAGAGTCCTAGCGGAAGTCTTCATTTCTCAGGATAAGATTTTTTGATTTGCTTCCTAATGGGGTTTCGTTGAATTCTGGCTTCAACAGCATTAACAGCCTTTGTAGCTCTAACAGCACGCGGCCGCGCCGGTCTGTTCCGGTCGTCGACAGAGGAAGTGTTGTTGTGTCTGTTGATAGTACGATACACGAACACACGGCTGATAGCGAGCTTTACAAGTGTCTGGAGTACGAGCGACCGGAGCGGCTCCACACCCACTTGGTGCAAGCCGATCACTGCAATCCTATTCTCTTCAACACCCCATTCCATATTGTAATGTGATAATGAACGCGAAAAAATATGTGAAATGGCGCAAAATCAAAAGAAGTTTTTAAAATAAAATACGTGTTCCAAATTCTTCTTCTTTCTTCTGCCCTGGTCCCACTTTATGTAGGGTCGGCACAACATGTTCTTCTCTTCCAGTCTCGCCTATCAGCCGTCATCTCATCGGTTACCCCTTTCTTACTCATGTCATCCTTCACGCAATCCATCCATCTTTTCTTAGGTCTACCTCGACCCACATATCCCTCCACATTCATATCTAACATTCTTCTTGTTATATGACATTCATCACTTCGCATAATATGTCCATACCACGCTAATCTATTACTTCTCAACTTATCCGTCACCGGCGCTACTTTTAAACTTCCTCTGATACGTGTTCCAAATTCAAAAATTAAAAAGTTGAAAAAAAGAAGTGCTTATGTAACAGTATTTACGGCCAGACTAGATATATACACAATATACATACATATAATATTTTGATTAAAAACGTGGATAATAATGTTTGTTTTAAACTTATGAATTTTCGATATAAATATTAAATCTTGATAATATAATAATATCATTTACTATCAGATGAATATCGCTTCAATGTATATTGAGGTAAAAACTAGTGAAATTACTGGGATAAAAAAATATAACATCTTATGTCTCAAGGTGACGAGCACAATGTGGTGCAGTGTATATCATCCTAACGTCCACGTCGTTATTGGTGAATCACTTAGCTCTTCCCCCCACTGCTTTGCTGGCTATGATATAAAATTATACTTGAAATTTGTATGAAACATTCCTTGCGAGCAACTGCAAGACTTTCTACAGCAACCGTTACTATAGCAACTGCATAAATAACACCAAATGAAAACGTTCATAAAATTTTATTAGAAACAAAATGCTGAAGGATCTATGAGAATCAATAAATAAATATCCTGTAATCCTCTACTGATCATTCCGCTTTGAATGCTTATGTTCCTGTGTTGAAACATTCACTAGTTTTCATGTGATTGGCGAACAAAGGAAACATATATATCCGGTATGTCTATTTGTAGTCAAATAATAGGTCATAGTATGCTATACTCATGAATTAAATTAACACATACAGCACTAATTAGACGGACCCGAATTTCAAATGGAAACCTTGATTACTAATCGATGGTAATTTATATAATCAAACTAGCTTTTCTATGTGAAGATGAACAAAAATCATTGACACCACCAAACCAATGAGAGATCAGATTAAAGTGGTCATTGATACACCTTTATCATTTCATTTCATATGCCTCCAACAAAGATCTCTACATACAGTCAGCATGGCTTCCGACACTACTGAGCACTAGGGGCTGTTATATGTAGAGTTTCAAATGGGGAGATTTGGGCTATTTCCCACCATGCTGGACCAATGCGAGTTGGCGGGATACACCTTTATGCAATACTATAAAGTAGAGATAAACATTATATAAGAGATAAATATACACAAGCTATCAATAAAGAGTTGCAATCCCTATCACCGAGGAAACAACTTACAGGGAGAGAGATGGAGAGTGAGAGGAGGCGGTAAGAGGAAGAATGGAGTAGGGAAGGAGAGGGAGTGAGAGAGAAGAAACGGAAAAGACGAGAGAGAGGTGTGAATAAGGGCAAAGAAACATGGATTAAGACCTAAATGTACTAGATTTTAGCTATTCTGAACCTCAAGAGTATCAATCTTAAATCTTATTATGAAAAAGTAAGATGATAAAAATGAGTAAAAACAAATTCTATATAAAATAGAGCATTGTGCAGCACAATATAAAGATGCGTATCATTCCAACCAGCACCACATTATGGATAGCCATTTATAAACTTACTCTCTTCAGCATACCTCTAAACTTTGTGACTTCCTGCTATTACTCCTTAGAAAATCGTTGACTGTCAAGTAATAAGAGAAGACTCAAAATTTTTGACATTAAGTGAACCATTTAAGTTAAGGGAACAAATATGTGACAACTGTTTTAATCAGTTTTTAGTTTCCATAAAAAAAAAGGTCATGAATCTGTACCACTATCAGTTTTATCTAGGCCGCTGCTTCTTCAAATTATTTAATCTTATCTCCACTATTAGGAACAATATACTACTATGATATTTATATATGATGATAACCTTTCAGCTTGTGAACAGTGTAACCGTAAAATGTAGAAATAGTTTAAATTGGACATAAGTTATTTATATTCATACCAATTTAAGAGATTCTTAATTGGTATTTTTTTGTATGTCTGTTCAGTTATAACCTATTTTATATGTCATCTGAATGTGATGGTATTGTAATTGTTGAAGGAGTAATAGTATACTTCTAACTCAGTATCTTACATATAGCAAAACACAAATCTAACTCTATAGATGATATATTTTTCTTTATTGAAAATCAAAGGTGGATATCAGAGGAGCACCTATTTCTACGACATAACTAATGTCCAAACAAAAATGTGGTTCTTACTATCAACATGCACGCCATGCAACAACAAATAAGTCATTTACCTGATGATACTTACCATACTCATAACTAAGCGGTAGATTTAGGATAAAATACAAAACAACACATTTTGTGCATTAACATCACATGCATTATAACAAAATTGTCCTAGGTATAGTCAGAGATCACATTTAAAGTTTAGATGATATAGGTTTTTCAAGCAATCCTAGTCAGTGACCATACTTATAATGTAAATTTGTAACATGTGTGATGTTAAGAAGTCAGAGAAAGGACTATGTGCAAAAAATTTGTCATAAATTAGTGCTCCATTGACATCTCAGAGCTATTCAAATTCATGCAGAAAATAGAGGCTATGAAATATTTGTTAAACAATACACCCACTACTATTTTCATCACACAGGATGGCTACAAAGCACCACCTTGAAACATGATAAGCTTCATTTGCATAGTAATTGCACTGTCTGGTTATAACCACATTATCTAAACTATACAATATATTATGTTGTCCTTAACTTAATTTAAAATGGAACCCATCATATATTTTATCAAGATATTTCCTTTATGTATATGATAATGGTAGTTTATGAAAGGTTTAAATATAAATAAGTGATACTACTTAGCGAGCAATGTTGATTGGAGACTAATAGTAGACATACTTTATAGATAAAAAATATTGTTAATGAAATTTATGATTGAATGAATATTCTTCTATTATCTATCAGAAAACCTGATCGTAATGCAAAAAGAGCAGTTTTTTTATTTAATTTTCTATCATGGATATTTTACCAATAAGAACTAATAAAAGAAAGCATCTAAAATCTTTCCACTGGTAATAAATTAAGTGAAATGCTTCAAATTGAGAACCACCATTTTAATTGTTAGTTAATAATGATAAAGACCTTTTGTTGAAAATGTAATAGAAAAATATTACTGCAGAATAAACACTACAGATTAATTTAAATATATATAGATTTTATATTGGGATTTTATATTTTGGTAAAATACAATAACAAGTGAAAAAAAGAGTGTGTTCCAATAAGAATCTCATTTGCACACTATATAACAGTTAGCTTAGAGGTCAGACAACACCTCTGTATAATTAGATTTAATATAACCCCAATAGGGTTGTAAATATATAAATATACTTAGAGTAACTTACATGTACAGGGATTGCCGACAGCGAAGTGTTCTGTCATTAATTGAGCAGAATCTTTACGATTGCGAAATATACGGGAAACCGGGCGCGCATTGCTTAACAGCGTCAGTTAAAAGTCAATACACGACTGTTTCTTATATTATTTATCATACAATTGATTACTATCTATATGTTTCCACAGCTTAACACGGTACTAATTAAGGTATACACAATCGAAATGTAGAATTTAACAGTGACATTCGGTCTATGTAATCACGAAAAAACCATATTTTAAGACGCACTACGTTCTGCACAATATCACCTTTTTATTATCACAATTTCAAAATCCGTTATTATATTGTTAAAATGTTTTAAAAAATTTTAATACCTCAAAGCGAAAAAAAATTCGTTGATTGATGTACGACCTGCGTGAAGAAGTGCGTGACGTGATGTGTTGTCAAATATTGATATTTAATCGATGTTATCTAAAATCGATTTTATAAAAGATAATAGAATGAGGCTTTTTCTTCTTAGAATGAGGCTATAAATTTTTAAGATGATAATAAATAGTTGTTGCATATATCTTTGGGAAAGGCTTATGTCCAGCAGTAGACGTCTATCGGCTGATGATGACGATATCAAATTATAAATCAGCAGTACATATTGTTTCTTTAAATATATTATGAAAGATTTACTATTGGTTACAATATAGTTATTTACAAAAAACAAAATGCATATTAAATCATTACATAAAGTTATAGGAAATTCTTTTAATTCCGATTTTAATGTTATTTATTACTATAATCTAGTACTTTAATTCATATTCATTATTTCTACATATTAGTTATTTTTTTAGAAACAGAACAATAATATTTCTCTCCTATTATTTTAATTTAAGACATTTACTGACTTTTTCAATTAAAGTTGATTTACTTTAAACATTCATAATTTATTTTTTCTTACGTTTGCATAATAAAGATTATTTACTACATAAAAACTTAAATAGCTAATATTTATTCGATAGTTTCAAGTTTTGCACGACATTTAAACTCTAGTTTATGCAATCCTTTGTACTTATTGAAATACAGAAGCAAATATTAAAGTTAGATTATCTAGTTTAGGCTGTACAGCTTTTGATTTTTGCCTGACAGTAGACTTTAACATAAAAACACTTGATTTCAAAACATTAAAATACGTGAAATATACAAGTTCAATTAGGAATATCAATTAAAATGTCGTCAATTTTGTGTTTTCTGTGCCATAATATAGTAACATGTGATATGCAAGAAGAAACAAGGGAGAAATATAGAGAAGTAGTTGGAATGAATGTTGGTAAAGTGTTGATAGTCATGAAAAATCTCTGCCATATAAAGTACTATATTCACCCTATTATTAAAATTATTTAAAAAAAAATTTTTTTCATTAGCGGTAGGTTCAAAGAAGTATAATAATCCAAAGCTTTAAATATTATTTAAATTTTGTTTTTGTTTCAGTTATGTCCAGACTCCCATTTGTGTTACATTTGTTGTCATTTACTTAACAAACTTATATTGTTTCGTTCGGTGTGTTTAAAAAGAAGTTTAGAGTACCCAGTGTTGTTCAGGTGAGGAAATGTTACCTTTTTTATTATAGAGCATGAATATTCCCTAAACTGCACTTAGCCTATGTGATGAAATATTGAATATCTCAGTGTGCAATAATAAGTTTTTATGATTAGTTAATTACTAATATCGATCGACATTTCTGTCTAAGATTAACAAAAGCAAAACGAATATAAATTTAGTAAAGTAGCTGTTTTTTTTTATAACAATAACTTGCAAAACCACATGAATGGATGGTGGAACACATGAACTAATAAAACTTTAAATGGTTAAATGAAACATAATTTATATGCTACTGTAACTTCTTATAGTGATTTAAAAAAAAGATGGTACAGCAACATCCTCTGTGAAAAATTCATTAATGTAGTAATTATTATACATATGTGCTATTATACATAACACAAAAGAGCATTATTTTGGATAATGTATGTAATTTTTAAGTAAATAATAAATATTTTTAGTTATACTTTAAATCAATAGTCTTGCAACAGTGAAAATCCTAAATAAAAACTATAATTTGCTTTTTTCATAATTTTCAGTGAAAAATCTGTAATTAATCTACAGAGAAATGATATAGAATATCACATTCTTTGTCCAGATGAATCTTGTCAAGAGGTTAACAGAGTTAATTATCAAATAAATTATGAGGGTTACAGCGATTGTAGCCATTACAATGAACAAGATTATATAAAACTGGAAGATGACTATGAGTATACTAATGCAGATAACACCTCTGTGAATATAGATACAGAGAAATATTATGAATTTGATGCTGAAACTAAGATAGACAATGAAGAATTTAATTCAATGGAAAATGTCTATGATATTACACAATACTCTAATGCCGATGACAACAATTGCGTTAATGATGAAGAAATAAGTAATCATCAGTCTGATGATGGTGTTGATAAATATGACGATCCGAAAAGTATACAGAATGAAATTAGAAAAGAACCTGATAAATATCATAAACATAAGTCTAATAAAAGATTGAAAAAGAAGGGATTTTTGAAGATAGTGTTGAGTGTAGAGCAGCAGAAGGCAGAATTAGAAGCAAATAGAAAAGGGAAGAAGTATATGGAATCAGAATTCAAATGCTATAATTGTGCATTGGGTTTTCTGTTTAAAGACACCTATCAGGCTCATATGATGCGACATGAAGAGGTAATTTTATTCCGTTATTTATAAAAGTTTAAGGTATATTTTAAAAGAATAAATTACGAGGATATTCAATATATTACTGCTTCAGGGATTTATGTCCAATAGTGGTTGTGCATCAGTTAATGATGATGAAATTAAGTAAACTTAAATATCTGAAGAACCACCAGTATTCATGTGATGTTCTGCAAGGCGCACTGATGGTAAATGATATGCCACATTGTGCTTATCGTCTTGAGACATAAGATGTTAAGTTTTATTACCCTAGTAAGTTCACGATGTTTGTCGGCTGCAATAGGAGCTGCGGTGGCTTCTAGATGGTTCCGGCAACAGAGACACTACCACCAATCCACAGCCTGATTAAGCAATTTGAGATGTCAAAGACATGTAAAAAATTTCAGTCGAATGGAGAGTACCGGTGTGAACTGTGCACTCTTCGCTTCGCCACGCCGGCGGTGCTACGCTCTCACTCTTCTCTCCACTCGGAGCGCTATCGCTGTGCCCGCTGCGACACTCTGCTGCGGCCCAGAGCACGTGCGAAGCACACAGCCGAATGTCACAGGAGAACCAGTTCTGATTATGTCGCCTGTCATCTATGTGCAAACCTGTTTAAGTGAGTTTGATCACAGCTAAGTATTAGGTCTCTGTTGCTGCAGACCGTCTAGGTACAACCACAGCGACCAGACAGTATTTAACATTACTGTGTTGCAGAGGATGCTGTAGCTAGTGATATTACTGAAGTAATGAGACTTGACATCTTATACTGAAAGGCTACAAGCACAATGAAGTGTATATCATACTAACTAGCAAGCTGTTATTATGCACATGATGTGAACTACTCTCTTGGTAGTACAAAACAAATACTATCATCAGTTGGTAGACAGTACACTGCTCAGCCCTATAGTCTCGGGCTAGTAAGAATAGGAGTAAGGTAAGCCCTGCCTGTAGTAGAAGGCGACTAAAAGGGTCTAGGAGTCTCACGGGGCTTGAGGGTGGGCGCCCTTATTATTCAATAAGCAAACCTGTGTGGAACACTATACTGCTCAGCAATGGTGCCTAGGAGGATTTGTCTCCTCCTTGGAGATGTGATAATACTGAGTTTAAAGGGGCATCTGTGACTTCTATAAGAGATCCCGCAGCCTCTCCAGATGCACTAATACAGACCACCGAGGAGGTTTTACTGAGTAAAAATCTCATATAACCCTGACTTCCCGCCAGCAGTGTATCTTTCGATGATTTCCTCGTACCAAACTAAAAAACTATATACATTAATAGAAATAGTACCTCTCTCAAAGATTACCACTTTAAATTTTTTTTAAATCCAGAAAGCAGCGGGACGAGAGGGACATCCACATGATGGTAAGTGATACACCCACTCATAACCTGGCGCTATTTAACATCCAAATTAATGAACCATTTCGTGCTCGTCCCCTTGAGACATAAGATGTTGAGTCTCGTTACCCCAGCAATTATATTAGCTGCAGCACTCTTGAAACCGGATCACAGTAATGTTTGCATACTACTGTGTGTCGGCTGCAATAGGCGCTGCGGTGGTACCTAGACGGTCCCCGGCAACAGAGACACTACCACCAGATCACGTTCTTGTCTCCACTATCACAAGGTAGTAGACCCAACTTATATATAAGCTTCCAACACTTCATCTACTAGTAAGCAGTTACTATTTGAAGACCTTCCTATTTTTTCTGCTGTCAGTCCTCCTACCCATATTCACAACACCATTTGATCACTGGACGAATTGGAGTAAAGCTTCTTAAGAGAAGTCTATGCTCAGCAGTAAGCATTCAACACCTTGACTTCTTTTCTTGGCATGTTGTATCATTGCTATGAATCTTACTATCAGGAATGCGAGCGGTCTGCAGCAGCACCTGCGTCGCGTCCACAATTCGAAGAGTGGGAGAGTATACCCCTGTTCCGTATGTGGCGAGGCGTGCAAAACCCAAGCGTCTGTCAGAACTCATATGCTGTAAGTATTCTATAAACAGTGAGTACCGATAGCTGATGGAGCAGTCAGGTCCTCGAGTGGCGCCCACATACCGGTAGACGTAGTGTTGGGAGGCCTTCCACAAGGAGGATCGGCGATCTGGTGAGAATCGCGGGAACCCACAGAATGCGAGCAATGGGAAACTGCAGGATGTGGAAAATGGTAGGGGCCTATGTCCAGCAGTGGACGTCTATAGGCCAATGATAATGATGATGAAGCTATATGTAGTTCGGATAATATACACTGCGCCGCATCGTACTCGACACCTTGACACAATTTAAGTGACATCACTACAGTAATGTTAGTAGCTACAACGCCCTTCGAACTGGAACACAGTAATGTTTGCAGTGCCGAGGCGCCGTGGTGGCCGGCAGACCGGGAACCAGGAACAGGAGACACCACCACCAGTAATAGCTAATGGTCCTTCAAACCGGATCACAGTAATGATGGCACAGTGCTGTTTAGCGAATTTATAATATAAATGTGATAACTAATCTAACATGTGGCTCTGGACTCGAATTTGAAGGTTAATGACTCTTGCAGGAAGCATTTGAAGAAGAAGTTCACCTGCACCGAATGTCCAGCTGTATACAGCAGCCCATATACTTTGAATCAGCATAAGAAGACGCACCAGATGGGACAGGAGAGACACTTTTGCACCACGTGCGGCGTCAGCTACAGCACCAGGAAGAGTCTGATGGCGCATCGGAGGAACAGCCTCAATCACCAGCAGACCGTGTAAGTTTATAATAGTTCTGATGTTTCAACCAAGTGCTGTGAAACTGGGCGTTAGATGAGTCAATAATGCATGGGTTCCGTCCCCACTGATCTACTGATGGTTGGTCCCCACTATTGGTGGTAGTTCTCTGTCACCGGAGACAGTATATATCATTCTAACTAATGCAACGGGCAGGTGTATCACCAAGTCAACGTCCTGATGACAGTATAATGATACCGGTCAATAGGTTCGAATGCAGCAAATGCCCCCGCGTGTTGCCGCACCGCCGCGCCCTGCAGCTGCACGAGGGCAAGTACCATTCAGAACCGCGACACCAGCTCCCCATGATCCAGAAAACCAGAAACTCGCACACCGAAAGAGTCGTCTGCTACTTGTGCGGCAAAAGTTTCAAGGTGAGTGATAATTTTAAAATTCATTAAAAAATTAATGATGGGTGATTCCAATATCTGGAATGACCTGACGCCATTCATCAGAACAGATGTGACGTCATCCAGTCTACTATTTCTTCGATTGATTCTTCATGTCACACCATGCGCGACAAAATGGCGCCCGTCTAGGGTGAAGCGGTTTTATTAATGTATAACAAAATTAATGACAAGTGTAAATATCCTCATCATCAGCTGGTTGATGCCCACTGCGGGATATAGGCCTCCAAACTTATCATTAAAGTGAAACCAGATTTGTCTTTTTTTTATTAACCTAACCTAACAAAATGCTAATGGTCGCACATCCTGGAGCCAGAAGGGCCGGTAACGGGGTAGTGTCGGACTCCAACAGACTATAAAGCTTCACACGGCATTCCGATCACTTACGAAATAAAGCACGAGGGTCACGGGGTAACATCGAGCAGTTCTTCCGCAACTCCCGGTGGTGGGTTAAGGCCCCGCAGTGGACGTCTATCGGCTGATGATAAGGTTCACATTTGAGGGTGGGACAGAACGCGTATATATAGTCTTTCTATAGCTCATGTCTCCGCGCTACGGCTCGCAGCGTCCACTACCACGCAGACCATGTAGACCAGTCTCCACGCTGAATCTCTCTCACTCTGAATATATGAAGAGAGAAAGAGATAAAAAGAGACGTTGAAATCTATAGTACATTATTTTACTCTTTTCTTCTTTCGTACTCCAATCAAGGGGTGAGAAGCGTCTCGGAGTGGAGGCCGCGTATAGGAAGTGTGACGTTCTCCCTCCAGATGAACCGTCGACATCATCAGAGCAGTCGGGAGTGGGTGGATGCGAGAAGCCGAGGATCGCATTTGGTGAAAGATATCAGTGAAGGCCTATATCTAGCAGTGGATAAACTAAAGCTGATGATGATGATGAGGGATGATTCCAATCAATAGATAAATTGTCGGTCAATTGTTCTCTCTTTACCTCCTCCACAGTATGTCCGTCTCATTCTCTCATAAGTCAACCAGGACATAAAGTTTCACTTCCATCGCTTGTGATCAGTTTTTTTTTAATACAGTTTCTATTTATGATCTCTCTTTTCAGGGTAACAGCAAACTGAACAGACACCTCCGGGAAGTCTGCGAGAAGGAGAAAATAAATGAAGAGCCCGAACCTATGTATGAATAATTACTACCCAACAATAACATTTCTGATCATCATGTGATCATTGATTACTGTTTAGTAGAGACACTGACTCGATCCTCATTAACCATGAGCTTCTGGTGAAAGAAAACAAGGAAACTGATGTGCTCCAAGAACACCTATTCTGGTGTTGTGTTGTACTGGTGGTAGGTCTCTATTGCTGGAATCAATCACAGCGAGACTTAGCTTCTTATATCAAGTCAAACACAATGTGGTGTAGTGTACATCATCTCAACTAGCATTACATTGTTATGGGCTAATACATCACTTAATATCAGGTGCATGTATAGATGATCTAATCAATTTGTAAAAAAAAATAATTATTAATTATATTGTTATATGTCTATTATGTATTAATTATCAATTCTCTTTCTTTTTCACTCTTTCCGTCTCTCTCTCTCTCTAATCATGCTTTAAAGCTCAGCGCACATTATGAGGCAGTTTTGTTCCTATTGGTTTGTACTTTTGTTGACAAATGTAATTAAAAAAAAAAATGTACGAACTATATTTAAACGAATAATATTACACTTTAACTTCGGGCAAACCTAAAAGCTTCCTTACAGCGACAGCATAATTACTGATTGTAGCATCACTCTCTCCATCGTTCATCAAAACGGAGACGGCCTCTTTGTAACCGTCCACTGCCGGAATCTTAGATATATCATAACTTTTGTAATCATCATCAGTTAAATTAATCTCCTCGTTATTACACCTCAAGTACCAATCAACGAGGCTTCTCTTCGATGCGTTATTGTTCCAGTCGTAGTACTCCATATCTTCCTCTGTCTTATCCTTTTCCCAGTCTTCGACGTTCCACGATTCGTGATAGCAAGCTGTTAATAAATAGTTCACATAGTCCAAATTCTGCTTCCGCAACGGACAGCGATCTGCTACAAAGGTAACCAAGTCGGTTTTCTCATCGTAGTAGTCCCCAACTAACCTCAGAAACTTATCTCGAGCATGCTTATCCAAATTCAAAGAGGACAATTTAATTCTTAAGTTTACAATCCTTGCCAGTGGGTTACGAATTGAAGGACTTGCATGACAGTAATCTGAAGTTATTACTTCAACTGGATAATGTTTTTCTATAGCTTCTTCAGAGTTCAACAATTTAGGCCACTCAGTGCAATACTTCTTGATTGCCTCGCATTGTGATTTAACTACGG
Organism: Ornithoptera priamus; assembly: GCA_029034505.1. Taxonomy (NCBI): domain Eukaryota; kingdom Metazoa; phylum Arthropoda; class Insecta; order Lepidoptera; family Papilionidae; genus Ornithoptera; species Ornithoptera priamus. The sequence goes on along the minus strand of JARDWD010000587.1, from coordinate 207,594 downwards.
GTGGTGTGAGGTGAAGGAAGTTCGGGATCTTCATAAGCTCAGCGTTTGCTTTCTTGCCAGGCGGGGCTTGACCTTTGGGGACATAACCTTGGCGTACCGGTAGTGGAACAGATGACGGATGAAAAGTTTTAGGTCCTGGCCACACATTGCCCCAATTCTGGAATAATCAACATTTGAGAATTTTTTAATAAAGATTTTTGTATTTTTTTCTAATTGTACTTTATTGTGTTACATTCACAATAATATAAAAAAAATATTTAGTTCTTATATTTAACATCAAACAGTAGCGTAGATACAGGGAAGCAATACTTTAAAACCTTAAGCTTTAGGGAGAGGGCAAGCTATTAAAAGAAAAGTCATGCTATATAAACAGTTAATATAAAAGAAAATAGGTTTCATAACAAGAATATGATTTGACATTAAGAAAATATTTATGTTACCGACACTTAAACTTGATTTATAAAGTACAAATCACAAGATGAAAGATTTAGATTAACAGCATTTTATAAACATTGGCCTGGGAGGGGGACGACAATTAGGTGAGAATTGCAGGAACCCAATTAATGCGAGCAACAAGGGACCAATCGAGGTGGAGTTCTTTAGGGGAGACCCATGTCCAACAATTGTCTATCGGCTAATGATGATGAAAGAACATTTACCTTTGTATATTTACTAATAGTGACATAAATTTTTTTATCAATATTTTTTTTAAATGGATTAATCTGTTAAAAAATATTTTTATAATGCAATGGTTTTTGTGTGTTCATTTTTTTATTCTTGGTCCTATGTATAATAATTTTACAACATCCAACACTGCAGAAAAGAGAAAGCTAAGAATTTTTTAAGCTGTAATATAGATCTATAAAAATATTGGATAATACATAAATATTGTAAATAGGTCCTTTTAGCCTTTATTTGCCACAAGCCTGATCAGAATTATAATTAAAGAATTGTCAGTTTTTGGAATAAGCTGAAGTGTAAATTATTTTAATTAAGATGTCTCGTTCAATCTTATTGCGTACAAATTAGTTCTAATAAAGTGAAAGATGACAGGTGCAGTGGGTATCTATAATTGAGTTAATTTTTAAAATATAGAAAAACTAATCACTAAAAATCTAAGATGTAAACATTCGGTTAAGTCATTAATTAATTTTGTCATAATTTCTTACCTGATCAGCCGGCATCCTATCAGTCCGATCTGGTTGCACTTCAATTTTTCGGACCTGCCTCCTTTGCTGTCTATCTTTCTTTTTCAATATATCTAGCACACGAAATTCTTCATCGTCTTTTTTAGCGGCGTCTGCTTTTGTGGAGTTTAATCTCCAAAGCACTTGCACATTAAATACAGTACCTAGGCTACCCAGTTTTGTGTGTTTAATAAAAACGCTCATGTTTGTATTAAATAATATCTTCCTTTATACTTAATATCCCATTTTCAGGTTATTATTGAAGTGACTACAATTCCTAATCTATGGATAGATGAGACCTGCAACCAGGTTCTAAAACCAAGTATTTACTTCCAAGTATGCGTACTAGGTGCAGAGGCAAAAACACTAGTTTTTATTTATAATGTGTGTTTTTATACAATACACAGTAAACATAACACGTAATCCACGGTAAACAATTTATTTTCACATAATATTTCTATGATTACTGAGAAAATCTAAGTAACCGAACGTATTTACTAATAAGTTTTATTTGTTGCTTTCTTAAAGTAGTCTCTTCGTTACTGCAGGTTGGACGTCAGATATGTTAAATAGTGCCAGTCTTGAGCCATATGAAAACCGTTGCTCAACACTGGTGATACCGATATTTCTGGTTTACATAGCGACAATTAAAAATACTTTAAAGTATTTTAAAACCTAGTCTCTATTACTAGTGTTTTGAAGAAAAATACTTGCCTAATTTATAGCCATAAAGTATAGAACACTGCGGCGTTTTGATCATTGTTTAAACATAAAATTATAAAGCTTTGAGAATTAATTAAATAATTGCTAAAGATTGTTATATTATATGTAACATATCAAATTGTTGTACATAAATCTTCTTTTAATAATACGTTAAGATAAAAACACAGATATTATAAAAATTTTATTTCCAGAAATCATTTATAAATTTTTAAATCAATATTATCTTTGAAATGGAAATGTGTTACAGTAACCACCAAAGGTGGTAAAGTCATCCCCCTCCCTTCCATGAATAAAAGCAATAATTGATCTGATAGAATGCATTGTGTCAACTTTTGCAAATTAGTTTCGTTCAAGGCTCACTGAAACTTGCTAGATATAACATGGAAAAAGTTTATCCTTTTAAAATTGTGAAAATATACTACAAAATTGGTAATGATCATAATTTTTAGTTTTTAAGAAACATGTAACGGCAGCCGTTTTTTATACGTAGAAAATATAGTATAAAAAAAATAATATAACACGATATATAAATAATTTTTGATAGTTTTCTAGTGATAAGGAAGTAATAAATTCGAATTGAATTTACTATACACATTCAGTTTCAGCAAAATAATGTTGCAATACTTTATATTAGTGACGATATATTTTATAAAATGTGTTTCTGCCGATTCGAATAACACAATCAATACAAATGGTAATCTATATATTTTTATAAATAACAAATTATTTTATTTAGGAAATGAGAAGGGAGGCGGAAAACAATAACATTTTAAAAGATGTGCGCATAAATTTAAAATTTAACCAAATATTTAATATGACTACAAAATAAATTACTTGGCAGAATTAGTAATGACGTGTGACTTTCACTAATATTGCGGAATAACTACTCTTGCAAAAATATATTCGCGCGTTTTATTTTGTCATCAACACAGCCTCTTTGGTCAGGTACAGGCGTTAATACTCTCGTACACGGAGTGCAGGTGCAAGATCCCGTAGTTTTCTAAAATTTTTCCCGACTATTGATTCTAAAAAGATATATACAATAAAAATGGTAGAGAGTAATAACGTGGCGCTAATTAAGGTGATATACCCTGGCAAATGGCAATGCGACTCAACATCTTGTGTCTCAGACGAAAGACGCAGTACAATGTTACATATACCATCGTAACTATCTCCACGTTGTTACGAGCGGGCGTATAACTTACCATCAGGTGAACGTCGTTGTTTGTCTCTTTGATTCATTGTATAAAAAATTGTTTTACATTATGGCAGTAGGTAAATAGGTTCAAAAAGCATTTACTCAATGATAACCCATGGAATTTAAATAGGGGCGAAGACTTCATATTGTGTATAGGGTATCACACAACTCACGGAACTCATGCCAATCTCACCTGCTCGTGGTGCACTGGTAATCAACAAACGAGGCCTAGGCTCCTACCAATTCGCATGGGGCCAGCGTGGTGAGAAGCGCCACAAACCTCTCCATATGAACCCTTACATGCGACGGCATGTAGTGCCCGGCAGGTCGCGGGAAGCCGTTATATGCGAGGAGCGCAGTAGGTCGATGGGATTTTTGAGGGCGGCCTATGGCCAGTTGTGGACGTCTATCAGCTGATGATGAATGAATTTGGTTCGCAGTTATCAAAAGGGAACACTACGTGTATTGGCCCAACGCCACCATACCTTTCTACATAGAGCCTGAACACTTTGGTGAGTAAGAATTTACTTATTAAGTACTATAATATATATATATATATATATATACTACATATTCATCATCATCATCATCATTTCCATCCTATGGGCGTCCACTGCTGGACATAGGTCTTTTATAACGTGTGTTGTACATATTGATATATAAAAAAATACTACATATTAGTTAATTTTTGATAGTAAATTGAAGAGTGCTGTAGCTAGTGAAATTATTATGGTAACGAGTATTATGTCACAAAGCGAGGAGTACAATATGGTGCAGTGTATGTCTTCCTTTTTTTGGTTTCGAGGAGGGGGGTGTGTAGGGAATCTTTGAAAGCGGCTGCTTCTGGGGGGAAGTCAGTTATATGATACACGCACAGATATATACTTAAACCCTCTCGGTGGTCTGCATCAGTGCATCCGGAGAGGCTCCGGGGTCTCTTATATGACGCACCGGTGCCCGTCTACACTTTGTGTTAACACGTCGCTGAGGAGGAGCCTAATACTCCTGGGCACCATCGCTGAGCCATACGCTGTTCCATACAGGTTCGCGTGTTGAGCGATAAGGGCCCCCACCCTCAAGGCCCGCAAAACTCCTACATCCTTTCACTCGCCTTCTACCGGCAGGGCTTACTTTAGTTCTGTTCTTATCTCCGTAGCGACAGGCAGTACTGTGATCCTAATTGAAGGGCGTTATAGGTAGTGTAATTCTGGGGGTAATGGAACTAAATAATATATGTCTCGACCGACGGGCACAATGTGGTACCGTTTTAACTTTTTTTTTTTTGTTCTGTTCGAAAAGGTATTCAGTCTTCTGGAGGGAAGTCAGAGTTATATGGAGATTTTAACCTATTAACTCCCCCACGGTGGTCATCTTCAGCTTTTGGAGAGGTCACAGTATGTCCGTTCGGAACGTAACCACAGCCTCTCTAACGCTATGCTTGGATAGCTCATCCCGGAGTCTGTTTCATGCAATCCCTACCATCGAGTACTACCTCAGTAACGGAAGACCACGTCCAGCCATTGTTCTCAGTGTCGTTAAGATGGCGATGAGAACCCCTATCCTGGATGCTAACGACCCCAGTGGCCCTATTGAGGTAGGGGAATACCATTCCCACGGACGTTCCGAACGGAGATCCCGTGACCTCTCCAAAGGTCGAAGATGACCACCGAGGGGCTGTTTTAATGGGTAAAAATCTCCACATGACTGACCCCAGAAGGCAGATTATCTTTTCGAAGACTTCCCCCCAGAAATCGAAAGAAAAGGGGAACACTATTCACCGGTGCGCCGTGACGCCGCTCACCAGCACCACGATGGCTCCATCTCCGAGCCGGAGCCGTGGTACTATTGTTTTGTTGGACGTTCACCTGATGGTACTTACCATCAGGTGAACGTCCAACAAAACAATAGTACCACATACCATACCTCTCTTTTAAGACGGTGGTCCTTCCTTCAATTTTGGAGTCAAGTTTTGTGGAATTTGATTAATATTACCAGTCAGCTGATACACCAGCTGTGTTCCACCTGTAAGCATATCAGTGTAACCTACCCCCCATCAGCCTCTTCAATTCTCGTAACGGAAAGAAACCCACCTTTCAGATCACGAGCAGTCACTCTCTATCATGACCTCGCTGTCCTTGTTCGCGTTTAAGAGCTGCTTGAAGTTCACACCGGTACTGGTGCGACCTGCTGGTAACCAACATGTAATGCTGTTCGAAAACCCGAACGGCCTCAGGAAGTGCGTGTTTAACACGGAAGGACACTCTACTGAAGAACCTCATGTAAATATGACTTAATTCTCTATGGTCTGTTCTTTTTCTTCTTTTGGTCTTTTCATGTAATATTTTTTTTTTTTTCTTTTTTTTTTACTCTTCGCCTGGGGGAAATTCTCATGGGAAGCCATGGGTCCGGGCCTTATAGTATGCCCGACTCTACTGAGCCCAGTAGCCTACGGACTAAAACCCCTTCCATTTTCTCTCCTATCCTCTCTGGAACTGCTTGTGCATTACTTCAGGGAGGCTTTTGCCTTTTATCTTACGGCTTCTTGTCTTTGCCTTTCATCTTTTTCTCTTACTCTTTTTATGTCCTTAAGCATTTCCGCACATCTGTCCCATCCTTCTTTACTTTTCGTCATTCTTTCCATCACGTTTTCCGCTCCTACTTTGCCATCGTTTCCTTCCGTTTCCGCTCTCACCTCTGCAAGTTTGATGCATTCGAACAGGGCATGCTCTGGTGAGTCTATATGTTCGCAATATGGGCAAGTATCATTTCCTGCTTCCCCTCTTGCATGGAGGTAGGTGTTAAAAACTCCGTGGCCACTCAGCGCTTGTTAGCAGTCTTTCTACTTCTCCATGCTTTCTTTGTATCCATTGTCTGAGGTTGGGTATGATTCTTCGAGTCCACTTGCCTTTTCCCTCCTTTTTCCAATCTTCTGCCCACTCTGTCAGCGTACGCGATCTTTCTTCTACTTTTGTTCTTTTCTGTTCGTGATAGGAGCGGTGCCTTTCTTGAGCTAACCGTTCTATAGGTATTAACCCCGCTATCAGGAAAACCGCGTCCAGGGAGATGGTGCGGCAGGCTCCAGTGATACATCTGCCAGCCTCCGTTGCAATTTGCTATACGAGCTCTTGTATTTCGCAACACTCATGGCCCCCCGCCCACATTGGTAGTCCATATATACTGCGGTTACTTGATCTTGTCTCTCCTTTTCTGGACATAATTTTGATATCTTCTAACCTTTTTTTTCTTTGTTTAACGTGGGGGAAATGCCTACGCATACCCGTCCTTGCGGGGGCGAAGACGGGTTATGTCGGACTTGCACTGACAAAAACCCCCACGATGTTCCGCCCGTCGCCATGATGGCAGGGTCACGGGAACGCGGGTGCACACTCAACCGCGACCTTGCCGGTGCTGGCCGCTTGCGCGGCCCCACTTCGGAAGGGAGGGATTAACCCTCCCTTTCCAGGGCGCGCCGGAACATGCAGCGCGCCCCCTTCTCGACCTCACTGCGCGGGCGACCGGTTCCCCCGAACCTGTCGCCCAGAGGCCATGGGAGCCACGGGAGAAAATCTCTCCCGGCTCCCCGCGGCGGAGAGATGTTAGGCCCGCCCCTGCGGCCCCCGGCCGCTTCGGTGAGTTCCAGTTATTCCAACCGGTGCTCGAACTTGGAGCGGCCGCTTCGGCCAGCCCTTCGCCGCGGGCCGGCCGGGTGGGTTCCACTTGGCTTCACCGTGTGTCCGGCCACGGTTACTAAGCTCCTCCGCTACGACAAGGCGAGAACCCGTCGGAGGAGGGATATCTTCTAACCTAACCTAACCTAACCTACAAGGACGCCAATAAGAATTTTATCATCATCAGGCGAAAACAGTACTCAGCTGAATATAAGCCGTCTGTAAACGATCGGTCCCAAGCTACATCAGCAACTTTCCGCAACCCTCACTACACCATCGCCTTTCCATTCGGGAGACTTTCTACCCCCAGCGGCTGGTGCAGATCACAATTATTTGCATATACAGTGATAATATTTCTTTCAGCGTATAACACTGGGATACAGTTGTCTGAAGTCGCCTCAAATCGACACCATGGTGATGAGGGCGCTGGGGTTCCCGTTCGAGCACAACCGCGCCAGCAGAGACCTGTACATCGACGTGCAGTTTGAAAACATTGACCAAGGTAAGTGTTCGTGTATTGAGTAATTAAATTTATTTAACAAAGCGTCTTTTGTCGCGAACGTCCAGGTACCACCGCAGCGCCTATTGCAGCCGACACACAGTACTGTGCGGACATTGCTGTGATCCGGTTTGAAGGACCTATAGCTATCACTGGTGGTAGTGTCTCTGTTGCCGGAGACCGTCTAGGTACCACCGCAGCGCCTATTGCAGCCGACACACAGTACTGTGCGGACATTGCTGTGAGTCCTGTTGCCGGAGACCGTCTAGGTACCACCGCAGCGCCTATTGCAGCCGACACACAGTACTGTGCGGACATTGCTGTGATCCGGTTTGAAGGGCGTTGTAGCTATCACTGGTGGTAGTGTCTCTGTTGCCGGAGACCGTCTAGGTACCACCGCAGCGCCTATTGCAGCCGACACACAGTACTGTGCGGACATTGCTGTGATCCGGTTTGAAGGGCGTTGTAGCTATCACTGGTGGTAGTGTCTCTGTTGCCGGAGACCGTTTAGGTACCACCGCAGCGCCTATTGCAGCCGACACACAGTACTGTGCGGACATTGCTGTGATCCGGTTTGAAGGGCGTTGTAGCTATCACTGGTGGTAGTGTCTCTGTTGCCGGAGACCGTCTAGGTACCACCGCAGCGCCTATTGCAGCCGACACACAGTACTGTGCGGACATTGCTGTGATCCGGTTTGAAGGACCTATAGCTATCACTGGTGGTAGTGTCTCTGTTGCCGGAGACCGTCTAGGTACCACCGCAGCGCCTATTGCAGCCGACACACAGTACTGTGCGGACATTGCTGTGATCCGGTTTGAAGGACCTATAGCTATCACTGGTGGTAGTGTCTCTGTTGCCGGAGACCGTCTAGGTACCACCGCAGCGCCTATTGCAGGCGACACACAGTACTGTGCGGACATTGCTGTGATCCGGGTTGAAGGACCTATAGCTATCACTGGTGGTAGTGTCTCTGTTGCCGGAGACCGTCTAGGTACCACCGCAGCGCCTATTGCAGCCGACACACAGTACTGTGCGGACATTGCTGTGATCCGGGTTGAAGGACCTATAGCTATCACTGGTGGTAGTGTCTCTGTTGCCGGAGACCGTCTAGGTACCACCGCAGCGCCTATTGCAGGCGACACACAGTACTGTGCGGACATTGCTGTGATCCGGGTTGAAGGACCTATAGCTATCACTGGTGGTAGTGTCTCTGTTGCCGGAGACCGTCTAGGTACCACCGCAGCGCCTATTGCAGGCGACACACAGTACTGTGCGGACATTGCTGTGATCCGGGTTGAAGGACCTATAGCTATCACTGGTGGTAGTGTCTCTGTTGCCGGAGACCGTCTAGGTACCACCGCAGCGCCTATTGCAGCCGACACACAGTACTGTGCGGACATTGCTGTGATCCGGTTTGAAGGACCTATAGCTGTCACTGGTGGTAGTGTCTCTGTTGCCGGAGACCGTCTAGGTACCACCGCAGCGCCTATTGCAGCCGACACAGAGTACTGTGCGGACATTGCTGTGATCCGGTTTGAAGGACCTATAGCTATCACTGGTGGTAGTGTCTCTGTTGCCGGAGACCGTCTAGGTACCACCGCAACGCCTATTGCAGGCGACACACAGTACTGTGCGGACATTGCTGTGATCCGGTTTGAAGGACCTATAGCTATCACTGGTGGTAGTGTCTCTGTTGCCGGAGACCGTCTAGGTACCGCCGCAGCGCCTATTGCAGGCGACACACAGTACTGTGCGGACATTGCTGTGATCCGGTTTGAAGGACCTATAGCTGTCACTGGTGGTAGTGTCTCTGTTGCCGGAGACCGTCTAGGTACCACCGCAGCGCCTATTGCAGCCGACACAGAGTACTGTGCGGACATTGCTGTGATCCGGTTTGAAGGACCTATAGCTATCACTGGTGGTAGTGTCTCTGTTGCCGGAGACCGTCTAGGTACCACCGCAGCGCCTATTGCAGGCGACACACAGTACTGTGCGGACATTGCTGTGATCCGGTTTGAAGGACCTATAGCTGTCACTGGTGGTAGTGTCTCTGTTGCCAGAGACCGTCTAGGTACCACCGCAGCGCCTATTGCAGCCGACACACAGTACTGTGCGAACATTGCAGTGATCCGGTTTGAAGGACCTATAGCTGTCACTGGTGGTAGTGTCTCTGTTGCTGGAGACCGTCTAGGTACCACCGCAGCGCCTATTGCAGCCGACACAGTTGTGCGGATATTGCTGTGATCCGGTTTGAAGGACCTATAGCTATCACTGTATAGTTTCTGGAAAACAGAAAGGTGGGGAGAAGGATAAAGTCATGGTTAATGCATTGTTCTGCCGAACCAGAGACAGAAAGGAGAGGCAGTTGAAGAAGTATCTAAAGAAATTACTGGGGTAACGAGATCTTCCATCCTAAGGCTCATAGCGGCTGGGGCAATGTGCTGCAGCTTATCATCCTAACTAGCGCTATCAATAGGGAGGCGCATCACTTACTATCAAGTGAACTTCTCGTTGCTCCGTTTAATGAGGAGGCAAGGCGATAAACTCATTACTCGAATGCTTTACTGTTTATTAGTATGATACACAAACGCGCCATTGTTCGTGTTATCAGCTCGTCTCCATGTGACACACGGTAGTGATGTGTCTCTTCACCACACTAGTGATGTGCCGGCTCGTTCTCGTCACTCTGAAGTATATATTAAAGAGTATTTATATGGACAAGTGTGTGTCGGCGGATGCCATTTCCGCGGACACCAGATCCGGGAGCCCTTAGTGCAGCGGTGCAAAGTTCAGCGTAAAAAAAAAACAAAATGGCGGATGTAGATGGCAGATGTTAGAGAAACATATATCTTCGTCCAGGATGAATATCTTCATCGGAAGATTAGGTCCAGTATAGAACTCTCATTACAAATAGTGATGAGTAAAACTGATCCTGGTTGCGGAAGACCAGGACCAATTTTACAAGAGCATGTCCAAGACCATCACCAAGACTCAGACCAATACTAAGACTATCCAAGTCTTCGGTCTTGCTCGTGCTTTGCCTATCACTGCATATAAACTATCATATCTTTTTTATAATAACAAACGGTCCACTATTCCCACAGCTGGGACTCGACCATTAATTCCACTAGGAGAGAATCTAAACCAATTAAAACATTGAACTGATCTATTTTTTTTAAAAAAAAAAACTTATTTATCTAACAAAAAAAAGTTAATCGCTATCATTATCAGCCGATAGGCGTCCACAGCTGGACACAGGACTCCTCCAGAGGTCCCCACGTCTATCGATCCTGCATTGCAGGCATCGCTGGGCACCAGGGACCGTTATTTGTAGGGGGTTCTTAGGGGGTATTGGGATATATACCACCACGCTAACCCAATGCGGGTCGGTGGGAGCCAGCGCCTCGTTTGTTGATTAACAGGATGCCCCACGAGCTGGTGAGATTGGCTTGGGTCCCGTGTGTTGCACGGAACCCCATACACCTAGTTAGTCTCTAGGTATGCTACAATTAGACTCATCGCACTACATTCGACTTAGGTCATAGGTCAACTAGTTTTTTTTTTTGCTCTTAATTAAAGGTCAAGTAGAGTAATAAAAGGTTAAATAGGTTTAATACTATATTAACGATTTTCTTTGTTTCCGGTTAAAGAAAATACTAAATATATAACTAGTCTGGCCGGTAAATACTGTTACATAAAAACTAATTCTGTTTTTCAACTTTTTGATTTTTGAATTTGGAACACGTATTTTATTTTAAAAACTTTTGCTTTGGCGCCATTTCATGTATTTTTCCGCGTTCATTATCACATTACAATATGGAATGGGGTGTTGAAGGGAATAGGACTGCAGTGATCGGCTTGCACCAAGTGGGTGTGGAGCCGCTCCGGTCGCTCGTACTCCAGACACTTGTAAAGCTCGCTATCAGCCGTGTGTTCGTGTATCGTACTATCAACAGACACAACAACACTTCCTCTGTCGACGACCGGAACAGACCGGCGCGGCCGCGTGCTGTTAAAGCTACAAAGGCTGTTAATGCTGTTGAAGCCAGAATTCAACGAAACCCCATTAGGAAGCAAATCAAAAAATCTTATCCTGAGAAATGAAGACTTCCGCTAGGACTCTGTCGAGTATCATAAAACAACACCTGAAGCTGAGTGTTTAAAGTCGATATACAGGACATGCACTAAATCGATCTGTACAATTAAAGAGAGTGGATAAATCCAAACGCCTTCTGTCCCGATACGCAGGTCAGAGGCACAGAAATATCCTCTTCACTGATGACAAAATTTTCACGATTGAAGAACACATTAAGCAAAATGATGTGTACCCTCACAGTTCTAAAGCTGCTCAAGTGGTCGGAATGGTACAACGTGGTCATCATCCTGCGTCAGTGATGGTTTGGTGGGGGGTGTCTTATCAAGGACTCACAAAACTACATTTTTGTGGAAAAGGAGTGAAAATTTCAGCCAGTATATCAAGATACAGTCTTGGATCACTTTTTAAAAATATACCGTGGACTTTCCGTCAGGATTGCACCTGGACACAAGGCATGAACTACCCAAGCCTGGCTTGAAACCAATGATCTGGACTTTATAAGAGCTGAAGACTGACCCTCGTCCAGCTCATACCTCAGCTCTTTAGACTTCAAATCATGGTCAGTTTTAGAGGACCTGGCCTGCTGTAGATGACACGGCGACATTGAATCTCTTAAGAAACCTTTGGTGGAAGCAGTGGCTGCTCATAACACGGCAGTCATGGTGATACAGCACCAACTTGCGCTCATCGCTTGAGAGAGACCGGACATACTAAGTACCACCGCAGCGCCTATTTCAGCCGCAAACATTAATTTGCTCCGGTTTTAAGGGCGCTGTAGCTAGCCGTAACTACTGAAGTAACAAGACATGTCTCTATGCAGCTAGCGTGATGACTAGCGCCATGTTATTAACAGGCGTGTCACTTACTATCAGGTGAACGCTCCACTAGTATCTCCATTAGGATATATATATACAAAAAATGTTTTTGAAGACTTGAACAATAGTGATGATAAACTTGAAGGTCATATACTATTTGAATTAAAAAAAAAAAACAATACTCTTTAAAATGGATGAAACGGCTGTGAACGCCGCATATCTGTCATTTGATGATGATAAAAGGGCGATAACTTCGTATAGATTAATCAACAAGCTGTAATTAATTAGACTGTTTACTGCGTGAACGTTATCAGCGCCAGTCGGCTCCGGTCGGCTGCGGTCGGCCCCAGTCGGCCCCAGTCGGCTGCGGCGCGGCGAGCAGCGAACATGTCCCGGACGGCGCACTACAAGCTCTACGAGAACATCTTCATCGAGACCAACGTACAGTCGCCGGACTACGACGGCGTCGTGCTGGTGCTGTACCCGGACGACATGAACGTGCCGCCGCCGAGGCATATCGGCGGCTTCGCCGAAGGCATCGCCAAGCTGGACAAGCACATACACAGAGTGCCGACCGTCTGGCACTGCGACTACGTCTCCGGCGGCAGGATTATTCTGGCGCCGACCGGACCCATAACGCCGTACCACGACGCTGCTGTCATTAAGACCGCCGTCAAGAAAGGCATGGTGAGGGCTTTCGATGCTGGTGTTAAGAAGCCGCTTCTGGTTGTGCAAGACGTAGTGCACTTCCCTGATGGACAGCTGGTTGGTATCCTCAGCGCTTTAGAATCCCTCTACGCCCCTCTGCAGATGAGGGAGAAAGGTAATTCGAACAGTTTCATACGGCTCGGGCTGCACGCTGAGGAAAAGAAGACGGACGATTTCGAGAGGATCATAAGGAACGCGATTGCATTGGAGAGATCAAGGATCTTCACCAGGGACATCGCTGGCGGCGATCCTGAGAGGATGTCGCCGGCGAACATTGTCGAGTACCTTAGGAACTCGTTCGACGGCATCACGAACATAACCATCAACGTCATAGATGACGCGGAGGTCATCAAGAAGGAGTACCCGCTGTTAGCCGCCGTGAACAGGGCTGCCGATCACGTGGACAGGCACAAAGCGAGAGTGGTGGAGTTGGAGTACAAGCCTCACGACTTGAGCAGAGTTACGGAGACGGTGATGTTGGTGGGTAAAGGTGTGACGTACGATACCGGCGGAGCTGATATCAAGATATCTGGAAAAATGGCGGGCATGTCCAGGGATAAGAGCGGTGCTGCAGCTGTCGCAGGTTTCCTCAAAGCCTGCTCTCTGCTGAAACCACCTCATCTGAAGGTCATAGGCGTGCTCTGCCTTTGCAGGAACTCAGTCGGCTCCGACTCTTACGTATCGGACGAGTTACTCGTCTCCCGTGGCGGTAAAACCGTGAGGGTCACCAACACCGACGCTGAAGGTCGCCTCGCAATGGCTGACGCACTGCACAAACTATCAGAGATCGCCGGCAAGGAGCTGAACCCTCACATATACACCGTGGCGACGCTGACCGGCCACGCCAGAGCCTGCTACGGGAACTACGTCGCAGCAATGGACAACCACAGCGCCAGAGCTACCAACCATTCCACCCGGCTCCAGTTCAGCGGGAGCAGAATCGCCGAGGGTATCGAAGTGTCCACGATCAAGCCCGAGGATCTGACGATTAACGACGGCAAGTGCAAAGGCGATGATCTGGTGCAGTACGACACCGGCGCCAAATCGCGTAACCACCAGCTCGCCGCCGGCTTCCTCATCAAGGTCGGGGGCCTTGAAGGGAAGAACTTCAAGTACACGCATTTGGATATAGCTGGCGCTGCTGGTGAAGCACCTGATGAGCCGTCAGCCGTTCCAGTAGTGACCCTATGCCACGCCCACAAAGTACTCCTCTGATTCATCACGTCGCGTGATCGTGACACAGTCCAAAGGTCACTGTCGTAATGTATATTTCCTAGGTACTATTGTTGCAATCCGATCATTGTATGTTATATATAGTATAAACAATTAAACCATATATTACAAGCAATTTATTTATTAATACAGATTATATAAGGGTTGGAAATGGGTTCCGCCCAATGTCTTACGGAACCCAAGTCAACCTCACCAGCACGAGGTGATCTCTACTGAACAACCCCTCCAACGGGTTTTCGCCTTGTCGTGGCGGAGGGGCTTTGTAACCGTGATGCGGAAAACGGTCAAGCTAAGTGGAACCCACCCGGCCGGCCCGCGGCGAAGGGCTGGCCGAAGCGGCCGCTCCAGGTTCGAGCACCGGTTGGGATAACTGGACCTCACCGGAGCGGCCGAGGGCCGCAGGGGCGGCTGTGTGCTGCCGTAACGAGGTGGGGTCGCGGAGGAAGTACCCTCTGCGGCTAACCGGTGTTGCACTGGGGATGCGGCGGCGGTGGGGCCGCGGGGGAAGAGGAGTGCCGGTATTGAGATGCGCCGTTCTCCCTATGCTCCGCGGTCGTTGACAGGTAGCAGCGGGCCTAACATCTCTGCCGCGGGAAGCCGGGAGAGGTTTTCTCCATTTGCTCCCATGGCCTCTGGACGGCAGGTTCGGGGGAACCGGTCGCACACACACGCATGAGTCCGGGGAGGGGGCACGCGGCATGTTCCGACGCGCCCTGGAAAGGGAGGGTTCATCCCTCTCTCCCGAGGTGGGACTGCGCAAGCGGTCAGTGCCGGCAGTGTCGCGGTTGAGCGCGTGCGTTCCCGTGACCCTGCCATCATGGCGATGAGGCGGAACATCGTGGGGGTTTTAGTCGGTGCAAGTCCGACATAACTCGTCGTATCGTATGCGTAGGCATTTCCCGCACGTAAAAAAAAATCTCTACTGAACAACAGACGAGGCTGTAACCACCCACCAAACCTCAATGGTGGAGGCCTATGCCCAACAGTGGACATATCAACATCGGCTATCAAACGTCTATCAGCTAATAATGATGACAGATTATAAAATATTTTATATCGATTATAATCGTCAATATTATTTTTAATCGATTTTACTACGACCATAAACAAATTAAAAAATGCCGCCGAATGAAATACATCGTTTCCCATTGATATAATCGCTACGTTGCAGTGTGAACATCCTAAATTTCATTATCAATATCATCATCATCATCAGTCTAAAGATGTGCACTGCTGGACATAGGCCTGCCTCAAAGATCCCCACATCGATCAGTCCCGGAACATCGATTAGTGATATAGATGATACTAATCGAAATAAACAATAGGGTTGGCAGGGTACCGACCTGGTGGTGCGACGATCTGGTGAAGGTTGCGGAAGCAGCTGGATGCGGGCAGCGCGGGATCGATCGATGTGGAGATCTTTGAGGGAGGCATATATCCAGCAGTGGACGTCTGTCGGCTGATGATGATGATTAAAATGAACAGAAGATAGTTATGATGAAATATAAAGTAATTAGATTTTTTTTTTAATTTAATGAAGCGACGGAACGAGCGGGACGTTCACCTGATGTTAAGTGATACGCCTGTCCATAACAGCGCTAGTTAGGATGATACACACAGCACCATATTGTGTTCGCTGTCTTGAGGCATATGATAATGTGAAGCTCGTAATCCCAGTCATTACAGTATAGCTACAGCGCCCTTTAAACCGGATCACAGTAATGTTTGCACACTTCTACTAAAAATAACTGCTACGGTGGTACCTTGCAGGTCTCCGGCAACAGACATCTATCACCATTATTATCACTGGTGGTAGTGTCTCTGTTGCTGGTGACCGTCTAGGTACCGCCGCAGCGCCTATTGCAGCCGACACACAGTACTGTGCGGACATTGCTGTGATCCGGTTTGAAGGACCTATAGCTATCACTGGTAGTAGTGTCTCTGTTGCCGGAGACCGTCTAGGTACCACCGCAGCGCCTATTGCAGCCGACACACAGTACTGTGCGGACATTGCTGTGATCCGGTTTGAAGGACCTATAGCTATCACTGGTAGTAGTGTCTCTGTTGCCGGAGAACGTCTAGGTAGATACTGCACCGTTTAATTCTGCCGCTAAAAAATAGCGTCCAAGCATTACTGTGCTCCGGTTTGAAGGGCGCTGTAGCTATACTGTAATTACTGGGATAACGAGCTTCACACCATCTTATGTCTCAAGGCAGCGAACACAATATGGTGCTGTGTGTATCATCCTAACTAGCGCTGTTATTGAGCATGCGTATCACTTAACATCAGGTGAACGTCCCGCTCGTTCCGTCGCTTCATTAAATTAAAAAAAATCTAATTACTTTATATTTCATCATAACTATCTTCTGTTCATTTTAATCATCATCATCAGCCGACAGACGTCCACTGCTGGATATATGCCTCCCTCAAAGATCTCCACATCGATCGATCCCGCACTGCCCGCATCCAGCTGCTTCCGCAACCTTCACCAGATCGTCGCACCACCTGGTGGGTACCCTGCCATCACTACTGTTTATTTCGATTAGTATCGTACATCACTAATCGATATTGCGGGACCGATCGATGTGATCTTTGAGGCAGGCCCAAGTCCAGCAGTGGACGGTCTGTAGGCTGATGATGATGAATATCACCAGCTCGGTAACAGCAGTAAACATCATTCACTTATCGTTATCGTGTATTAAGATATTTACAATAGTCCCCAGTAAATTATCTTATCGCAACCTGATAAATAATAATTACTGCATTGTTGCGGCCGCCATTTTGTAATTATCACAATTACATTAATATATGTGGTATCACATACTGGAGATAAGCTGGACGTTCACCTGATGGTATACTCTCATAACACTGCGACCTGATGGATGGTTTATTAACTAAGCTATGGATCAGACGAGATATCAACCTGATGGTGAGCGAGTGATACGCAGGATCACATCAACACGGCAATAGGATGATATACACTGCAACATATTCTCTCGTCACGTGAGATGAGTATAAGTAATTTTTAGTGCAGATATCTTCATCATCGGGTGCCTTCAAATTGATGCTGCGTGATCAAATTGAGAATACCAATTCCATCCTCAGCTGTTCTTTATGCTGTCAACCAGGTCCAAGTTTTCCAGGAATTGTTCCATCCGGAATCAACCCTTAAGTGGATGCTTGACTAGAATTCATATACCACAAGGGCTGCTGGTAATATCCTTGTGATGCCTTCACCATGCTCGGCTTCCTTCTGTGGCTGCTCTATAACATAGTCCCATCGGTAATAAAAAAAAAATTACTGCAGTAATTTCACTAACTGCAACACCTTTCAAACCGGAACATATTAACGTTTGCACTCAACTGTCTGGTTTGAAGGGCGCTGTAATTCACTAGTTATTTAATTACTCCAGTAACGAGACTTGCTTCATAAAGCAACGAGCACCGGTGAAGTGTATAAGTTACCATCAGGTGAACAACTCTCGCAGCTTGATGCAGATAAGCGAACACTTCGAGAACATTCTGATTGTGACGTTTCATTTGTTGCCGTTGACACGAAGGCGCCATGGAGCTGTTCACCAAGGACGCGAAGCTGCCGCCGGAGCTCCGCCCCCTGCGCTATGACGTCAACAGCGCAACCCACTTCGGCGACAGGGAGTTCAGCAAGAACGGGCACAGGACTATTATATTCAAGGTAAAAACGAGACGAGCGGGACCTTCACCTGAATATAAGTGATGCACCTGATCATGACAAAATGGCGCTAGGATGTTATACACTGCACCACAATGCGCTTGTCGCCTTGATATATAAAATTTTAAGTCTTATTACCGTAGTAATTTCTACAACGCCCTTCAAACCGGAACACGGTAATGTTCGGCGATAGAAATAAGCTTTGTGATGGAACCTACCTGAATGTGACGTAGTAGTACCATGATAAACACGTCATTGGATACTGCTCGTAGCCTTGAGACATAATCTTGTTACCGCAGTAATATCTACAACGCCCTTCAAACCGGAATAGGGTAATGTTCGGCGATAGAAATAAGCTTTGTGATGGAACCTACCTGAATGTAACGTAGTAGTACCATGATAAACACGGCATTGGATACTGCTCGTAGCCTTGAGACATAATCTTGTTACCGCAGTAATATCTACAACGCCCTTCAAACCGGAATACGGTAACGTTCGTCGATAGAAATAAGCTTTGTGATCGAATCTACCTGAATGTGACGTAATGGTAACATGATATACACAGCATTGGATACTGCTCGGCGACTTGAGACAATCTTGTTACCGCAGTAATTTAGCTACAGCCCCATTCGTTATCACTGCTGTTTGGTTATTCCAGTGGTGCTTAAACAGCTTCCCACAATAGAGACCTACCACCAGTGCCATATTACCACCACGCTAGCCAAACACGTGGATGTTGAGCCGGATATGAAAACTGGTCTTAGAACATATCAGTTTCCTCATCATGATTTCCTCTACCGGAAACTCTAGCGAAATGGGGGATCGAAGCCAGGGTTATTTTAAAATCTATATATATACATAATGAAAATAGGTTCCGTTTGTTCGCACATCACGTAAAAACGAGTGTACGTATCGACACGGTAACACCAGCATCCGACTCGGAATGATCTGCAGATGATTCCAGGATAATTATTTATTGAATTTCATAGATCCTTCATAGTTTTACTTCTACAAACATTTTCATTTGGTATTATTTATACGGTTGCTATGGAAACTCATTTACGGTTCAGACAAATCTTAAGTCTTATTCCATATTACGACCAGGGAACATCTGCTCATAAATAATCCTTCATCATCAGCCGATAGACGTCCACTGATAGACACAGGCCTCCACTAAAGACCTTCACATCGAACGGTCTCTCGCATCCAGTGGGCTCCCTCGATCCTCACCAGATCGTTGGTCCACCTTGCGGGAGGCCTCCCAAGACTGCAATAAGCAATCCTCAGGTCGCACTAATAAGATATGCTCTCATCACACCTCTAGGACCACAACGTCATCCAGAACCGTAAAGGTTTGTCCGAGTTGGACGTGCGCAAAATAGAAGTAATATACGGCCCGGAGTGCCAGAAGCGGGATAGGCAGGAGAAGATAGACCTCTGCCAGAACTACCCAGGAGTCGCTAGAAGGAAACGGCAGGTGGATCTGTATCTATCCGGTCCAAGTCTACGTGTGAACAGGGAAATCACCGCACCACCTGAACAGAATAACACAGGCGAAGTCACAGACCGTCTGAACCATCTAGGAATTGAGAAGGAAGCTAAAGATATTCTAGACAGAGCCAATGAACTTACTGCTCTAATCCTCAAGAAGACCAGAGGGAAGTACTGCAACGACACCACATCAAGAACAACACAGAGCCATCATTCAGACGTATTAGGAGTATTGGATCTAGTGGCAGATTACGCAAGATCCATCGAAGACCATGGATTAAAGAACTCGATAGAATTCTGCCTGAATCCCAAACCCGAACAGTACAAGCTACCGAGATGTGGTTACCATGGTTACCCGATGGACCTAATGCGGACCAGAGTAGGCAACGTCCGTCATTCAACTCAACATAGACCAGTGTACTCCTACTCCACCAAGAAAATCCACGGCAGCGGGAGTGTATACGAGAAGAAAAACTGGAGAGCCGGCAATGAAACGGAAGTGGAAGCCGCAAAGGTCAGACGGAAGCGGTCCATCGAAGGCGGTGTTAAATTAGATGATGTAAATAAAACGGAAATTGATCCAAATAAAGGATTGATGACAGCAGAAGCTGCCACCGACGAGGAGTTCGACGCGACTGCTCCAGAGAAGACGTTAGATTCCCAGATGACGCCGAAGATGAACGTTAATACTGACAATGGCCTGAAGAGTTTGCCGAGTAGGAGACGTTTCCAAGACTTCAGGTGAGAGCGAAAACATCGGAACGATGCCCATCGCTGAACGTAGACCCTAAAAGACCCATCCCGTGCAACCCACTCTTGAAATTGACTAGCATGACCAATTCCAACCCTCAAACAAAAAAAAAACAGCAAAAAATATTAATTTTAATATGGTGCTTTTTTTTTCAAATAACCGCCAATATAAGCGGACCGTTCACCTGATGGTAAGTGATACGCCTGGTCATGACATGGCGCTAGCCAGTGTGATATACACTGCACCACGTTGCCCACGTCGTCTGAGACATTAGTCGTTGACTCGTTACTCCAGTAATTACACTAGATATAGCACCCTTCAAACCGGATCAGATTAATATTTGCACACTACTGTTAGGCAGCATGGATAATCATGACCACGCGCTTGAATTAAACCAGTCCACTGCTGGACATAATGGCGATATTCATCAGCACGTTCTTCCATTTTGTGAAGTAGTTATAATCTCTTCCTCTTGTACAACGGTTCTTCTTCTTCAGCGTGCACGAGAGGAACCCAAACAACAAAGCCCAGTCGCACGAATCCGACTTATCATTGGAGATGAAAGAAGAAAAGAGAACGAAGAAGATAATATTCAAGAAGAAACAACATCCAACGCCTAAGGGAAAAGTAACCAGTATATGGTAAAACTGTTCCAAATAACAACAATAAATATTAATCAATATCAGCACATTTTTTATTTAATCTGTCCAACCATAGACACGAAAAAAATTTTTAACATTAAATATTACGTCCATATACTATCTGTTATTTTTAATATACTATCTGTTATTTTTAATCTGTGATGATATTTGAAATGTTCTGATGTTGATTTTCATTTGTTCAAAGACATTTAAAAAAAAAGTATTTGACATATTGTCAAAGGACATAACCTCAAAATTGACGATTTATAAAATTTATGAAAACCTTTGTGGTCATCTAGAATATTAATCCAGGTCTTTCGAAGTAAAGCGCTTTAGTATCTAAAGTATACCACCGCTTACCATCAGCGGAGAGGGGGAAGGCGTAGTTAATACATAAAAAAAAAGAAAGACAGTCTTATATAATAAATAAGATAAATATCAAGTAATATCACCACAGCCATTTCTGCCGACAAACAGAAGTTAAGTTTACTGCTTTTTTTTTTAATTTATTATGCGACTAGACAAGCAGTACCGTTCACCTGATAGTAAGTGATACGCCTGCCAATAACACGGCGCTAGTCATACTGATACAGCACCACATCACGCTAACGGTCTAGAGCCATGTCTCGTTACTTCAGTAATGATACTAGCTACAGCGCCCTTCAAACCGGAACACAGTACTGTTTGAGAGGCTGCGAAGGCCGTGGGATTGTACTCAACTAGACGGGCTTCTGCATCAATGATTACCACCAGTCAACTGTTCTCCAGTTTAAAGGGCGCTGTGCCTTGTAAAGGTGTGCACAATGTGATGCAGTGCACATATCCTAATCAGGGCCTAATTGTTATAGACAGATTGATACCATCAGGAAAACTCATACCATCGTTCATATGTAACGAACTGGTCGTGAAAATTGCTTTATTTTTTTTTTAACTAAGAAGGAAGACGAAGGCGTCAGAATCGTACAGCCCGTTCGCAAGTCCAGGATAGATCGGATTTTTCTGGTGATATCCGGCGTTAAAAATTCTTCATCTCCTGGAGCACCGATTTATGGTGGAATCTTATCAGCTAAAACCCGTCGGTTTTCTAGTAACGCTGCAGCTGCAGCCGTTGGACTTGTTCAAAGGTTAAACTCGGACAGTTCAGTTAGAGGTGCGCAGTCAGCTCCGGTGACCGTGAAGCTCTCCAAAAGTAGTCAAGAATTCTACGCGGACCGAAGGTGGCCGGGCAACATCGTCTGGTACATCATCAAGAAGTTACCGAAATGTGAGTCATTGCACCAATGCTGTGGACTGATCAAGTCATTACTACTCTTCACACTCCACTCCATGGGTAGCAAGAATATGATGATCACGATCGCTGCGCCAAGAGTAGAACAACTAAGTATTTAATTAGGCGACGGGACGAGCGGGTTCACCTGATGGTAAGTTATACGGCTGCCCATAACACGGTACTGGGGAGGTTTTACCCTTTGCGGCGTAGGGGGAGTCGCGGGAGAAGAAGAGTGTCGGTATTGCGATGCGCCGCTCTCCCTATCCTCTGCGGCCGTACAACAGGTGGCGACGGATCCAAGATCGGATCTGCCGCAGGGTGCCGAGAGTTTTCTCTCTTGCCTCCCATGGCCTCTGGTTGACGGATTGGGCAGAATTCGTTGCCCAAGTGACTGTGAGAGATCGAGAGGGAAGCGCGCTGTATTCCGGCGTACCCTTACAGAGGTGGAAAAGAGGATTCTTCCCTCCCTCCCAAGGCGTGGCTGCAGCCGGCACTGACGAGGTCGCAGATGTGTGCGCAGGCACTTCCCCCACGTAAAACAAAAAAGAAAACCTCTACATACGACAGCTCCTAATGCCCAGCGATACCGGAGACCATGCTGACTGTATGTGATCTTTAAGGAGACTCCCATGTCCAGCTGTGGACGTCTATCAGCTGATGATGACATTTGTATTATATATTAGATATTTTGAGATCCATAGACAACTTATTTGCGATGTTATTCTATAACCTATTGGCGCTTTATTTATGTCCCGACAGATGGCGCTGTTTTAAAATTATTTAAATAATATTTGATTTGATCTTTAATAACCACCTAATTATTGTTATCTAATTAAAAACTTTATTACAAATATTTTTTTATTATTTTAAAGAAATATTTAAAACTATAAAATATTTATATATATATATATATATATATTTTGATATTTTGGCAACAGATGATTTGGACGATGTGCGGGAGCGTCTGGAAGAAGTAAACGACATTCTTAAAGAGAGAACCTGCGTTCGAATTGAGGAGATAACAGAAGATGAGAAGATAAACCACAAAGACTACTTGGTGCTTGACAACAGTCCGGACTACGTCACCGGCAGAGTTGGGGGCAGGCAGGTGAGTCGAATATTAGTGTTATTATAAAATTATATTAAGGAGTGTAAGGAATCCTGAATAACTACTCGGACCAAAGCCAACTTCACCAGCTCGCGGTGCAGCCTGCTAATCATACAAACGAGGCTTTGACTCCCATCAACCCACATTGGGCTTGCATGGTTGGAAAGAGCCAAATGAACCCTTATAAACGACGACCCCTGGTGCTCGGCGGTACCGGATGTCATGCTAACGTTATCCGGCGTTGGCAAGGCAACGCATAATCGATCGATCTAGAGATCTTTAGGTTAGACCTATGTCCAGCAGTGGACGTCTGTCAGCTGATGATGATGATGACGAGAAAATAATAAATTAAATTGACTTTTAGACTTACAAATATATGGAGTAGTTGTATAACAAATTTATTTATTTACTTCTCCGTCGAGGGTGGACTTGATAGGTGGCAGTCTCTACCAGTCAACCCTGATGGAAGAAACGTTGAAGTACAGAGTAATAAATAATATAAACAATACATAATTAACAGTCATGAGATTAATAATACTAATTAACATACAGACTGAATTATTGGAGGTTCTAGAGTAGGGCGTTGTAGGAACACTCCAGTAAAGGATGTTGAAAGAACTGACTTTAATGTTAAGTTATCAAACTTGGTACTTGAAGAGTTCTTTTCTCGTCTGATGAACTTTTACCACTCGCCGAAGAGTTGACAGAAGTCGGACAGAAGCGACGTAGTAAGCTAATGTCATAGACCTTAAGGCGCTAGTCGTCACAAGTTTGTGAAATACATCACACTGGTTGTAACGATAAATGAAAACTATAAAAATATTTAAGGGCGGGGGTGTACAAAGGGTGTGAAAATAATTTATTCAATATGATATTAACTTTTATATTGCTAACAATAGTTTTATAAATTTTAAATATTTTAGAGTTCAATTTATATATCAGCGCCATCTATTGGGTACATTGATACTTAGTTCTTTCAACTTAGTTTATGTATTAATAAACCCTCCCCTTTATACTCCCACTATTGGGACTCAAGACCTACCACAGGAAAGGGAGTTAAAGTCATTATCAACCACCCCCTCTCGAATTTGAGTTGATGTCAGTTAGTACTATTTATAATTTGCTATAGTGGGCAAACGTTACTGTGTTCCGGTTTGAAGGGCTTTGCAATTAATGACTTGATTCCGCCGTCGCCTTTCTACAACCAAACGTGCACAGATCCTTAAATTGTCGAGATCCCACGCGTTAGGACGAAACGTTTCGCTTCCACCTATCACAATCCGAACAGCTAAGGATTGGAATAGTTCGTCGGCGTCAGTGCTTCCTTCCAGGTATGATGTGGGGATCTTCAGGAAGAGATTGAATAGGTTACTTCTAGACTAGAGAGCATTACCACTGAAGACTAAATCGCCGCTTATCACAATAAAAAAAAATTGAATCATTTTGGTTATGGCACATAATATGACGAGCTGATTGATTAGTTGATGATTAAAGGAATCGCTTTTATGTACTCCTCTTCTGCTCCTCCAATTAATGAAGATTGTACACCAGTTCTGCGAATCCATTCCTGTCATGCTCTAGGTGGATCAGCTGCGCGGCGCTGCTGATATTTATTCCAGGCATATTATTTCACCATGAATGGATCCCTCAGGTCTACTCTTAATGATGCCCAAGCTTCATCTACATTGTACGGCTCGACGGTCTTTCAGAGCTTGATGATTGGTAACGCTGATAGTGATAATATCTATTAGTGATGGTAATCACTTACCATCAAATTTATCTTATTTAAAAAAATTATGTTTAGTATTCTATTAATATACTATTTGATGCTATTACCTATATCCTCGGTAGTATAGTGGTAAGTATCCCCGCCTGTCACGCGGGAGACCGGGGTTCGATTCCCCGCCGGGGAGTTTTTTTTTTATTCACAAAAAAATTACAATGAAAATATAACATATACAATCATTGTATAATTTTTTTTTTTTTTTAATAAAAAAATGGACGAAAAATATTTATAAAAATAAGTAAAAGTATATCACGTTATATGCTGCTGTATCTGGGCATCGTACTACCTAAAGATGATGACTTCTTGCGACACCTTTGTCCAACAGTGGGCATCTATCGATAAATTATGATAGCGTATACATTACCTCCGACTTGACAGCTATTTTCTAAAATTATTAAAAATTTATACAGGGTGATAGGTAATATGTGCAAAAGCTGTGTAGGTGCTAAAGTATATCTCGTATACTATCTATATATGTATGTATGTATGTATGTATGGAGTACACCGTACGGACACAATGGTACTGGAGTTATTCATTTTTTAAATATTAAAAAAAAAAAAATCTCGATTTTCTAGAAAAAAATTCGATGATTTAATTTCTTATTGATTTCTACACAAATTTTAATGTAATAATTATTGTTTAAGAATTGTTTTATTAAATTAAATTAATAATCATCACTTAGAGCAGAGTTCCCCAAACTTTTTTGTGTCGTAGACCCCTTGCCATGTTTTTCCGTGTTGGGTAGACCCCCTACTTACCTGATATTGATTTCCTGTAAATTTCTAACTGTAGTGAAGTTTAGTGTTAAAAACTTGAAGTAAAAACACATGTTAATTTATACATTTATTAATTGAATTTAAATTAAAACTACTCAAAATAAAATTTTGTATTTGTTATGTAAAATATATATATATATAAAATAATGTATATGTTTTGATATTATAAGATAGTATGATGTAAGTAAATAGGTACTATCAGTGTGTGTTGAGATCCACTATCGTGGACTCTCATTTTCATTTCATGGACCGCCAAATTTTTTTTCGCTGACGTAGACCCCTTGCAGGTTGTCATAGACCCCTAGGGTTCGTATGTAGACGACTTTGGGAATCACTGACTTAGAGGCTAAAACTTTTTAATTAGGCTCTTTGAAAGTGGTGACAGTAAACAATATGGCGTCGTACTTACATTTGTATTTAATATTAAAATTAAATTTTATTTATATATAATACGTATAAAGCACATAAATACTTGACTTCAATACCTATCCGACGAGGTGTAAGGAAGTACATAGAGTTTCCAAAATTTAGAAAAAAAAAACACTTGCTCAAACTGTCGGCCGCAGTACCTGATACAAGCACGAAGCCTTTTACTTAAGTCAGCTCGAGTGACTCGCGCTGTGAGCTGTTCTCTTATTGTGTCAGCAGCGAGGATGATGCGGAACTTTAAATCTCCTAACCAGTTAATTGGTGTTGTGTACACTAAAGGTTCCATGTGACCCTATGAGTAATAATCGGAAGCTGTTAAACCAGGACACCTTGCGGGCCGCGATGCTGCTCCGCCTCGGACAATGCATCGCTGAGGGGAAGTAGTGTCCAACCACTGTCTTACACCGAGATCAAAATGGGCGGGAGTACCGTCATGCTGGAACACCATTCCTTTTCTGGTTTCCAATGGCATATCCATTCAGACAATTAAAAAAAATGATTTCGAATTTACGCGGTTGCTATGGTAACGGTTGTTATAGAAAGACATCGCGCTCTATTTCTATATTACGGCCCGCAAAGCGGTCGGGGAACAGCTAGTATATTTACTTTTGTTTGTTTAACAACAGAAAAAAAAAACTTCTGTTAAAAAAATCTTTGTAGCTTTAACAAATAAAATATTTAATATAAAAAACATGGACGCGGTATACAAAGAAACATCAATATTAATGTAAGCAGATTTGCGTAAGCGAGATAACTATATCCCTTTCCCGTGTGAGAGAAAGAGACAGCCTATGTATTGAAGATGCAGTCGTCCACAATTTGTGATGCTTAACTGTTACAAATGGTGTTACCATACAGCGGTAAAAGTTACCACTTTGGTAGTTTTCTGTTGATCTCTATTGCTGGAGACCTAGGTAAGTCTATGCAGCGCCTATTGCAACCGACGAACAGTAATCTGCAAATATTACTCCGATCTTATGTCTTGACGACCAGCGGAATGACGTGCTGTATCATCTTGTGCCATGTTATAGGCAAGAGTATTACTCACTATCAGGTGAACATGTTGCCTGTCTTATCGCTTCGTTGTATAAAAAAGCTTTGCTTAACTGAGACATCAAGAGATTATAATAAAAAAAAATTAAAAATAGTAATTATTTTATTTTTAATAACCATAGACATAAACTATATGTTTAAAGTATTAATTACTATCATTTCATATAAATTATATTTTGTGTTTAAGTTAAAATCTATTACAAAGATTCTTTCTCTTGGTAGAAAATATCTAAAAATATCCTAGCCTACTTTGTTTGTGATTACCTGTTATAGTAAGTAATCATCATCATCAGCCGACAGATGTCCACTGCTGGACATGGGCCTGCATGAGTTTCAAATGGGGAGATTTGGGTAAATCCCACCACGCTGGCCCAATGCGGATTGGTGGGAGCCCGCGACAAGTTTTTTGATTAGCGAGGTGAACTACGAGTAGATGAAGTTGGTTTGGTCCTGAGAGTTGTGCGGAGCTCCTTGCACTCTTAGTAAGTGATAAGTTAAAATAAAAACTTTATAAGATATAACTTGGAATTTGTACGAGTAAATAAATGAACTACAACCAAAAATATGTCACTTTCTTCTTTCGAAGTAAAGTGGGTGGTGTTACTATTTTCTGATTTTAAATAAAAAGTTTTAATAGTTTAAATAACTTGTTTAGGAATAAGTAAAGTAAATGATTTTACTAAGAAAAAAAATATAAATAGTAGAAAAATTTATTTTGTGTACTGGCAACCCTATTCTAGAAACTTCTACAAATATCGGTATGTGATTGGTCGTTCGGCGGGCGTATCTCGAAGATTCTATATGCCATTGGCCGTAGGTATAAATATGAGTTTGTTGGAGGCGCGCGGCAGTATTCAATCTTGACAGTGTCATGGTGATCGGTGTTTAGTGCGGTTGTGGATGAATTCGTCATGGTCGCCGTCGGCATTGATTTGGGTACGACGAGCTCTTGCGTGGCGGTGTGGAAGAAGGGCACCGTGGAAGTGATAACCAACGAGGAAGGTAACAGGACGACGCCGTCATACGTCGCGTTTACTAGACGTGGTCGCGTGATAGGAGAAGCTGCGAAGGATCAGGCGAACGCTTCAAATACGATATACGGTGTGAAAAGATTGATTGGACGTCGCTATGACGACCTGGTGGTGCAAATGGACCTACGCCATTGGCCCTTCGAAGTCGTCAGCGACAACGGTAAGCCAAAAGTGGTTGTGTTTTATAAGAACGAAAGGAAAGCGTTCGCGCCGGAACAAATCAGTGCGATGATACTTTTCAGGATGAAGGAGGTGGCCGAGGCGTACCTGGGTGAGAAAGTGGACGATGCTGTAGTAACGGTGCCAGCTTATTTCAACGACAGTCAGAGGCAAGCGACCAGGACCGCAGGTACCATAGCGGGCTTCAACGTGCTGAGGATTGTGAACGAGCCGACAGCGGCTGCACTGGCTTACGGGTTAACCAAGAACATTAATGGGGAAAGGAATGTTTTAATCTACGACCTCGGCGGTGGTACTCTTGATGTGTCAGTACTGACCGTCTCCGAAGGGCCATTGTACGAAGTGAAGGCTACAGCTGGCAACACGCACCTAGGTGGCGAGGACTTCGACAACCGTCTGGCGACGTACTTCGCCGAGGACTTTAGAAAACGCTACGGCGTCGAGGTTTTGGGCGACTCGAAGGTGTTCCGTAGACTGAAGATCGCTGCGGAGAAAGCGAAACGGTTCCTGACATCAGCCGCTGTAGCATCTGTCCAAATAGACTCTTTGTATGACGGGATAGGTTACACAGGGAAAATTGACCGAGTGCTATTCGAGGAGTTGTGCTCCGATTTATTTGCTGATACTTTGAAACCTTTGGAGCAAGCGATGGACGATGCCCGAATAAAGAAAGCTGATATAAACGACATATTACTCATCGGCGGGAGCACAAGGATACCAAAGATAAGGAGATTAGTCCAGGAGTTCTTCGAAGGGCGACCGTTGACGACGTCTGTCAATCCAGAGGAGGCTGTAGCTTGCGGCGCAGCGGTACAAGCCGCAATTTTATCTGGTCAAAGGCACGAGGAGATCGAAGAGCTGCTACTGGTGGATGTGGTGCCGCTGTCACTCGGCATTGAAGCGGCTAGGGGTATAATGTATAAGATCATAGACAGGAACACACCAATACCGTACCGGCAGACCAAAGAGTTGACTACATTAGAAGACTACCAAAGAGGTATGACCATTGAAGTATTCGAAGGCGAGAGGAGTTTGACCAGAGACAACTATCTGTTGGGTGTGTTCGATTTGATGGGCATACCACCAGCGCCGCGGGGCACCGCGAAGGTCATCGTAACATTCGACGTCGACGCTAATGGTATCCTAACAGTGTTCGCACAGGACAGGAGTACAGGAAATCAGAACAGCATCGTCGTGACCAACGACCACCGTCTCAACCAGAACGAGATCAGCAAGATGATAGCCGACGCCGAGACTTTCAAAGAAGAGGACGCCGAGAACAAGCGTCGCCTGGAGGTCCGCAACCAGCTGGAAGGGTACGTATACAGCGTGAAGCATACGATAACGGAGAACATCGAGAAGCTGTCCGCCGGCGAGATCTCGACATTGACCAGGGAATGCAAGGAGGCTATAGAATGGCTGGAAACGAATCCGGACTGCTTGAGAGAGGAGTACGAGAGGAAAATGTCGGAACTGCTCAATCACTGGTCTCACACCATGCGGAGGTTCTCCAGTTCCATGCGTAGTCGAATGAAAAAGCACAAAAGTGAAAGCCAGAGCGATTTTCTTAATGAGAGGAGAGGTGATGATGGAAAAAATGGAGAATGAGAGGACACTTTAAAATATTTGAAACGATTTTTGTTTTCGTTGTAATTGGATGAATTATATCGCAATAACAATCTACAGGGGATGACCCGGTAAGTTTATTTTTTAATAATTTTTTACTATTAAGGGTGACTTTTAATGCTTTAAAATATTTTTATATAACATGCAAAGATGTATTCCAAGTGTTGCATCAAAATGTCGGTCGCGGTCGGAAAGTGTCTATGGTTTTGTTTTTTTTTTTTTTTTTGCGGCATTATCGCCTGATGGTGATTGATACGCCCGCCTATAACAAATTGGAGCTAGTTGGGATGTTGTACACAGCACCGCGTACTCGTCGCCTGTGTCAAGATGTCTCCTACTCCAGTAATTTCACCAGCTCCAACGTCATTCAAACCGGAACACATTAATGTATCTACCACCAGTAAATCTCCTATTTATTGCAAAAAAAACTTATTTTTTTATTCATTATAAATTTTTTAACAGATATAATTTTTTTTTTCCTTAGGTTAAAAAAAAATAGTTATCTCTACTTTGGCCCAAAATCACAGCTACGTGTCCAATTCTGTAGTGCAAGTTTAAAAAAAAAGTACATTAAGTGGAGAGAAAATCTCATTAGGCTGAATATATTGATTGCTTTTGACTTTTTTGAAAAATATTGCACACCGCGAAAATGGCCTAGCATATATATATGTTATGAGTCGCTTATTAAAACGGATGCGATCCATTTAGATACAGAAACTGGGACTTTCAATTTCTGCATCTTCCTGTATCTGATCTTCGATAAAATTTGGACTGAAATGGCTTCCTATAACAACCGTTACCATAGCAACCGAATGAATAATACCTAACGAAAATGAGAAAGGAACCAAACGATGAAGAATCTATGAGAATATAAAAGATAAATATCCTATAACCATCTGCAAATAGTTCCACGTAGATACGTTCACTAGTTTTCACGTAATAGACGAACAAACAAAACACATTTCTATTATATATATAGATTTCTTAGATAATTCTAGAAGTTTTTACAGTATTATTTAATAATATTAGTACTGTGTAATTAAATAAATAGTTTTTTTTTGTTGCGTAGTTTAATTTTACCACACCATCGTATTTTTGGGTTTTGTTGACAGACTTTATACAAAGGTATTTAGACGCAGCAATACTAGGTAAAATACTACGTGGTATAAAATACTGTTACTCTGCTCATTTCTTTTATTAATTAATTATTGGAAATGGTTAAAAAAAAATTGTAATTTTTTATAATAATAGTATTTTATTTATTTTTTTAATTCTTCAATTTGGATTTTAGTTTTTTTTTTCTTAATAAATTATGGAAATGTAAAAAAAATTGAGAAAATATGCCATAGATAAGATCGATAGATATGAAATTGGCGTTTTATACGGGAGGAATATAAAGACAATTTTTTTTTTTTTTTGTAAGATATATTTAATTAATCAAAGTATGCACCGTTGTTATCTATGCACTTTTGCCATCTCGTAGTTAGTTCATTGAACCCTTTACTAAAAAAACCATGGGGGCGAGGATCAATAAACTGTTTGAAGGCGGTTTGGACTGTCCATTGGAGTTGAAGTTTTTTCCTTGTAAGAAGTTGTCCAAATTCTGGAAGAAATGGTAATCTGTTGGGGCAAGGTCGGGGAGTACGGTGGATGTCGCAGACACTCCAATTGTAGCTCATCTAACTAAGTGGTTGTTTGTTGTGCAGTGTGCGGTGCTGGTGTTGCGTTATCGTGAAGCAGCAGTGGCCTAGAGCGATTGATCGGCTGTTTACCAGCTAGTCCTTCCATCATGGTCTGCAGTTGCTGACAACAGATATCTGCCGTAATCGTTTGGCCAGACTTTATAAAGCTGTAGTGAACGACACCGGCGCTAGTCCACCAAACACTCGCAAGTAACTTTTTCTGAGTCAATTTTCGTTTAGGGCAGGATTTGGCTGGGTCTCCAGTTTTCAACCATCATATCGTTTTCCACTTTGGTCGTCGATGGGGTTGGTTCTGAAGGTTGAAATTTCCAGAACGAAAACGTTGAAACCAAAAACGTACCGTGCTTTCCTTTGCGACACCAGCGCCGTACACATCATTAATCCTTCGAGCTGTTTCTGCAGCACTGGTACTGGTGCCACGGTAGAACTGGTAGTATCGATATTTCATGTTTTCCATTGTGCGGTAATAGGCGACGTCAAAGAAATGAATAATGAGGATAAAACAAATGAATGACTGTTTCCAAAAGTCAAATGTACACCAGCTAAATGAATTTATAAATTTGAATTTGGAATTCTTACTCAACCTAACTTAACCCAACCAAAAAGGATATCCCCTCAAACGGGTTTCCGCCTTATCGTGGCGGAAGGGCTTAGTAACCGTGGCCCGACACGGTGAACCTAACTCGAACCCAACCGGCCGGCCCTAGGCGGCCGCTCCAGATTAGAGCTTCGGAGGCCCGCCAAGAGCTGACTCGAGAGGCCGGGGGTTGCAGGGGCGGCTTTATGCTGTCCTATGCGGTCATGTTGCAGAGTCGGTTTAATACCGCCCCTTACAGCCGAGGTGGGGAGGCGGAGGGAGTACCTTCTGCGACCAACCAGTGTCGCACCGGCGATTCGGCGGCGGTGGAGCCGCGGGGGAAGAGGAGTGTCGGTGTTGCCAAGCGCCGTTCTCTCTATCCTCCGCGGCCGTTGACAGGTAGCAGCGGGCCTAACATCTCTCCGCCGCGGGGAGCCGGGAAAGGTTTTTTCCCATGGCTCCCATGGCCTCTGGGCGACGGATTCGAGGGAACTGGTTGCCCGCGCGCGTTGAGGTCGAGGAGGGGGCGCGCTGCATGTTCCGGCGCGCCCTGGAAAGGGAGGGTTCATCCCGAGGTGAGGCTGCGCAAGCGGCCAGCGCCGGCAGGGTCGCGGTCGAATACGCACCCGCGTTCCCGTGACCCTGCCATCATGGCGATGAGGTGGAACATCGTGGCGGTTTTAGTCGGTGCAAGTCCCACATAACCCGACGAGTATGCGTATGCATTTCCGCCACGTTGAACAAAAAAAAACCTAAGAGTATATATGTCATATCAAATCGAGGTCAGTACGACAAAACGCCAATATCACATGTAAGGGACCTAATATCTTAGTAATCTATATTTAATATGGAAGTAATTTTTTTTTTAATTTTGTTGACGAAACGAACGAAACGATCACCTGATGTCAAGTGATATGCGTGTCAATATCAACGTGGCGCTAATATGGTTGGTATATACAGCACATTGCGCTCATCGCCTGAGACATAAGCTGTTGAGTGTCGTTATCTCCGCAATTACCCTAGCTGCAGCGCCCTTCAAATCGGACTACAGTAATGTTTGCACAGTACTGTTGGTAGGCTACAATAGACACTACCACCAGTGGATATGTCTAAGCATCCATTTCTGTAGTGTAGTTCAGAGAGAGAGGTCACCGAGTCACTAGCTGCGGGAACATTAAGGGGGCTGTTAATTATTAATAACTTAATTAATAAGTAATTAAGTTTCTTGAAATATTTATATAATAATATATTTCCCGCGCATTTGTTTAAAATGGAGAAAACTGATAAATCCAGTCATCATCATCATCATCATCATCAGCTGATTGAAATCCACTGCTGGACATAGGCCTCTCCCTCAGTGATCTCCTTCGATCGGTCCTTCGTTACGTGCTGGTTCATATGGAGTCTCGCACGATAACTCACGGGACCCAAGCCAACCTCACCAGCTCGTGGTGCACCCTGCTAATCAACTAACGAAGCTCTGGCTCCCACCAACCCGCATTGGACAGTGTGATGGGAAATAGCCCTAAGCCCCCATAGAACCAGCACGCAGTGTGGAACTGATGAGATCTTTGGGTGAGGCTTATGTCCAGCAGTGGACGTCTACCGACTGATGATTGATGATGTTACTGTAGTAATGATTACTGTCGGGAGCGTTTATTTACTGAAGGAACAACGAAGCTGTGATAGTGTGTTTACATCTTGGAGAGGGTGCGATGGGAGATCAGCTCCACGTTCATGAGAACAGCGAAGGAGTGGAACAGATTTTCAGCGTCAATGTTACCGTCCAAATACAATACGAGTGGTCGTGAAGAAAAAAGTGAAGAGTCTGTTACTTGGTTAATTTTACCACCACAGACCACGTCATCACGTCACCACTTAACATCAGGTGGGATCGAAGACATTCGCTAACCTCGGTTCCAAAAAAAGGCACTGGTTTTTAAGTGCTGGCCTACGTCTTCAGGGTTTGATTCGAACTGTGCTTGAGCATCCGGTTAAGGAAACCGATTTGCTCCAAGATCCAGAGACCAGCATAGATAAGGAAACGGCCTCAACTTTCTTTTGAGAGAAAACTTTGTATTGTTGGTACTGATTATTTTTTTTTCTTTAATTCAAGAACTTCGGCGTGGTGGAGCTGTTCGAGGGCGGTCAGCACGCGCAGCACGCCGCGATGGTGGTGATGTCGATGCTCGGCTTCTACTTCGAGCCGAGCCGCCACGACAGAGACAGATACATCAGAGTGCACACGCGTCACATAAGACCTGGTGGGTTATCACCAATATATCATTTAGAATTTAAAAAAAAAATGAGATGGTATCAGGCCTTACTGGTGGTAAGTCTGTATTGCCGGAGACCGTTTAAATACCACCGCAGAGCCTATTTCCACCGGCAAACAGTACTGTGCTAACATTAGTTATCCGGTTTGAAGGGTGCTGTACCTAGTCTAATTACTGGAGTAATAAGGATCTACATATGTTTCTGATCAACGAGTACAATGTGGTGCAGTGTATACCATCCTGACTAGCGCCACGTTGTTATGGGCGGGCGTATCACTCACTCTCTACATATCTGTATTGTGAGGCGAAGGAATAGTATTAAGAGATAACACTGATTGGGAATTATTATGGAGATGTTTACACTACATCACATCCTCGCCTTGACATCTGGCTCCGGTACAGATCCAGTTTTAAGGACGTTGTAACTAGTGAAATTACTGGGGTAAATTCATTTAAGATAGGGAGACTTAGTATCTCATGATTCAAGGAGACCAGCGCCATTTGTGATATTCTAACTGGCGCCGCGTTGTTAACGTTCTAAAGTTGGAGTGTTAGGCCTATCAGTTGAGCTGATGATGTAACGCCTTCGCGCAGACAAGCTGCACCACTTCGAGAAGCTCCGGCCGGAAGCGACGCTCCCGCTGCCGTACGACTACCGCAGCGCCGCGCAACCCGCCTGGCAGTACTGGCGGCAACTCGGCAGGAGCGGCATATCAACCGTCGCAACGTACAAGGACCAGGTATGATGCTGCTCCAGATCCTCTCACTGAAAGAAATCAGAAATAAAATTTTTTTTCTTGATTAACGAAACGAGGAGTCGACCGCGACGTTCACCTGATGGTTAGTTGTGTCTCTGGTCTGGTCTGGATTGAAGGGCGCTGTAGGTAGTGTAATCACCAGGGTAACGAGACTTAACATCCTCCTACCGACACGCATTGGGCCAGCGTGGTGGTAAATGGCCCAAATACCTCCATGTAAATTCCTATCCGATCGATGAGGGAATCCTTGCTGCAAGCCTATGTCCGGCAGCAGACGTCTATCAGCTGATGATGATGAGACAGCATCATACGTCTGTAAGCGAGCAACAGCGTGGTGCAGTGTGAATATCCTAACTATTTAAAAAGGCAACTCATATATTTTATTTTAATATTTTTTCTTATTCCTCAGGACCCCGACGGCTCGATCATGAAGTCCTTGGGTCAGAACCCCAAGCTACTCTCGGATACGGATATAATTAAAATTAACAGCGTGTACGGAGTCCAATGTTTCTGAATGGAGAACAGGAAGAAGAGAAGAAAGCTATGAATCCTCGAAATGAGATTATATAAAAAAATTAAGTGTTTTAATTATAATTTAATTATGATAAGTGATTAATAATTAAGATTGATACTAAGAAGCGTGGGTTCGATTCCCACTCTCACTTGACCCTTCATCATATACACCTGTCCTAAGAAACTTCAACATCCTCCTGTCTTCCGGTTTCTCTACAGTCGCTTTCCGATCCCCATATGCTCATACCAACACTTGTCCACTCCATCGGTGGTAACGGAACAATCACCAGCCAATTTCACACACTTAGGGTATGCTTGTTCTCTGGTAAGTATCATGGGAGGAACTAGCATCTCAAGAACATGCTGCAATTGCCAACACACGCTTGACTCTTCGTCACTTGTACTATAAACAGCTTCACATTTTTTTTAAATTAAAGCGACGAGACGAGAGACACCTTATTCTAAGTGATACGCGTGCTCATAAAGTGGCGGTAGTTAGGATGATATACACTAACAATTTGCTCGTCATCTTAAGACGAGGGATGTTGTTTCTTTGAGTAATTTCATTAGCTACGGCGCCCATCAAACCGGAACACGGTAATGTTTGTACGATACCCCAGTAGCTAGTGTAGTTACTGGGGTATCGTGACTCGACGTCTTATGTTTCAGGCGACGAGCACAATGTGGTGAAATATATATCATCCTAACTAGCGCCACGTTATGGGCATGCGTATCATTTACCGTCAGACGAACGTCCCACTTGTCTCGTCGCTTTATTTTATAAAAAAAAATTTGGTTATATAAATATTTGGATGAAACGAATGGCGGGAAAAATTAAATAACTCTTATTGTCATTGCTTATTGCAGGAAAATCGCACGAATTTTTAATCTTCTTTACACAAAAAAACTTCTCTATTCCTTCCTATAAGAAAAGAAGTTAAATTTGTCTCTGCTTTGACAATTACAGCTGATTTTGGTGCTAATACAAGAAATTGCAATATATAATCCTATAGATAAGATAATGACTCAAATGTATCGGCGCTACCCGAGACTGTGCTGTACAGTCAGTACCGATTGATGTGCAGAGCTTTAAAGGAAGGCCTATGTCCAGCAGTGGACATCTGTCGGTTGATAATAGATATAGATAAAAAATAAATAAAACAATCGTTATTAACACTTTCGATTGTTTACTCTTAAAAAAAAAGTTAAGTGCCCACAGATTCACAATTGTTCGGCGATATAGGCTTGTCTATGATGTCATAGACAAAGTTGCCGTCGGCGTATTGGCGGCATTTGAAAAAACACTGCGATGTCCGTATCATTACACTAACCGCTGGAAATGAAAACAATTACATAATAAAATAAATTTTGTTAAAACGATCGACTGGTGGAATATTTACACTACTTCAATTTCACTTTCTCTACAGCAGTAAACTATATAACGTACAAACAGTTAATGCTTGTTGTGGTTGAGAAATTTTAATTTAATGCATTATTATCAATCGGAAAACACTCACAACTGAGCAAAGACCTCTCTAGGTTCTCATCATTTATTGATCTTAGGTATCCGTAGTAAGTTTTATATTTACTGACTATATGATAAAAAAAGAAATACGAACGGATAAATTTTAGTTTCACTAAAATAATACATAATGTTACAAACAGAAAATTGTTAATTTCCGACCGACGTTAATAAGGGTTTTAAATTTTAATCTCCATGATAAAATGTTATAACAAATACAGAAGGAACCTGGTCGTTCAACAGCAAACAAAGAAATTCTTTCGATGATATGTTCGTGCTTCCAGTGGAAAAACATCCTCTTTATTATAGCGATAACCAGAGCAATCATGAAAATACTGATTCCAAATAATATTGTGTAAAGCGCCATTTAAACGTAACAAACATTTGGTTTAAAAACATTTTATCAACTCAAAATAATGTTATAAATAATACTTCACAGTACACAAAAAAATAATGACATATTCAAAATGATGCCAAATATTTTTTATTATGCATACAGATAAAATTAAGCTGTTGTTTGTCTGTCTTTTAATCAAATAACCCCTGTATATATATTGTGTGCGTCTTATTTGTTTTAGGTACATCAACAGCGACCCTCTCATCAAACATTCTTAGCTACTCACTTAATTCTTAGTTACAATCTGTGACCTTGCTCATTCACGAAGCCCGCTTTATAAAGCAGAGTATTATATACACTTGACATTGGCGAAATGTATAATGAAACGCTATTAACCCAAAATTAATAATATTAAACTAAAATTAACAACTGAAATGATGTGCCTTTAAATAACTAGTCTAACATAACTATAAATTTATTTATTTATTGAAAGTATTATTTTATTAAGAAAAATATATAAATACTTTACATTAATTATATTACATATCAATGTTTTATGTATTAAGAAAGCATTGACTAATTATGACACACTAAAATTTTAATAAATATGCATTATGATTCTAATATTTTTAATTAACTTAATTAAATTATTATTAAAAAACGGTTTTTAAAACAACTGTTTTGACAAATAGCCCAGTATTTAATTGTTATTAAAACTACTGATGTGGATGAATTTGAATAAAACTTTATCTTTTTTAAAGTTTTTAAAAATTATAACACCTTAATTATTATTTATACATACGCGAAATAAGATACTATAATGATAAGGCAGCATGGTCTTAGAATCTTTGCCTGTACCCAAGCTGCGAACGGACAAAAAAAAACCTTTTATGTTTTGAGGCGGGAACAACAACGATGTTTGCAAAGAATTGTAATAAAACTAGGAGAAAAAATCACGGAAAGAAATTTAATTATTTCGGTAAGTAAAATATGGAAACATAGATAACATCAACAAAACTTTTAACAAAATGAAATTGAATGTAAATTATTATTAAAAATTGTAATTGATCATAACATCAGTACTAGGTATATATTATAGATATAATACTCACTCATACTTTAAAATAATTACAAGTATTGAACTTTGAAGCTACAAAAGGGTAATAAAGTTGTATTTCGACTTATTTAATTATTATGTTTTATTATGTCTAATGGTGATTTTTAATTAGATATATATATAAATAAATTAGGATATAAGATAACCAATATGTTTTGAACGTGGTCTCCCAGTGAATTATTTATATTAAATAGGATATATCGGGTTCAGTAAATGATAACCCCGTAATAAAATAGTAGTAAGAATTTTTTTTATTCGATAAAGTAACGAGACTCTGCGTCTGCCTATATATATATATATATAAAGTCTATATGTATAAACATAATTAATTAATTTAATTCCATCTTTATTTCTATATGACTAGCGCGTCAAATGATATTGAAATATCGTATAGCAGTCGCAATAGCTACAATGAAATCTAAACCAAATAATATATCGATAGATCAACATATAAATATACTTAAAAATAAAATGGAAGAAACCACGGACTACGATTCAGATATGACTGTATGCAGCGATGACT
Organism: Ornithoptera priamus; assembly: GCA_029034505.1. Classification (NCBI taxonomy): domain Eukaryota; kingdom Metazoa; phylum Arthropoda; class Insecta; order Lepidoptera; family Papilionidae; genus Ornithoptera; species Ornithoptera priamus. The sequence goes on along the minus strand of JARDWD010000587.1, from coordinate 168,305 downwards.
TCCAACTCAACGATGATAGTGATCACGATGAAGCGATTAATGTTACCCGCGGCGAGGTTATTACAGGGACACAGGATACTAATGTCAGTGCGAATATTCTAGAAGGTTTCAATTTAGACCACTTCGTGCACGAGAATAATGACGGTGAAGAGCATAATGCAATTTCAGATGTGATCAGCTCGTTGACAACAATTAAAGATGATCAAAAGATCGATAAGGTAATGAACTTAACATGTAAATATAAAGCGAGAAGAGCGGAGGTTAATCCGTCAAGATTGATAATTTCAACCTGATGGTAAATGATACAGCAGGTTAGCAGCATGCAGTAATCATACATAAATAATTAAATAAAAATAAATAGAGCCTCACAATATCCAGATATACATTCATTGATAGAAAGTCTGCCAAGTTCAAATAATAAATAAAATTAGTTTTGTCTTAAATTGCTCTGTCCCTTTTGAATTATATATTTTGATTTTAGATAAAAGATAAATTAAATAAAGAAGATACACACATAAAGAATACAAATAAAGAATGTCCACAGACCCAAAATTTGTTAGAGGAATTTGAAATGATTCAAAATAGTCTTACTTTCTATCAGAGCGACGCAAGGAATGGTGATCAGCTCGTCGTTGGAGACGTTATAGATGGTAAAGAACATAATATTAAAAGCCTAAATAATGATAATTTAAATACAACGAAATATGATTCTCAAAAAACCGAATTGTACAGTATACGAGATTACACGAGTTACTTCAATAGCCATATCAGCCAAAGTCAAACACAATTGGTGAAAATAGCTCACCATCACCTGTTCAAGGCTGCCAGCGACAGAAATGATCCAAACCAGGAGATCAATAAACCAACAGATATAAACTCTTCCACACGAATACCAGATAATCCAGTTGATGATATTGGTGATAATTCAAATAACAATCATTTATTATTAAACACTGATGGTGATGGAGTTGGTGATTTGTGTAATGGAGAATTTGTGAGAACGTGTGATCAAGAACAAGTGTTTGATGATTCTAAAGATAATAGATATGAAAGCAAAGATACACGAACAAATTTGGAGGATGCTGGTGAGGTAGCGGTAGATGGAATGGATGATGATGATTTGGAGGTTACCCTGGAGGTTATACCTTTTAAAGTTGTTGAGGAGTTGAATAGAGTGAAGAATTTCTTGAATAAGAGAAGTAGAGATGTGGCTGAGGAATGGGGAACTGATTCTGGTTATAGGAGTGAATCGCAAAAACGAAGCTACAGGGGATGTGAGTTCATAGATATACGTTTTTTATTTTTTTATAGATTGTGGGGGTGAAAGTTCGGTGGAGGTTTTTAACTATTTGAACCTCAAGGGTAACCGTCCACAGGGTTTTTTTTTTGTCATGGGTCGATCGGGGTAGTGTCAGACTCCAATCACGTCCGACAGTATGCACGAGGGGCGCGGGATAATATCGAGCAGTTCTTCCGCAACTCTCGATCGGCGTTCAGATCGAACGGGCCTGCCTCGGGGAGGGATGCAAGAGCCCCGATAGACAATCCCTACCTGGTGTCGCGTCGGAATATAAGACTCGCCGCCAAATACATCCCGGGAACCCTCTCTAAGGTGGGCGCCGGCTCGACGGCCCATGTCGGTCGCGACACCAGGTTCCTCTGCCTAAGGAGGCAATCGGCGGTCGTGCGCTCGTCTTTGCCTGTTGACAGTGAGCTATCCTGCTCCTCGGCGCCCGCTTCCTAAGATGTTCGGTCTCCCGTCTCTGCGTCATAACGGAGTCGCAGAATCGGGATTCTGCATCCCATGACGTCCAGCTACGGACCATGGAACGAAGCACTGCCGGCAGCGAGAGGGCACTCCCTATCGCCACAGCGAGCGCGGCCCTATCCTCCCCCTGTCCACAGTGTATTTTGGTGTTGTTTAATCGACAGGTTATGTCGGATTTACACCGACTAAAACCCCCACGATGTTCCGCCTCGTCGCTTTACGGAAACACTCTCGCACATATCCGCGAGCTCGCCAGCGTCGGCCGCACAACACAGCTCCACCTCAAGAGGGAGGAGAGAACTCTCTCTTTCCACCTCTGTAGAGGCATGCCGGAACACAGCGCGCCCCTTCCTCGGCTCTTTCAGTTACGCGGGCAACGGATTCCCCTAAATCCGTCACCCAGAGACGCCATGGGAGCCAAGAGAGAAAACTTTCCCGACTCCCTGCGGCGGATCCGATCTTGGTTCCGTCGCCACCCGTTATACGGCCGCGGAGGGTAGAGAGAGCAGCGGAACCCAATACCGACACTCCTCTCCCTCCGCGAGTCTACCTCGGCTGCAAAGGGCAACATAAAGCCGCCCCTGCAGCCAACCGGCACGTATCCGAGGTGAGCTCACGGTGGAGCTCCGGAGCGGCCGGGTAGGTTCCTCTTCTCTTCACCGTGGGTGACCAAGCCACAGATACTGAGCCCTTCCGCCACGACAAAACGGGAAATTGTTTGGGGCGGGGGGGGGCGTCCACACGGTTAGGTTAGAAAGATTTTCACATAACTCTGACTTCCCACCAAAAGACCATATCTTTTCAGATTTCCCCTTAAAAAAATTTTTTTCCAAATATTCTTTCTGGTATATAAATGATTTAATTTCCATTTCAGCCGCCGCGGAACAAGACAAGTGGCTCAACCAATCGGCTCAGTGTCTGGTAGACTTCCTCGCCAACTGCCCGATGGTACCGCGAGCTAGGGACATCATCAGTGATATATCATCCGTGAGTGCAGTGAAGAAGCGCCAGGTTTATTCACACGTTCACTCGATTATAAGTGATACGCCCGAACGAGATGCTAGTTAGGAATGATTTACTGCATCCCAGTTCTCATCCCATTGAGGAGTAGTCCGCTATATATTATGGTACTGCTTACGACTGCGGTGGTACCACCTCCTCCGGCAACGGGGACACCACCACCAGTGCAACCAAGATTTAACATCACCACTTTCCAGGTGCTGGGTCGCGTGATCGATAGATTGCACACAGAAGAGAAATATCCAGCTTTCGTGGAAGCAATTCTGGATCTTATCCAGAACTTGCTGACAGATATCTATGGGAACGACGGTTGCGCTCAGGACGTGGTGAGTTGTACCACGAAGCTCTAACTATACTACATTTACTTTCACCATTTCACCACCAGCTGAACCGAGATAATTAGATGAAGTGACTTGCACCTGATGGTAAGTGATAAGCCTACCCATAACATCTAGGCGCTAGTTACATTGCTTGTTTCTTTAAGACATGACATGTCAAGTCTCATTACTCCAGTGTCACTAGATGTAGCATCCTTTAAACCGGATCACGATGTTTAAATAAATTATTGCATCACTACCATACTTATCGGATGTATGTTCTGCTGGTGGTAGTGTCTCTGTTGCCGGAGTCCGTCTATGTACCACCGCAGCGACTAAACAGTAATGTACAAACGTTACTGTTATCCGGTTTGAAGGGCGTTGCAGCTAGTGTAATTACTGTGGTAATGAGACTCGATGTCTTATGTCTCAGGCGACGATTCAAATGTGGTGTAGGGTATATCATAGTAATTAGCGCGACATTGTTATGAGCGGGCCTATCACTCACTATCAAGTGAAGGTCCCTCTCTTCTCTTAATGAAATAAAAAAAAAAAAAAAAATTAACTCATTATTTTATTTTTTTTAGATTCTTCAAGTGGACGATAGAATAAATAGATTACTTCTGCTTAATACGTCGCACCACGTCATAAAGTATACCATAGAGAGGATTATAGCGGCGTTGGAGAAGTTCCACTCGCTGATGAACGGGGAGGCCCTCCTGGAGGTGACCAACACGGACGAAATGGAGAACATGTATTACGTGCTGCACGTGCTGGAGGTGCTGCTGAGGCGGCACTCGGCGACCGATGGCGCGCGGAGTCTGACCAGCACGCAACCGTCGCAGGACGATAGGCTGAAGAGGAGCTCCGTAACCGATATATGGAGGAGGAAGTGGAATCATTGCAAGCCGGATGTACAGGGGCCGGCTGTCGAGGGGAGGTCCTTGGAAAGCAGGTGCACGGAGGTGTTGAACAGGCTGATAGTGGACGCGGTGTCGGGCTACGGCCTGGTGTCGTTCGCGGCGCTGCAGTGTTTCAACTTGTTGAAGACTTAGATTTTTTTTTTTTTTTAATTCCATTACACGAGTTGGGAGGTTCACCTGATAATAAGTGACACGCCTATCCATATCGCGCTGGTTGGGGTGATAAACTGCACCGCATTGCGCTCGTCACTTTAACACATCTTAAACTGCAGCGCCCTTCAAACCGGAACACGGTGTTTGCACACCACCGATGCAGATGCGACGGTAGTCGACCAGCGATACAAATAAAACAGTTCCATGCAATCAGACATTTTATTAATGTTTCTTTTTTAAATGCATGCATAGAAAAAGAAATCGCATGAGCATGCATACGAGTGAATTAAGAAAAAAAAAACTAATTTCAAATACATCATGTTATAATAAAATTCATCGAACATATACAATTAATACCGTCCGCCATATTGTATTTCGTGTCATAATCGCGGCGGAAACGGAAGTGGTACAATTCATTAATTAATTAAAAAAAAAAAAACAATGTCAATGATTTTTACAGACTAACATTTTTTTTATTTACAACTATCTGGGTTAATACTCGACCATCACGTGATATTGAGTGATGGGTGATACAGGGTGCTCTCACGTTGACAGCCGGAACAATGCTGTAGATATATGAACCGGGAACATACGCCATATAAAGTAAGAGCGGTTCATTGTGACCTTCGGAATCGAATCCGGGACCTTCCTTGATACAAAGTAACCACTGCGCCATAGGAGACAAAGAGATATAGAATTTAATGGTTTAAGGCCACACGTGATACTAACATACCGTCTGAACAGCTGATGTGCACGATTCCGACGGTCACCATCAAGCCTGTGAAATTGGTGACCGTCAGTTACAACTACCCTCATTCTGGCAGGTAGCTTGATAACTATAATACAACATTAATAGACGTGAACCCCTATTAAGATATACACACTGCAGCTATATACCAGCCTGTATATAAGAAGCTTAATATAATAAAGAGCAAATAAAGAAGATGAAAGGAAAGGGAACTGCTGTGAAGATGATGAAAGAGAAATCCATTTAAAGTATACATCGCATTCTTCTCGATGTGGCCTTCGCTTGGTAGCCCACACGTGGGCATGTAGAGTGGTCAAATTTTTCTATATATCTCGGATAAAACATGGTGTCTGAAATGAGAAATGAGTGCCTTAGTTACACGGTTTGCGGACGGGAGGAGCTGATGGTGAACACTGCACCATGTACTCATCACATCATGACGGTCCTATTACCATCACGTAAACCTCTGTATATATATTAGTCTGTGAATTTTTTTTTAAACAAGAGCACCGTGATGCAGTGTAAACATCTTAACATTTAGTAAATGCAGTATAGGATATTCGAGTATATCTTAACATCAGATCGTTATTGTAATAACCGAATAGAACAGCTGTCTATGTGACTGATGCCCACTATTTGGGAGGACTTCGTTCAGCAGTGGGCGTTAATAGATTGGTATGAGGACGCTTCGATTTCATCATCATCAGCTGATAGCCGTCCACGCTGAGCTCCTCCAAAGGTCTACGTAGTCAGCATGACTTCTGGTACCGCTGGGCACTAGAGAGGTGTCGTATGTACGGGTTTATATGGGGGGATGTGGGTTGTTACCCACCACGCTGGCCCCATGCTGGTCGGTGGGAGCCAGGACTTCGATTGTTGATTAGCAGGTTTCACCACGAGCAGACGAGAGACCCCTTACACCAGTTTGATTTCACGCCGATATGAGAAGGCATTCAGGTAACGGTATCTGATGGTAAATGGTACACTCACCCGTGATCCACCTTCAGGTGATGCTTGACGTCGCTCCTCTTCCTGAACGACTTCATGCATATGGGGCAGTCGGCCTCCACGCTCCTCTGCTTGTGCTTGTCCCACATGTGGTCCCACTTATCCTTCAGGCTGTTGAAACGCTTCTTGCATATCATGCACGGGAACGTGCTAAGCTGGTGGCGCTGCTTCATGTGGATGTTCAGGCGCGACGAGGAGTAGAACGTCGCTTTGCACACCTTGCAGTGCACCGGCGGCTGCTCGTGGAGCTGGTGGTGAAAACACACATGTAGCGGATAGAGATGACGTCTGGTTAGTGTACATACCACGACATTGCCATACAGCTTCGTGTTCCGGTTCGAAGGACGAGGCCAGTGAAATTGATGGAGTAAGGAGGCTTCATCATCTTAAGCCCAATGAGCACAATGTGATACCATCAGGTGAACGTTTCTCTCGTCTGATATGTTTAGCTATAAGTAACATTGGTGGTAGTGTCTTTGATGCTGAAGACCATCTAGCGACAAACCATACTGTCATCCGGTTTGAAGGGCGTTGTAGCTTAGGTAATTCAGTAATTATTCCTAGTCAGCTCAGAGCGCAATGTGGTGCAGTGTATATTATGTTAACTAACGCAACGCTGTCACCGACGGGAACACTTGCCATCAGGTGAACGTCCAGCTCGTCTCCACGTTTCCTTGAATAAAGAACAAAGGGTATACCATCAGGTGCTTGACTATGCTGGCCTCCGCTTGGAACTTGCCGCCGCACAGGTCACACACGTATGAGTAGAAGTTGTGCACTTTCTTGTGCTTCGCCAGGTTGCTGGAGTCGCTGAAGCGCTTCTTGCACGTCTTGCACTGGTATTCCGGCAGGTCGGCGTGGTCGCGCATGTGCAGCTTCCAGGTGTACACGTCCAGCAGGTCGCAGCTGCAGATCGGGCAGCGGAGGCAGTTGTTGGTCGCCACTTTGTCGCAGAGCGCCTTGTTGAGGAGATGCTCTATCAGATGCCGCTTCGTGTCGTTCTTCCTGTCAAACTTCTTGGGGCACACCACGCAATGGACCAGCTCACCCTTGTTCTGCTTCGCTTTCAGGGACAGCCTCTCTGTAACGTACAAACATCACCATCATACGCCATTACGCCTGACGTCACCAACTGGAGCTTTCACCTGATGGTGAGTGATACACACGTCCATAACAACATTGGGTTAGTTAGGATGTTATACACTGCACCACAATGCGCTCGTCTCCTTGACACATAAGATGTCGAGTGTCGTTACCCTAGTAATTACACTAACCGTAACATCTTTCAAACCGGATACCGTGATATTTGCACAATATTGTTTGACGGTGAAAGTAGACGCCGTGGTATGGTCCATGGTTCTATCCCGAAGCCTAATTTGATGTGAAGTCGGTGGTAGACTTTTTTGTACGATACCTAACCCTTCCACTGCGCCCCTTCCCCAACAGGTTCCCGCCTTGTCGCGGCGGAGACCCTCAGTAGCAGTGCCTGGGTTGCTCATGGTGAAGCTATAAGGAACCTTTCCGGTTGGCCCGAGGCGGCTGCTCCAGGTTAGAGCTCCGGTGCTCCACCGTGAGCTCACCTCGGATGTGTGCCGGTGGGCTGCAGGGGCGGTTTTATACTGCCCTTTGCAGCCGAGATGGAGTCGCGGAGGGTGTGGAGTGATGGTATTGCGTTCCACCGCTCTCTCTATCCTCCGCGGTCGTGTAACGGGTGGCAGCGGAACCAAGATCCCATCCGCCGCAGGAAGTTGCGAGAGTTTTTCTCTACGTTCCTATGGTCTCTGGGTGACAGATTCGGGGGAGTCCGTTGTCCGCGTGACTGAAAGAGGCCGAGGAGGGGGGGCCTTATTTGTTCCGGCGTGCCCTTACAGAGATGGAAAGGGAGAGTTCTTCCCACCTTCCCGAGGTGTAGCTGCATTATGCAACCGGCGCTGGCGGGGTCGCGGATGTGTGCGACAGCATTCTCATGACCCTACCATAAAGCGACGAGGTGGAACATCGTGGGGGTTTTAGTCGGTGCAAGTCCGACATAAGCTGTCTTTGCCCCCGCGAGGACGAATACGTGCAGGCACTTCCCCCACGTTAAACAAAAAAAAAATCGTACTCACCTATAACACATTGCACCATTTCCGGGCTCAACTGCTTCATGTCCGGTTTGTTCTCGGGCGTCGCGGCGTCGAGCGAGCTCAGGTGTGACTCCCAGTGGGTGAACAGATCTTCCAAGCTCTCCACCTTATTGCACTTCCGGCACTCGTACGCCCACGTCAACTCCGTCAGGTAGTTGCTGTTGTTCAAGTACAGGCTCCGCACGTGGATGGAGATGTGCCGGTGGAGGTGGCTGGGCACCTTGATCACCTCGCCGCATTCCGGGCACGACGACCCGTGCTCATCCTTCAAATGCTTGACGTACAAGATCAAGCTCTCGTGCTTCTTGGCGCAGCGTGTGCAGCTCCAGCACCTGTCCGAGCACCCGGTGATCACGTGCTCGGTGTACCTCCTGTACTTAGCTGTGAACGAGCACTTGGCGCACGTGAAGATGTTAGAAGTCTTCATCTGCATTTTGCTGGTGCCTGCTTTTTTCGTGCGCTTCTCGCTCTTCGGCGACATCCCGCTGCGATCTTGGACGGATCTATTCATCTTTCTTCCATTTGCATCACTGCCGCTCGTGCCGTTCTGAACGTGCATGGTCCACTCCACCTCGATATCCAGTTCGTCTGCTTCCAAATGTTCAGCGTGATCATTGAATTCCTCTTTCGCTACAATATTGTTACCACCGGAAACGCTGGAGTATCCTTGTTCAGGAGTGTAATCCGAGCTGGCCTCCTCACCATCGTAGCTACATTCGGTTTCCTCCTTCACACGTAAGTATTTAGTCACTTTAGCTTTCTTCACCGCAGCATCAGTTTTAGCATCTGACCGATCCGCGCGCCTCTTTGCAGGTTTCCTATAAATGTCAGCATCCGGATCCAAGTCCGCTGCTTCCGCTGCGACGGTGCTGATCGCAGCTGACGGACTGTCGTCAGCTGTAACATCGACCAGGTACACTTCTTCACCATAAGAATGCACCGGTTCGTATTTAATGTCAACGTTGATACCAAAATTTGTCTGATACACATCACCATCGCCCTCCAGCCTCTCTGGATCCTCCGAATATTCATGAAGATATTCTTCAAAATGGGAATTAGCATCAGATTCCTCTTTCACAACACTTTGATCTAAAATCGTTTCTTCAACTTTATGAACATGGTCGGAGACTGATGGTTCAACAGCTTCGGTGGATTCCTGTTCAACATCACCAGCGCGGTCCTCTCGCTCATTCGTTCTGCCGTCTTCAGCATCCGCAACATCTCCATCACCGTTCCTGTCGTCCGTATCGGAATCTATGATTATTAAAACGTCGTCCGGCTTTTCTAGAATGATAAGATCATCATCATAGAGATAGTCCTCGGTGGGTTCAGCTGACTCCTTCTCCAAGAATTTCTTGTAGCAATTAGACGCTTTGAAGACTTTGGATATCGCCTTCTCCATTTCAAGATCCCTCTGTATTTCCGCATCCAGTTGCAGCGCTAGATGATCCGAATGATCGGCTCTCGCGGCGCCTCCTGCAGCCACACCATCCACGCCACCGTCGTTCCCGATGAGGATATCCGGCACTTTATCTATATCATCAACGCTGTCCGAGCGACTGATTGGATAATAGGCCTTAAGTTTCCCAAACTCCAAATGTTTCCCCAACAGGAAGTCCATAACGTTGGATTCTGGAAGAAATCGGAACCTTCGTTGGATGACAAGAACTTTAAGGATCTAGATCTGATGCTGGTGACCGTCTACCTACCACCGCTGCTGCCGAACAGTGGCGTGGTAACATTACTGCGACGAGTCATAACATGTGTTACAGCGGCCAGCGATGCTGTGTATATCATCCTAACCAGCTCCACGTTACGGGCAGACGTTTCACTTACCATCAGCTCTACCTCACGCTCAACTCGTCTTTTGCCCACAAATTTCACCAGACATTTTCAATACTTCAATCCAGTAAACTCCTCACTCGTGTATCTAAATATTTATCCATCTACCTTCACTCCAATATTACCATTCAACTCTTCATCCCTTCTCCCATCCAATACTCCTTCTCTTTCTATTCCAGAATATCTATATATACATTCTTCTAATTCATATAAACATCATTAATAAAATACTTGAACCACCAGCTGTCGCTCTGGTGGTTCCACCTCCACAAACCCTGGAATCGACTCTCAAGTTGGATATATCAGAAACCTTTTTTCTTTGTTAGTAGCTGATACACCTGCCCATGAACGCGGCGCTGGTTAAGAGAAGTGGCAGTGGACCGGCCATGTCTGGCGTGTCAGTGACCGCCGATGGGGGGGGGAGAGTCTTGGAGTGGACGTCGCGTACAGGTCGCAGAAGTGTAGGATGCGGTCCGTCCAGATGGACCGATGACATCATTAGAGCGGTCAGAAGAGGATGGATGCGAGAAACTGAGGATCGCGTTTGGTGGGAGACATTGGGGATGACATATCCAGCAGTGGATAAACAAAGGCCGATGATGATGAATGATGATTTGTAATGTGATGGTAACTCACGCGAGATGTCGATGGTCCGCATGGATGCTGCGAACTCGCCGTTGATGCATGTCGTCGGGAGCAGCATCTGTAGTACGTATAGTAAATTATCAAACGAATATGGATGCTGTGCATTGATGTGAGCTTCCATGGGTTAACTCCTGAAGCGTTCTTGTTATATGTTAGCATGTATGCATGCCGCACAACAGCTCACGGGAGCCTAGCCAACATCACCAGCTCGCGGTGCCTGCTAATCAACAACCGAGGATCTGGCTCCCACCTGACGGTATCCCAGCACTGCGTTAGCGAGGCCGCGGTTGTGTTACGAATCGGCCATCCCCTGACATCTCCATAGGCTCAAGTTGACCACCGAGGAGGGGTTATAGTGGGTAAAAATCTCCGTATAACTCTGACTCCCCCCTCCCAGAGTATCTTTTCAAAGATTCCCCCACCCCACTAATCAAAACAAAAAATCAATCACGTGAGCTATTGTGCGGGACTCTTTACGCGTTTGTATGTGTGTATGTATATATGCACGTGTGTATATATGCACGTCTGTATGTGTGTATATATGCACGTCTGTATGTGTGTATATATGCACGTCTGTATGTGTGTATATATGCACGTCTGTATGAATGTACGTTTGTGTGTGTATATATGCACGTGTGTATGAATGTACGTTTGGATGTGTGTATATATGCACGTGTGTATGAATGTACGTTTGTATGTGTGTATATATGCACGTGTGTATGACTGTACGTTTGTATGTGTGTATATATGCACGTGTGTATGAATGTACGTTTGTATGCGTGTATATATGCACGTGTGTATGAATGTACGTTTGTACGTGTGTATATATGCACGTGTGTATGAATGTACGTTTGTACATGTGTATATATGCACGTGTGTATGAATGTACGATTGTACGTGTATATATATATGCACATGTGTATATATGCACGTCTGTATGTGTGTATATATGCACGTGTGTATGAATGTACGTTTGTATGTGTGTATATATACAAGTGTGTATGAATGTACGTTTGTATGTGTGTATATATGCACGTGTATGAATGTACGTTTGTATGTGTATATATGCACGTGTGTACGAATGAACGTTTGTACGTGTGTATATATGCACGTGTGTACGTATGTGTGCGAATGCGGTATGCTTGCCAGTACAAAGCAGCATATGCATATGCTCACCTTGTAGGTGAACCTCCTTTTGTTTGTATATTTATTATGAAATCTCATGTGATTCAGCAGCATTGTGTACTTAGTGAACAGGATGTTGTAGTCGCACTTCCGGCACCAGTACACCGCTCCGTAGTTCCTCGTGTGGGTGAGCATGTGCTCCAGCATCATGCAATCCTTCATCGAATGCCTACACACCTCGCACTTGGAGGTGCGGCTGCTGGACACCGCGTTGTGCAGATCGAGCATCGCGGGCGACGAGAACTTCCTGCAGCAGTGTGAACACCTGTAACACTTGAACTTCCTCGGGCAGTTGTGGTAGGTTTGGTTGAAGAAGTTCATGTTGCAGTACTTGCACTGCGTGTACTGTATTGAGGTCAGATCGTCGCTCCTCGGCGAGTGATGGGTGATGAGGTGCTCCTGCAGGTGTCCGTCCGTGACGCAGTGACTTCCGCACAGGTTGCAGACCATCAGACCCTCGGACGATTGGATCTGCTTCTTGTATTTCATTTCGATGTATTTCACGCACACGGCCTGATGGGTCCTCAGCTTGGAGCAGCTGGTGACCTCCAACTTGCATCCCGTGCAAATGTAGTTGGCGTTTTTATCAGCGTGGTACTCTATGGGTTCGTCGCACTTGTGACAGACGCCGTCCACGTTGACCACCTTCATCACGTCACTCTTGTTAACCGAAGCGACCACGTTGAACTGGTATTGGCGCGGTTCCGCTCTGATCTCGAGGTGGGGGTCGTTGTGTTCCTTGATGTGCTCTCTGAACGGATGGAGTCTCCACCAGCCCTTGCTGCATACGTAACATTTGTAGAGCAGCGGCGTTTCCCTGACCTCGGGCCAGGACTCGCACCAGCTCATCCACTGCTGCAAGCATTTCTGTATGGCCTCGTCGTGGCGAGGTCTAGCCGGTGTCAAGATCTCGCAGTGGACGTTGTTCAATTCGATCTGAATGTATCTGTCGGCGGGGCTGGTGTTCAGTTTGGCCTGCGCCTGCAGACCCGCGCGTAGGTTGCTCTTGGTGAATACATACTCCTTGATCCTGCGGATAATAGACCCTTTGGTGGACGGCTGCAATATCCTCAAGTAGTAGTAGTGTTCAAACATTTTATCTGCGGAAGAGAAGACCGGAAGTTAGATCCACTGGATTGGAAATTAGAACCACTCCCCCCCCCCCTTAATGCTCCCACTATTACTGAACTGAACACTGAGGAGTTGCACCGACGGCAGCTTGTGGATCCAGTGGTATAGGACTATCAGATAGAGAACTGGTGGAACTTGGCAGCGCCGATCAGTGCTGTGTTAATATTACCGAGATCCGGTTCGAAGGACCAGCAGTACATCACTTAACATGTTATCTCTCAAAGCGATGACCAGGCCACAACGTGATGTAAACAACTTAACAAGCGTCTCACCATCAAGTGAAATAACACAGCTGTGATAGTGGTGAGGGTGGTAGTAAGACTACCACCAACCCAAAACCAAATGTGACTCTGGAATAGAACCAAAGATCCCTATGAGTTAATGTAATTAATATATTATTCTTAATTCTATGAAGCTACGAGCGGGACCTTAAGCTGATGGTAAGTTATACGCCAGTTCATAACAAGAGCTATTTAATATGGTATACACTACACGTACTCTTCGTAAGGTATAAAATATATCCTGTTCACACACTGGTCGCTGCGGTGGTACCCAGGAGGTAACCAGCAACAGAAACCTAACCAATAGTAACAGCTACAGCGCCCTTTGAACCGGATCACACAAATGTGTGCACAGTACGGCTTGTCGGACTGCAATAGACACTGCAGTAGACGGTCTCCGGGAACAGAGACCTAACCACTAGTAACAGCTACAGCGCCCTTCAAACCGGATCACACTAATGTCTGCACAGTACTGTTGCTGCTGCGGTGGTACCTAGACGGTCTCCGGCAACAGAAACACTACCGTAAGCGTACAGTTAACGTGTTAGGCGGCAAGTACAATATGGTGCAATGTATACCATCCTAACTAGCGCCACATTATAAGTTGACGTATCACTTAACATCAGGTGAACTTCCCGCTCGACTCGTAGCGTAATTGAATTAAATACATATATATATATATATATATATATATATTAAGATAAATAAGTAAATCAGTTACCAACACTTGTAGAACTATTTTCTGTTCTCTTTTCGCATTCCGCTTCACCATCAGCGTCAGCACCGGCGGAGGCGCCGTCCGCGACAACGAAATCGTTTTGTTCATCATCACCGTCAACACACTTCTCCACTTTGACTTGCACATGGAAATTGATCGGGTTGACCGGAGCCGTTGCTTCTTCCACTTCATCCTTACCGCCTTTCAGCAAGTGTTTCTTGAGATTTACTAGTTTGTCTATGCCGGCCTGTTTTGGGAACACAAAGCAATATTTAATCACTTCCGGTCTACATTCACCTACAGGATGGAACAGGGCTGTCACCCGATGTCAAGTGACACTCGTACCCTATCAATCATCAATGTAGCCCTAATAAGAATGTCTGAACTCCAGCACAAATCATGTATTGGTACCCTATCCTTTGTAGGTTCCCTATCCTTTCATGTATACCATCATCACCATCAGTAAGGCTATCATTGAATGAGGTATTTCCTTTATCGACTATGCTGGCCAGTTCCGCATATACTATCGTTCTTACAACAGTTTATTCACTACTCCAGATCTCAAGATCAGGAGGAAGCGAACCTATGACTCTTCAAGTTAACATCACACATACCACTTCCAGACACTAAGGCTGTTAGTGAGTAATAAAGGGGGTGTAAAGGGTCCCGCATAACAACTTACAGGACCTAAGCCGACCTCACCAGCTTGTGGTGCAGCCTGCTAATCAATAAACAAGACTGGCTTCCACCAACCCACATTAGGCCAGCGTGGTGGAACATAGCACAAATTCCTCCCCATATGAACATCCTACAAAGGTTGCAGGAAGCCGCTGGATATAGAAATCTTTGAGGGAGGCATAACTCCATCAGTGACCATCTATTGGCTCATGGTGATGTTAGTAAGTTTGTTATATTATCTGTGGGAAACTGATGGATGTAATCAACTCATTACCAAAGGGTGGAAGCTATTAACCAGCAATAGACATATATCTGATGATGATTAACTGGTGGTAGGTCTGTTGTCGGAGACCAGCTAGGGAGTTACACAGTGAGCAAACAGTAGTGTACAAACATTACTGAATTCTGGCTTTAATGGTGCTTTAGTTAGTAATTACTGGGGTAACAAGACTCCTCTTATGTCTACTAGGTAGCACAGTGTGGTGCTGTGAATAACATCCTTACTGTTGCCATATTGTGGGCAGACTTATCACTTACCATCAGGTGAACATCCTGCCGATTTTGTCCGATATGTTGGAATTGTATTATATGCATCAGTATAGTTTATGGATACAAATGAAAATCAAGAGCAGACTGAGCTTATGTACACATCCTGGTACTGTCAGGATTATAGAAATTCTCTCTTCGGTTTTCATGGGATTTCACAATTAAAGAATAGTCGGAGACATGAGCACAAACTAGTATGCCCTGTGCTGTGGGACTCATGGCTCCAAACATGTTATGTCATTAATTTATCTAAATCAGTATGTCTTTGTATAAACTCTCGGATAAATAAACAACAACATAGCATAATACAATATATAAATATATATATATCTATCTTATACAATTAAGCCATCAACTCTTGGATCAGAGAGTCCTGTATAAGTTGAAGAATGAACCGCATGCAACATACATGACCATGTTACATATTTATGAGTTCGGAGGATCAGGAATAGAATACAATTTTTTTCTCTTTATAACGAGGTCTATGAAATGCAGGCTGAATGTCCTTAGCTGTTCTTTACCAGCTTAACTTCAGAGAGGTGAGATGTTGTGGTAGGTGGTAATTGAACCGATAACATAATCATAGACCAGATATGCATACATGAGTGTTAGAATTGATGAGAGGATGTCTGAAAGTTGCTCCAGTGACAGAGAAATTGAGGAGCAAGAGGTTAGCGTGGTGCGGATATGTTGTGGGGAGGGATGAAGGACATATAACAAAGAAAGTAATGAGAATGAATGTGGATGGTTATAAGGGTAGAGGAAGACTGAAGAACGTGTGGATGGATTGTGTGAAAAGATGACATGTGTGAGAAGAGTGTTGAATTCAGATATAGCGGCTGATAGAGAGATGTGCAAGAGTAGTACATACTGTGCCGACCCCGCATACCTGGGAAAATGGCAGGAAGAAGAGTGTTACACTGATTCCTGTCATATTTACTTTTGAACGATCATGTCCTGATTGTCTGCTTTAAAAACAACAATGTGTTGTACACAAACTCGGTACTAGGAGTTGAGACAATATCTTATCTCTTAAGGCGACAAACATATTATGAAATGTTCATCAATTTAACCAGCAGTACACTGTTATGGGTCAGACTCACCAAGTGGTGAACATTTCGCATGTCTCATCCCATTGTGGAATTCTTCATCCTCCTGCCCTTTCCCCATTCTATGCGGGGTCGGCACAGTATGTACTTCTCTTCCCCATATCTCTATCAGCCGCCATATTTAAATTCACACTCTTCTTACACATGTCATCTTTCACACAATCCATCCACACTATCTTCGGTCTCCCTCTGCCCGTATAACCATCCACCTTCATCATGGAATATAAAAAGAAACACTGCATTAATAGCAAGGATTGACGGAATCTTATGTAAACACTGTTCTCAGTCCATTTTGCTCGCCATAACACACCTGCAAGCACACATGGGAGATGGAAATTTTGTAGATCTATTCTTAGCTGATCTTTAAACGGCAGCAGTAATATCTAAGTTTGAGTGTTTATGTATTAGTTTCGGAGATTTTGTGAGAATCAATGAATATTTCCTATACATATATGCATATAGATAATTCAACAGTTTTTTTTTAAATAAAAGAATACAAATAAAGATATATAAAATATTAAGCTTTAATATAACATAAAGGTTTTAAAATAGAAAAATATCTGTAGTTGATTAATAAAATTTGTGTTATGCACGGATCTATGTTCACTTCATTTCCATGATTATGATGTGATGATTAAGTGATGCCCACTCTAGCTATCTAGACTATCTAAGTAGTCTCTCAAGTCACAAATTTAGTATGTTTATTTCTAAGTATAGATTAGCACCGATTTCTGTTGTGATATGCGTAATTCATATAACCAAAATCTTTATGCACACTCCTGAACATAAGCGACCTCTCCAACAACATTATGTCTATATTTATTATTATATTTAATAAAAGTATTTTATTACATAGTTTCAGCTTTTTGTTCTCCACTGCAATGTGAAGATGTATGTGCGGTATGACGAGTGTGATGAATAAAAGTTATAAATGAGTCTATTAGAAGAAGTCCAGAAAGTTGCTCCGGTGACAGATAAATTGAGAAGCAAGAGGTTAACATGGTGCAGGTATGTTATGTAGAGGGATAAAGGACGTATAACAAAGAAAGTATTGAGAACGAACGTGGATATTTATAGGGGTAGAGGAAGACTGAAGTGTGAATGGATTATGTGAAAGATGACATGTGTAAGAAGAGTGTGAATTCAGATTTGACAGCTGACAGAGGGATATGGAAGAGGAGTACATACTGTGCCGACCCCACATAGCTGGGAAAAGGGCAGCAGGAAGAAGTTGTCCGATGCCAAACTAAGTCCTTTCTAGTGTAACCTATCCAATGCCACATTCATACTCATTTAAGCCGTGTTAATAGTAGGTGATTCATATAGAATGAATTATTCCAAAGTTATATACATTTAAAAATATATACTTTATATATATACACTAAATATATACAAGTTATATACATTAAAATATATACCAATTAAAATATACATATTAAATTTGATTTGTACAATAATTTTTAATTAACAAACTATTGTTATTAAAGTTGGTTTGTACCAGACCCCTTTACAAGAATTGTAAACATATAAAAACATATCAATGAGCAATTTGCATACTTTATAGAGTCTAGTAATTGAAGGAATGTAGATTTTTATATATCAACGATTTACATAAACAAATTTACATCAATAATTTATTTCTAACAACATTTTCATTACTATAATGACTGGCATTTTTCGACATTTAATTCATTTGTAACAACATACAAATTGTTTATAAGTTGCTCTACAGAATACATATATAACTCTGCTTTAATTATTTTCATGGCTCTTGAACAGCTGAATAAGCCTGTAGAGTAGCCATTTGTAATTTCAAAATATTAAAATCAATCATCAAAACATTAATTAATAACAACAATTCGATTGTTTTTATTCAATATAAAATATTTATGCCATTATATAATTAGTTATATATTATATTTATTCTAAGAAGTTTAATTTCACTTTAAAGAACAAATAAACTTTTAATAATAATACACTTCAAAACTAGTAAAATTTGAATTTTAACTTGGTTATAATTTTTACGCACTATTGTCCAATGACAAACATTGTTATAAAGGGCTCTTTGATAGGTTAAACTGTTTACGTATTTACAGAAAAGCTTAACAAGAAGATAACTTATTGCACGCTATTGTAACGAAACAAATATTTACTTAACTTTATTTCATGTCGAAATTTGTGTTACGTCAAAACATTAAAATAACTTACGTCTACCTGCGGACATTTATAAAACAAAATGGGGGTACCTGAAGTGCCATGATATTTTCGTCTTCGTCATCGGAACATTCGCGCAACTCTAGCTTGGACTTGCGAGATTTACGTTTTGGAGTCTCATTCATTTTATAATTAAGTTCAATACAACAGAAATAACTTTAATACACACGTAACTTTCACACGACACGTTGATTATAAACGAACCAACTTTACGGACCATTTATAATTAATGAAACACACAAATATAACGATTAAGTCAAGTATTATTATTTGCGGTTATACACCGCAACCCATGCCTAAATAAAATGCTGTCTAATACCATTTGTAAAATAAATTAATAGAGTTAATAAACTTCATCTTTATGATTCGTCGGGTAGTATGCGAAATAGAAAGATCGTCATAGACAATGATATCATAGAGATGTGCTGATACACCATGCAGTACATAAACAAAAATTATATCGAGAAAACATATTATGTAGATGAGTTTTTTAAAGTACTATATATTTTATTACGATTAACATTATTTAGATTTAAAAATATATCAGTTAAAATAATATTGTACGTGTAATGCAAATAAATAACTTTTCTATGTAGATTCTAGTTTTTCAACAATTTTATTTCGAAATATTCATGTAATAATTGTAGTTTTTTTACAGTACAAAATTATAAAAGTAATAGTTAATAATATATTCACGAAGTAATAGATTCATAAATGTTTGCTTAGTGTTAATAAATTCTTTTCTTTTCAAAAAATAATAACATTTTCGATTTAAAAAAATTTATGGCTACAATTACTAAAACGTTTCTTCTTTTGATTACTTATTATTAGTTTTGAAGCAAAAAATTTTTTTTTATTTTCATATTAAACAGATAGCAGAAAGAAATAACAGAAACTTATCTTATTTTACATTTAAACTAAAAACTTTGTTAAAAATTTGTTGTAGAGGAAACATTTTGCCGTCTTTATAGAACAGCACAACACTATAGTTATAGTACATCACTACTTCGGTCATCATTCGACTTCCTCAATGTTAAATCTCTCAATTAAACCACGTTCGGCATACGTTTTTCTTTTATTCTAATAATATTATTAGAACAAAATTCGTAATAATTTCCTTTATGTAAAAATTTCTTTAAAATAATTTATCAAAATTCTGCTTTAATTAGTATCAAATTTTAAAATTACTTAATATATATAAGTTCATCAATTGCCGAAGATATTATAATGGTATTATTGTAAAGACTATTTATTCTTGTTTATATGGTAATCTTCTCCATATACCACGGACAGCTAAAAGGACAAATGAGTCCATCCTAAAAAAATTAAAATAACCACCAGTATTCCAACAAAGAGCCCTCAATTTTTTCGGGCAGCTCAAGCGTATTCCCTTTGGACTTCTCAGCCCTTTGGCTATGGTGTCATTTTGGAGAGACTAGCAGGCAGAAGTGCTCAATGAAGAGCTCCTTATACATCGATGGAAACTATGGGAACAGCGGTGGGTGGCAGTAAGCACCGTGCGGTCTACTATGAATATGACCGCACCACATGGAGACTTGATGACCTGGTCAAAATCCTAAGCAATGATGGAGGAATGAAGAAAAATATGTTAGACAAGTGTCATTAAATAATTAAAATTTAATTCCTATTGTTAAACTTTATATATATTTTTTATATATATGGTTTTTTCATAAACCTGGTATCACAATCGAAATTTTCATTTGTAGTCATTGTCAGGTTGTTATCCTTGAACACTATTACGTTTCGATTCTCTTTTATTAATAGAATTTCTATTTACTCTAGGAAGCAATAATTCACCTAATGGTAAATGATACGCTTGCATTATAATAGCGTGGCGTTAGATTGACAAATACTGCATTACAGCTGCTCATCGCCTAGGGATGCAATTTGATAAATCCAAATAATCTAGTCGACTTTTACTCAACTAAGCGACGAGACGATTAGGATGTTCACCTGATGGCAAGTAATACGCCTGCCGATAACGTGGCGCTAGTTAGGGTGGTATACAGTGCATAACATAGTGTTCGTCGCCTTGAGATAGAAGTCTCGTTACCTCAGTAATTTCACTAGCTAAAGCGCCCTTCAAACCGGAACAGCTTAATGAGTGTATTACTTACCATCAGATGAACGACATAATCGTTTCATCGCTCAATTGAAAAAAAAAAGCGACTTGCACAGTAGAAATGAGAACAGGGTTGTTACTTACGGGGGTGGTCTCGGAGGCTTTATCTAGTTCCTAAGAAAAAAACCTAAATGCCGTCCAGTAAACGAATAAATAAGGGCGTAGCACAAATAAAATACACCATTGTTGTTTTTTTTATTATTAATTTATTTATCAATATAATATGTATATAATGTATAACTTACAGCCTTACATGGCGTCATACGGTACCGTTAGGATGTTCGGAACCAGCGCGATGCCCACGCGTGGGCGTCGCGATAATACAATAAAACTTACACCTTCACAGTTTGTCCAACGGTGCGAACGACGCCCCACAAGCTTAAAAAAAAATCCGTATTCTTATTTATAATTTATACCAAAAGAATACAACTAAGTCATTATATCTAAATTTACCATACTACTCGCTCTATATTACAACAACCAAATTTTTTTTTATAATTGTTTTCTTTTTATATATATATATATATCGATATATATAAATCGGAAAATCGGACAAATGATCAACAAACGGAAACCGTTGCACAGCGTATACTAAATCACGGGATACCTCGTGTTCCATTTGGGATGCTGTCCACGGCCGATGTTCAGTATACGCTGTAAGTAACGTGAATACACGATCCCCATCTTTACACCACTTATAAAATAATAGCAAGATAATTATTATTTTTTGTTATATTTTTAATATTTTTTTTTTTCGTTTATTCAATTTACACTGTAAGTCTACACATTTTACGTTTCTTTTTAGCAGTGACCTCTTCCTTTGGCGTACGTACGAGAAAAAAAAAATTGCAACAATTTACGTAACTTAAAAAAAAAAAGTAAATAAAACTTAACAATAACTCTTCGTAAGACGTATCAGCAATGCCGCGCCCTGTCGCGTATTACAATTTCTCTTACTATTTTTTTTTAATCATCCGAAGGCAAACAATTTAGCCGTAAATCCAATTCAAAGAGATGCAATTATTAATGTTTATTTATTAATAAAGATTATTTGACAAATATAAATAATTGTAATAATGTATTGTTGCCATATTAACTATTGATGTGTTTAATTATCATTTTTTATTTATAAAAAGCGATAACACGAGCGAGACGGTTGCTTGATAGGCTCGCTTGTAACGTGTCGCATGTTGAGATGATATACACTGCAACACATTGTCCACTGCATTATTTGCAGTGTTATTTGGCGGCAAAGATAGACGTCGGCGTAGTTACCATAACCATCACTAAATATATCATTTAACACATACTAGTTAGTGCGTAGCTGTTATAATTTTTGGGTACATATAATAACGTATAACAATTATGTAACGCTATTTACAAGATAGCGGCTCACAAACATCACAAGATGGCGGCCTGTCGAACGTAGGGCGCGGCACCGCAGCAAGCTATCGATCGCTTCCTTGACACACAGCGGAACAATCTTTAATACATATATATATATAACAGTTTTTTTATTTTAAAAAAAATAGCCTGTTAGACGGGACGGTCCTAATAATATCATTATTTATTTAAGACACAGAAATCGTCAACCACCATTTATAAATATAATTGATATGATGAAAAAAAATTATCTACGGCTCTCGTTGATCTGGTACACCAGGCGCACATTAAGTCTCCCAGACAGCAGGTTAGAGAATATTTTAGACACCAGCTACCGTAAAGTTAACCATTACCGAAGGTCAATCATCAGATACACAACCGTGTAAATATTTTAATATGGACTTCTATAGATTTACCTTGATATTTCTTTAGGAAGCTATGACCAGGACGAAACTTTCACCTGACGGTATGTTATACGGCCATTAAAAAAATATGACGCGCTTTACAATGCGTCATACACTGCGCCAGATTTTGGTCCTCGAGACACACGAGATGTTACAACTCGTTACCATAGTAACTTGACTAGCTACAGCGCCCTTCAAACTTGGAACGCTTTAGTTGCTAAAAAGAAGCTTTGGTGGTTGCTGCCGAGACGGTCGCTGGTAACATATACGTACCACCACATCCAAACGAATACATAGTGAATCACATCAATATATACTTAGACAGATATTTCATGAAAAGAAGCCGATACCATAATATTATTTAAAGACGCCATTTTATATATATTTTAACCTAAAAAAAATTTAGATATTGTCCGATTCCTGTGTCGTATGTTTTAAGAAAAATCCAATTTATGAGTTTCTATTTTTTATATATATAAAAAAAAAAAAAACAATAATAGGAACTATTTTACACGCAATGTGATAGAAGCGGCGGTAAGCTGTGTCGAGAGTTTTTAAACCTAGTAGTTACGAAATAAAGACGCGCGGGTGACGCGCGGTTGTCAGTGTTGCCATATATATATATAGTTGTGCTTTGAAAAAAATAATCCCAAAGACGTATTTACAAATTTGGCGTTTAACTGTTAACCCTTTTTGGGGACCGAGAATTTCAGTTACAATATATTTTTTTTTATACACCTAAACTGTTGTTCACGTGTTAGTTTTTGGTGTTACCACATACAATAATTGTGAATATGCGACAAAATAGTATTTTTTTTATCGTCCAATATAATTATTAACTCATTATCGAAATTTTAGTTTTTTCTATATACATGACATAAACTGAAATTTCTATTTTTACTTTTAAATATAAATCGGCATAAGAAATTTTATTAATCCAACATGGAGCAGATATTTAGAAATTTCTAGACTTAAATTTATCATGCGTAATTTTAGGCACAATGGCGGTGTCTTAGAATCTGGTTTCAATCTGAACCATGAACTCGTGATGTGTGACGAACCTCATGACCGTAACATGTTTTTTTTTTATTCCTACCACATGTTAGTGTCGTAAATAAAACTCATTATCTATGTAACAGCATCACAAACGCGCGTCACTACAACGCTTATATAATTAAAAAAAAAGCATCCTTACGTACTAGAAAAAAAAAAGAGAACCATATCAACACACACATATATGTTTTTGTTATCATTTAGTGCATTATACAGATTTATTTTATCATTACAATTAAATTACATTAATTGTCCGAATCGATTCTTTTTTTTTTTTTTGCTATCCACCTTCTCGATGTGAGACGGCATCGGGTTCGGTATCGTCGATTCGAATAATCGATGTATCGGGGCTCATGTCGGTCGTACGAGGTTTTTAATTAAACTAAAACATTGAGCAAGTAAGCGATCCCAGCACAAAAATGATGTTAACCCGCATCGCATTTAGCGTATTAAGACAGGTTTTTTTTATAGCAACATTTAAAAAAAAAATCTTGCCAATATAACAATTGTAGTTTAACCGTGTTGAATGGATTATATTCTGTCTGTGGTACATACGTATTGAATATTTTGTTTTATTATATATATATAAGGTTTGATCTATTTAATCTTTCTATTTCATATTGTTGAACAATTAATTACATTTTTGTGAGATGGTGGATTTTTTTTTCTGTATTAATTTTGTATTATCATCTCCATATGCAAGCATTCGAATGTTATTTGTAATAATACATATTAATACTTGGCGAAGATTATTTAAAAGTACAAAAACGTAGAAACCTTCATTTCCGTCGTCAGTGCTTCTCGAAGTAGCGTAATTGCTTTAATAAGACCAAATGTCTGCTATATATGATTTTATAAATGTGTAAATAAAGTTGCCGAGTTTTAATAAAAAAAATTATTAAACACAGATTATAAATTTCAAATGGCTCCAACACGCTAAATGCGAAGCCGGTAATTGAAAACGTCATACCTAAAAAAAATAAACCTTCGTTAAATTTAAACATAACCCATAGTTTAACAGCGACGACCGTGGACCGTATGGACTGAGGGTAGTTGAAGATGTATTAATGTACCCTATATCATGTCATGCTAATGGAGTTTTGTGCAGTGTATGTATACTTATATTTCTGCTAACGATAATAAAAAAAAAATGTTAATTGTAATAGAGATATGTAAATAATGTGAATATAATCATGGGGATTTATTGTCAGAATATCAATTATACACACAAAATATATACAAGTCCAAATAATGTTCCCACATCTGGGACGAGGTTTGCGGAGACAAGGATATAAAAATCCAACCCATTGGCTATGTATTACTTTAATTTTTTTTTTAATTCAATTAGGCGACGAAACATACGGAACGTTCTCCTGACGGATAAGTGATCATCATTATCATTAGGTGTCCTCTTCAAACAAATATGAAGAGTAAGTATGATAAGTGATACTCGTCCATAACGTGGCGTTAGGATGATATGCACAGCACCACATCGTGGTCGCCGCCGGAGACATAACATGTTGAGTCGCGATACCCCCCAGTAATTACACTAGCTGAAGCGCTATTCTAACCGGAACACGGTAACCTTTGCACACTACTGTTTGTCGGCTGAAATAGGCGCAGCGGCGGTGACCACGTAGACGGTCTCCAGCAACGGAGACATTACCACCAGTGATTTTATAAGAAAATACAGCGTCCACAAAAGATTGCCATGCTTAACTTTCCGTTAGAATATTTACAGAATTGAAATGAAAAATTATACATTATCCGTGAAATGATATTATTTAGGCTTCACTTAACCAGACTCAGGGTAATGTTTGCATACTACTTACTCAGGAAAGGAAATAACCGCAGCCTTCATTTTTACATATATAGACTCTTCTGGAGACTTCCATGAATTGCCATTTAATTACAAAATAACTATTTACTAATAAAAATTAATGTTTGAGAATATTATATGAAATAACAAGATATTTCAAATAAAGACATAATATACTGTAGATAAAGAAATAAAGATTGGGATTTATTTTGTTTTAAGGTAGGGTAGTTGTAGAAAAAAACGGTGAATTTCAACAGTGTGCAAATGGTGCCGTGATCGAATTAGAAGTGGGCTGTGCGTAGTGAAACTATTACCAGTAACATTTTACATCTCAATGAGACGTGAACGTTGCGCAGTGTCATTATCTTACATCGATCATGTGGGTTGATGTATAATCATTAAGTGATATACACTTAATCAAGTCATATTACAGGTTTTAAGTCTAAACAATTAGAATCTTTTTTATTTATAATTTATGCTAGCGACTTGAATCTCCGATTATACAGCCACTAAAAAAAAATGTTTAATAAAATAAAAAAAAATTGTGTGATATATATATACATATATATATATATATATCCCTCAGTCCACAATCGCCGCTGAAATGTGCATTTAATTGATTTGTACAATTGGCAGTTTAATGTGAACATCCGAGAGGTGTGCAGCGGCCATACACGCTACGAGCTCCGCGACTTTATCACATAATGTCGCGTGTATGGCCGCCTCTATAAGTACTCCCACACGCGAACGGACAAAATTTCAATAATAAGTTTTACAACGTTTACAAACCTACCGAACATTACACAGTCTTTCATTATATATACTCGCATCACCCAATGTCCTCAATGAACATGTTAATATCATTCCGTTATAATAATAATTTAACACCACTGTACAGTTTTATAACAATATGGCGGCCAGTGCGCGCCGCGATGCGGAACCCATGAACGAATGGGTTGGGCTCCAAATAAACAGAGATCCGACTACTTGCACCAAAGTATGCTGTTGCATGCTGAATTTAAACTAAATGTCAAAGCGTTTCAACGAACAAAAAGTATACAATACAAATTAAATATTATTAATTAAAGAAAAAAAAAACAAATTCATTACTAGTGCCCATGACTTCGCGTTGGATGCGGTAATTTTTTTTTACAATGTCAAAAATATATATATAAATATATAATAGGCATATACTTACACTAGGGGGTCGATAAAGTCAAATGTTAGGGTTATTATGGACGCGAGGGCGGGGGGTCGATTGCCGCGCCACCTCTTATTGTCGATGCGTTAGGACTGAAACAAAAATAAAAAAAAAGTTATACACACACGCACACATGATCATTACAATCTATGGTCTTCAGTTCTTTTTTCGGTGAAACGACTAAGGGTGTTCACCTAATTGTGAGTGTAACGCCTGTTAACAACGTGGAGTTAGGTGGTTATAAACATCACCACAATGCACATGTCCAACAACATGTAAAGTCTCTTTCTTTGCGTACTGGTCCTCCGAACCGGAACACAGTAATGTTTCCATACTGCTGTTTGGAACGTGGCAAGGCTTTCAACAGCCCTGCACTATCTGTATTAGTATCATCATCATCATCAGTTGATAGACCCACAACTGGATATAGGGCCTGCCTCGGAAGAATCGTATCACAATATTTTTTTCTTACTGTGTACAACACATTGATAAGCATTCTATTTTCAAATATTGCAAGTAAATAAAGTAGATGCTCACTTTAGCTCGACACATCACAAGCCCGCATCCCCGCGCGTAGACAAAAACGAGCGGAGTGGTATAACTAAAACAAACAAAAAAACCAGCAAAACGAAACGCAGCTCGAGTCCCATCCCTCCCCCGCACTATGTGAATCAGTTCGTTTAAGTTTTTTTTTTATCTATATATATAAAATGCAATATCGCTATGTTTAAGTAGCACAGAGTCCGTCCGTCCATCAGTGAGTCTTCGCGAATGCGGGCGCCTTCATCTGGTTAGGAGCGTTGTCCTTCGCGTTGGGCGATGCTGTAACAACCAAGTTATCATTTTTAATCTGTATTGAATCTGAATGTTTATTAATTAAAAAAAAATACAGATTATATAATTATCTTTTTGAAGTCTAATTTCTGCTTGATTAAAAAATTATTCAGTAGTGGGGAGAAGGAAAAAGTCATGGTTGATGAATATCAGAGAATGGACTGGCATATCTGAGGTGTCCGCATTATTCTGCCGAACCAGAGACAGAAAGGACTGTACCACTCTGATCGCCAACCTTCACCAGTTGGAGATGCAGTTTAAGAAGAAAAAGGTCGGTCTTTATTGTCGAAGATTGTCTAGGTTGGTTCCATCGCAGCGTCTATATCTGCCGCCAATCAATAGCGTGTAAACAATACTGTTCCGGTTTAAAGGGCGCTCGGGCAACAAGTTTAATGCGTATCATCGTAACTGGCGCGACATTTTATAGGCGAGCGTATCACTCACCATCAGGTGAATACAGATTAACAATTTTTTTTAAAGATTCTTCAAGTAGATGATAAAAAAACTTATCTTACTTCCGTTTAATATAGTACGTAATAAAGAATACGATAGAGCAAAATTATAATGGCATTGTATAAGTTCAACTCGCCGATGAACGAGGAGACTCTTCTGGAGGTAACCAATATGGACGGAATGGAGAACATATTTTTAATTGTGAAAAGTAAGAAGGCAAGAGTCAGGAGCAAGCAAGAGCTCTATAGGAACAAGACCCAAGCATAATACTGGCTTAGTCTAATGTTACTTGTAAATTTCTTTACTAATTACATTACATTATTATTATTACATTGATTTTAAAAGGTTCTACTGGCCTCTTCCGTTTCGCAATCCAGCATCCCTCACACTTTTTATCCTAAGAGCTGCGTATATAATATTACAAAAACGACAATGTCCCTTTCAAACTATGTAAGATTTTCTTATCCGAGATTAATGTGGACGGTCTTGGTTGAAAGAATAAAAAAAAATCTCATCTCTATTAGAATGTAGTAATGAAATAAGCTCGAGTGAAGATGAGTTTAAGAGTTGTTAAATGAGGAAAATAATTGCTTGTCAAATAATTAATGTTTTAGAAATAATCTTCCTAAAGATGTACAGATATATTATTAATTTGATATAAATAAAATTAATTAATATACATTAAATATTTATGTGTTTAATTATGTATGAAATCAATTTATGTTAGAGGTAAGAAATTCGCCAATAGCGCTGCGAAATGCTTCGAGTTGCTGGAAACGGTAACGGTCTCAGGTGTTAATAGCACGTGTCAATATAAATACTTACGCCTTGGCCTGGCCCCGGCCACAACGCTCTGGGCGCCGCAGGATCCCGCCCTGCCTCTACTCGGAGCAGCGCCGCCCGAGCTACTCGCACCGCGGCTGTATACATCAGATATTCACAGATTCATTTCATTACTTAAATGACCGCCTTCAATATTACTAAGAATAAATGCTTAAAAAAAGGCCCACAAAATTTGCCCATGGCTGGGACTCAGCCTTCGCTCATAAGAGTTATGCCCATAATCCATCACGCCAAGTGCGAGTTGACGGATGTAGCTTGTTGTATATATCGTGTTTGTTATATGAACAAATCTGTCTTCACAATGTCGTTCAGTCTGTATATCCTTCTTCTTTACCACCACCTGGTTGAGAGTTACTTCAACGTTATTTAACGGTATCCGTGGCGCAGTGAATAAACGCTTGCTTGGTCCCAGGTTCGATTTCTAGATGTCACTCTGATATCGTAAATCTGCCACCGTAACATCATCACTGTCAGTATGAGTTATGAAGATTTTGCGTAAGCTTCACCATCCACAGCGTTGTCATGTTAACACTAAGTAAAATTGAGGTGGGTGTATCTAGTGCGCATGCGTACCTGTACGAAGCGGGCGCGTGGTGTGGCGCATACTGAGCGTGCGCGCGGTCGCTCTCTGATACCGAACGCGTGCGATCGTACGGACGAGCATGAGGACCACGCCCTGGTGCCGACGGGCCGTGTGCGGCAAGGAGCTCATTTAATTGGGGCTGCCGGATAAAAACAAAATTTCTATTTAATTGCATTTTTTTAATACTTATATATATATAAAAAAAACAGTGTTATTTATTGAAGTGAATAGCTCTCTTCATTCTCAACACAACTGAGACTTGATGATGTCACAAGGATAGAGTTATGGTCATTTATCTTCAATGCTGGCCAAGTGCAGATTGGTGAAAGTCACATATACATGAAAACTATTGTATTTGGAACAGGTCGGTTTCATCATGATGTTTCCCTTTATCCGAAAAGCTCAAGTTCAGTGGGGATCGAATCCACGCCCACTGGACACATAGAGCTAGCATCTTACAAACTCGACTATTACGGTATTTTTATTTATTATTAAATAATTAGAGAATAATTATTTCGTTGAGAAGTTAAGGAAACTTACAGCACATTTAAAGAATAGAGGCTCTGCAGTTTTTTTTTAAGGTTAATGGAAGCCAGTGTTCGGATTCGAAAAGACTAGTCGGTCATCGCAATAACAGTATGGCACTAGAAGTGTTCCATCCACACGTGACCGATAGGCATGTATGATCACGTCACACTGGACAAACTAGATTACCCGGAAATATCCTATGTAGACCATATCAACTCGTTTCAAATGGTAGTAATCTTACCTCTAGCACACGGAAGTCTTCAATCGACTTGAACTTAGCGAGGTAGCCCTGCAATTTGGGCTCCACTTGCAACGCGCCAGCGTGCTTGTAGTACTTGAGGAAGGCCCAGAATTTCTCCAACCCGTACAGTTGACCTGGAAGTTCGGATAAAATTTTGCTTTGAATATTTGCTCAATCATCATCATGAGACTTTACAGAAGTTTGAGAATTCTCGCCTACAGTTATCCTTTTAATGTGATGGTACTGAAGTTTGGTCAACTTTTTTATATCATAAAAAAAAATATTCGACGTAACGATGACTGCTGCAAGGACATTCACCCAATTGTAAGTGACACGCCTGTCCATTATCAAAATGGCGCAAATTACTATGATATCCACTTCACCATATTGTGCTTGTCGCCGCCTTGAGACAAAAAAATGGAACAGCTTAAAAAAACTTTCAATGAAATAGCGCTCACCATTCTCGTAGTCTGTAATGGTCTCCTGCTGGAAGTGCTGGTACAGTTCCGGCCTGAACTTGCGCTCCAGCCCGTACGAGTAGAATCGGAAGAGGCACTCGAGCCCATAGCGGAAACCGGCCGCAGCGTCTTCGTTGGCAAGCGTTCTGATTAACAAAGAAACATGATAAAAAAAAAATTATTCTACGAAGCGAAAAGATAAGCAGGCAGGACATTTACCTGATGGGAGGTGACAAGCTTGCCCAATGCAACTGTGTTTAGAACAGCTTTGAAGATGATATCTCGAATATTTGTTTATCATGAATGAAGATTGTATGCTCGTCGCCTTCACCACATCAGATGCAGTTAACTCTCGTTAAACCAGTAATCACTTCAGCGCCCTTTAAACCGGAACACAGTAACGTTTGCACTATTACTGTTTGGCGGCAGAAATAGTTGTTACGGTTGCAACTACCGTTCGTCGGCTAAGCCATTTAGCCTGAAGCAACAGAGACCTACTACCAGCAGAGTCCATTACTCATGTAGATGGATGTTAATAAACTAATGTCTGGTTTCCCCATCTTGGTGACCTTCCACATAGTAGAGTTCTCATGGAGCTACTACTGCAGTAACTGTATTACAATTGTTTGACTGGTACAGTAGCTAGTGGTATAGTTAGGTGAAAATGACTATGTGGTCATATCAATACAAACCTGAATTCATTGTACATGGTCCTGTTGAAATTGTCCCTCAAGAAGAATGACCAGAATCTGAACAGGGTGTTCATCTCTTGTGACTGGCCGATGCCCAGCTTCTTACGTTCTGTTGGTTGAAGATTTATTTAATAATAATATATATATGTGTATGTATGACAATGTGAAAGTGGATGTTATTGTATGATGATTTTTTTTTCTAGTTGTATATATTGTTTTTTTTTTTTCAAACCTCAAAAGGTTGGTTAGAATAGAACGCTTTAGTCTTATCTCCGCTTTTTAGTTAATTGAGATACGATTTTTTTTGTCTCTTTACTTTTATTTAATAAATAATTTAAAATTGCTGTAAATAATTACACTATGTAGATACGTTACCTTTCAAACAACGCGAATGGTATTTGTGGTAGGCCTGCTGCGTGAAATGGTTCTCGCGGAGTAGACCATGGCTTGGGTGGTGGAACGCGGGCAGCGCCTGCGGGACCGAGCCGCACGACGAGCCTAGCGTCGGAGATGTACCCAGCGACGACCTGCGCATCATCATATGGTATATAATTAAAAAAACATAATGACATTTGTATCTCATTGTTAGATGGTAGATATAGGTGCTACTGTGGTGGTCTATTTAGACCAGTGGTTCTCAACCGTTTTATTTTTTCATGGGACCCATGGACAAGTTATGGTGTTGGGGCTGCAATGGAATTAAGAAACAATTATACAGATTCATCGCATATATATGTTTATCAATTAGAAATATAACATGATATTCAAATTGGTTCAAAATAATGAACACTAGATAGGCCAAGCTCGACAAGCTGCAGGTTTAATATAGCTGATCTAGACCAGCTGTACTCAGGACAGCGGGACTTTTGTTATGACGTTGCGGCAGGCGACAGCATAGCTAACGCGCATTTGTAGGTCCCCTATAAAAAAGCATTTTTTAAAATCGCCAAGGTTAGCGCTTGACCACGATCCGACCTGATGTTAAGAGGTGCGCGATGTGGTCTGTGATGGGAAGGCGCATTAACCTAGTAACAGCCAATTCGCTCTTATTTTGAAGACATGTCTTTTTTGGACGGGAACACTGACGCCGTCAAGTTGTTCCACTCCATTTCTGTTCTCATTGAGGATCTGAACCTCATTGTTAACAAAGTAGGCATGTTCACAACATAATGATGGTGACTTGTCGTGCGTCTGCATCTGGTCGTCAGGTCGTGGATAGTGGATGGAGGAATTATGTCGTGTAATTCCATCGCACTTTCCAAAAACAATCCCATACAACACTGAGACCACCTGTATTAAGGACTGTGTTCTTGATCACCAACAAACTTCTGACCTCACCTCTTCACCGAGTCTAGGTTATACCACTGGATTAGACGGTCTACCCCCTTGAAATCAAATGAACCTCCATTATAAAATAATTGTATTATATTATCAAGCATCTAATTAAACTTAATCACAGTTTAAATTAATTTTATATAAAGACGGTTTCATGTGGGATACTCACCCGGTGCTGTGTGTCCTCGCGCGGTGCTCACGGATATCCATGATCCACCCGACGTGGTGCTCCACCGGCGGATTAAGGCTATGCCGGGTTTTGTGCTTGCGGCTGCTTCTGTCGAATGTTAATTGTGACATTATTTTTAAGAACAAGTTTCCATAGAAAATATGAAACGATTAATTGTGTTGTAAAAGTTTTTTTTTTAATTTCCTTAAAATTCAACTTTCACATGATAGTAAGTAATACACTTTTCAGTTCGGAATGAAAAAAAAATAATTTAAACGCCCAATGTTAGGATATATTCATATCAGGTTAAACGGGAACTAGTAAAGTGTAGACTAGTGATGGGCCAACTTATCACCAGTTTTTTTTTATTCTACATAATGAGACCTAAGAGATATTCTGATGGTATATATTAATTCGTTTGCTTATAACAATGGCACTAGTTATAATGGTATACACTGCACCACATTCTTACTCATAGACTTGAGGACATAATATAACATGTTAAGCATACCACTCTTCGTTGCTGCTGTGGTACTTACACGGTCTCCGGCATCAGAGACACTACCACCAGTAAGAACGTAATAGTACTCACATAACATCAGTCGCGTGAGGATCCTTGCTGGCTGCGTAGAAACGCGCTGTGCGTCGCGGCCGCTTCTTCTCAGGCTGCTCCTGCTGCTCCATCTAAACCACAAAGGGATTGAGGATAAATTAGAGAGGTTTTTTTCGACGAAGAGACGAGCGTGACATTCGTCTAACTGTAGATGATTAATTTGCGGTTCAGATGATATATACTACATTTTTCTCATCTTCAAACAAGATGTTAAGTCTTAATTTTTTTTTTAATTATTCCATTTTTTTTTTTTTTTTTTAGTATAGATAAGGCAAACGAGCAAGACGGGTCACCTGATGGTAAGTGATTCACCGCCGTCCACGTCACTAGCGACGCCAGTACGTTGCCTCCTCCTGCGTATTGTGGGTCAGGGCCTACTTTTACTGTTCATTTAACATCATCCTAATTTGTCTTATTTCTATACATTTTGTATCGTTCATTCTCTTCTTTCATTCTCTCTTATCTATCTTTCCCTACTTATCATACTCTATCCCAATTCCTTCTTCCATACCTCCCGCAAGTGAAGGCAGTCGCCTCGTCGATCCTCTAACAATCATCCCTTTTTTCATGTTTTCTGTTCTTTCTTCTTCCGCTTCTTCTTCTCCTTCTTTAATTATTTTATTTACTATTCCCTATTTTTACATAGCCAATTTTTATTTTGTTCCTACGACTCTTGGTTTTTCAGCTATTTCTCTGTATAGCATCGGCTAACACAATTTTTACAGAATTTTAAAAATATCTGGCGACTTTCGTCTTCACTCATCAGGGTAAGTCTTAATATTGTAGTAACTACACAATTGTTTAAATGTAACATGATGGTTCGACTACTGTGGGTTGGTTAGGTTACGTTACCATCTGCGGGCGTGGCGGAGGCGGCGGCGGTTCCGCCGGGTTCGCGTGCCGCTCGTTCGGCACCGCCGCTTCGAACTGGGACCGACTGATGACCGTCACAGTGCGGTACTGGGTCGCGCTGCCGCAAGACTGTAGGAGAAAAGCTTTCGATTAAAGTACTTAATTGAATTTTTTTATCAGCTTTAAATAACGGCATATTATTAATGCTCAAAGCCGTCCATAAAAGTGTCCAAATGAAGTTGAATAATAGTTCTATCATCTGCATTCAGCCCGTTAGAGGAAGCATGATGAGCCTGAAGAAGATAAGCAGTGGTACGTTCCTTACAGGCCAAAAAGCTCTGCAATACCCTGACTATATCCTAACTAAATATCGCTCAAGGTACTCCAAAGGTACACAGCTATGCTTTCAATATTGCTAAATTGGTTAGGTTAGTTTAAGTACAGATAAGCACAGAAATTTCCGGTGTGGTTTGCATACCGTAGGTGAAATCTGGTAACTACTATTTCTACTGCCAAACAGTAGTGTGAAGACTACTGCGTCCCGTTTTGAAGAGCGCTGAAGCCAGTGTAATTTTTAGATGAAGACAACATTTAATGTATCAGGCAACCAGCGGAATGTGATGCAATACATTTTAATCGTAACAAGCGCCACGTTAAGAGTGGGTCGTATCACTTACCATCAGGTGAACCTTCCGCTTGCCTGGTTGTTGACAAATTCTTGAAAGCCTAGTGACCATTTTGAATTATTTTTCCTGCGTCATGAGATGTTTTCACAAGCACATTTTGAAGGCATCTTATCTTTTCTTTATACCATTTACTAATGGAAGTGTCATAATTAAAAAAAAAAAATTGAAAACTAAGAGTTTAAACCAAACTGCACTTTAACCATAATATCGAGATGAAGTCTTAGGTTATCACCAATTTGAATGATTAACTTACCGAAGTATATTCTGAATCATTCCACAAGTCCTCTTCATAGCGCTTGAGCCCATCGGTGATCACCTACAAAGGTAATAGATTAAAATAAGCTACGGCATTATTCACATTAATAAAAACTTCAATGCCGTTTATCATGGACTGTACATCTTGACCGACTCCAGGAGCTTTAAATGAACCGTGCTAATTATTTTCTATAAAACCTTACCTGCTCCAAGTCCTGAGTGATTTTAGTCCTGGTGGTCCAGTCGCCCTGGCGGTCATGTCCGTCGTGTTTTAGCGGCCTCGCACCGGTTTGGGTAACAATCAGTAGCCGGCCCACATCGCGGTCCGTGAATTCAAAGTCTGACTCTTCATCGGACCTGCAGATATATTTATATTATTTTTATTTTATGGATCGCCGAGACCAGCGGGACCTTCAGCTGACGAATAGTGAAACGCCCGTTCATAGCAATGTGGGGCTAGTTAGGATGACACACATTGTACCACCACGTTGTGGTCGTCCCCTGAGACAAGATGATGATGAGTCTCTTTACCCCAACCTGCCTAGGCGGCCTCACAATAGGTTCCCGCCTTATCGTCGCGGAAGGGCTTAGTAACCGGGGACCGACACACGGTGAAGCGAAATGGAACCCACAAGCGGCCGCTCCAGGTTTGAACACCGGTTGGATAACTGGAGCTCACTGGAGCGGTCGGGGGCTGCAGGGGCGGCTCTATGCTGCCCTCTGCAGCCGAAGTTGAGTCGCGGAGGGACTACCTTCAGCGACTAACAACGGGTTCCGGCAGGCCCAACATCGGATCTGCCGCAGGGGACCAGGAGAGTTTTCTCTCCTGGCTTCCATGGCCTCTGGCCGACGGGTAAGGAGTAATCCGTTGCTCACGCGACTGCATAAAGCCAAGGAGGGGGCGCGCTGTATATTCCGACGTGCCTTTGCGGATGTGGAAAGGGAGGGTTTAGCCCTCCTTCTTGAGGTGGGGCTGCGCGCAAGCGGCCATCGCCGGCGGGGTCGCGGATAGTGCGAAAGCGTTCCTGTAACCCCGACATCAGATGACGAGGAAGAACATCGTGGGGGTTTTAGTCGGTGCAAGTCTTACATAACCTGTCCTTGCCCCCGCAAGGACGGCTATGCGCAGTCATTTCCTCCACATTAATAAAAAAAAAACCTACCTAGGCGTTCTCCGGCAACAGAAACCTACCACCAGTGATGTAAACTCTGATTACCCCAGTAATTTTACTATCGACAGCGCCTTTTAAATCGGAACATTACACACACGTACACTATGTGTATATATATATATTTAAAATGGAAAGGATATCCGCAATGAGAATCGAACCTACGCCTTTCCTTAAGTATCTCGCAGACGGTCCATAGTGATTCATATAAATCTATTGCAATACTTTACCATGCATCTGTGAATGTATTGTGCCTAGGAGGCGGTAGATCCAATTCCTCGTCTAATTGAAAGTGCAGCTCTTCACGGGGTTCTTCCTCTGGCGGTACGTTGCTGGTAGTTGTAGAGGTTCTCTCGCGGGAGCCGGCCTTTGTGCGCCTCTTCACCTGGAAGCGAGAACATTTAGTGTCATCTGAATCATGTCTTGGCATATATCACATTGTTTATGGTGTTACACTTAGTTATAACAAGAGTATTTTTACAAGCTACAACACCCTTTAAACTGGAACAAAGGGAGGGATGACAGTTCTTATTACTGGTATAGGTACATATAATTGTGTAAATAGCGTTGTATATATCGAATTTGCTAAAATACTTTCAATTACTATAATTTAAAAAATAGCTTTTTTTTTAATTTTTCTGTTGTATCAGATCAACAAGTTTGTTCATGAAATCATGTTGTTACCAGTAATTGGTGTATGTTTTTATATTAAACATACTGTAGAGATTACCGGTGACGTTCGCTATACCCGTATTGCGTAACCCATGATCTCTATTAATAGAGAGATTAGAGGCCTAAATTACGGGACTAAAACTAATCTAGTAAATTATTGCAGCCCTAGGAATAGAATTTACATTTCCAAGACACTGTCTCTCTTTTATTCCTGGATTGTAAAGGAACGGAAGATCAAACAAATCTCATCCAAAGATAGTGCTGAAATCTTGAGATATTTCAAGAGTCTCCGCTACCGCAGCGCCTATTGCAGCCGACACACAGTACTGTGCAAATATTGCTGTAGCTAGTAAAATTACTGGGGTAACGAGACTTAACATCTTATGTCAAGGAGACTACTAGCGCAATATGGTGCAGTGTCCCATAGATACGTATATCTAGCGCCACGTTATTATAGACATTACGCTTACCATCAGGTGAGCTTCCTGTTCGTTGAATAAATAGTTCATTTCATTAATCGGCGAGACCATTGAGATGTTCAGCTGGTTGTCGTCATGCTGATCCCATAACAATACTCCGCCAGGTAGTATTATACACAGTTCACCCCACATTATGTTCGTCATCTTGAAACGAGATGTCTCCTTGAAGCAGTGATTACACTAGCTACAACACCCTTCACATGGTAAAACGTTTGCCACACTAGTATTTGTCGCTGAGATAGTACCTAAGGTAACCGACAACAAAGACCTACAACCAGATATCCATCATCACTCCATCTCCGCCAAGCGTTAAGTCCTTTGTTCCACGACGTTTATCGTCATCACGAACTAATTATTGTTGATTTGCGATATTAATAACTATATATGTTTACCTCGGTCCAAACATCAGTGGGGGTCCTCTCAGAAGGCGGGCTTCCGCTGCCAGAACCGGATTTACTTCCTGCCCGTTTGTCATTCGTCGAGTCCTCTACAAACATTAAAAATAAATTTTCAAAAATTAATATATAAATATGTATATAGTATGCTGGATTGGGGCAGCATAGGACTGATCAGTAAGGAGGTAATTTTTGGTGGAAGCCTCTGTCCAGCAGTGGATTTTCATCGGCTGATGATGTCGATGATATATAGCTTTATCTCTTGTAGCTTCGTCATTCCATAGTAATTGATAAACATATAACACGGTGGTGTTCAGTCGCGAGCATTGGGATAGTGTGGTGGTAAATAGCTTGAATCCTCTCATATAAACTCCTGCCGACGAACGTCACGGGAAGCCGCTGAATACGGGCAACGCAGGACCGATCGATGTGGAGATCTTTGGGGGAGCCCTACGTCCAGCTGTGTACGTCTATATCGGCTGATGATGATGATGAACACAGTTGTGTACTCACCGGCGCGTCTCGCCTGGGGCACGAACTCCGGTACATCTGGGTTGAGATTGTCCCGTGGAACTGCTCGTGTTGTGCGAAACATCCTGCAAATTAATAATGTTAAATAATAAAAATAACGTATTGCCCCTAAGCGACGAGCATAATGTGGTGTTGTGTATATGATCCTAATCAGCATCAGATTGTTAGTATCATTTCCTATCAGACAAATATCTTAGATATCTCTCAGCTCTAAGTTCGGGAATAAATAAACTGGGCGCGGTGATGGTAATGCTTGTGTGGTACTGGCGCTGCACCCGCCGTCACCACCAGGCGACGGCGGAACGCCACGCCGGTACGTTGCTGTAGCACCAATCCGCAGTGACACTCGGCAGCACTGGAACCTCACCGAGTGTGGACATGTGGTGCAATTGCCAATGTATACATATTTATGACTACAGTTAAAATTTGAAATAAGCAATTTTTTGATATGTACTATAGGTGATATTCATCATCATCATCATCATCACAGTCCATAAATGTTCATAGTCTTCTAAAGATCTCTAAACCTATCGACACTGCGCCGTGTGCGGATTTTCACCAGATCAACGATCAACTTTATCGATTTGAAGTCCACTCGTCCTCAGACTAAAGTCGATAAGAGCTGGACGTTCACCTGATGGTACGTGATACGCCTGCTGATAACAACGTGGCGCAAGTTAGGATGATATACACTGCACTCGTCGTAAGACACATGAAATATTGGATCCCGTTACGCCGGTAATTACACTAGCTGGAGCGTCTTTCAAATCGGAATAAAGTAGTGTTTGTACACTACTGTCTGATAGTTGAAATAGACGCTCTACCTAGATCGTCTCCAGAAACAGAGACCTACCACCAGCTTTTAAAACGGTTGTCACTTGAGAACCTTACTACTACCAGGTGATATTTTTGTTTATCATCAATTTATTAAAGAGATAGGAAACATTCTTAGAATTAAGAAAAAAAATTATTATTTTAACATCACACACAGACTAAGTATGATATGTTCAGACATTACCTGGGTAAAGGAGGCGGAGGTACAGCACGTAGTAGACCGGAAACGGGCGCCACAAGCGGACCACCCATCGTCGCCAATGGAAATATGCCGACCATTTGCTTTTTGCGTCTGGGAATGTAAGAAAAGTATTTTCATCAGCAACAGGCTTACAATTAGCTTCAGTTCCAAGATGGTAAGTACCATGGTAATGATGGTAGGTCTCCGCTGCCGGAGACTGTGTAGCCACCGCCTGGGTGAGTAAACAGTAGTGTGCAAACGTTATTGTAAATGGCGCTGGACAGATTGATGTGGAGATTATTGGGGGAAGTCAGCCAGCAGTGGACGTCTATAACCTGATGATGATGATGATGACGGACGGCGTTAAAGCTAGTGAAATTACTATAGTAACTATGTCTAAGCGCCATGTTGTTTTAAGCAGGTCGTATCTTATATTTTTTATTTAATGAAGCGATGAGTTTTTTTTATTTATGTGTTTAACAAAATGCTAACGGGACGCACACCCCAAGTTCCGGCAACGGGGTAGTGTCGGACCCAACCGACTAAAAAGTTTCACACGATATTCCATTCACATCCGATAGTATGTTCTTCCGCACGATTAGATGAGTGTGACGTTCCACCGGATGTCAAGTGTCAAGATATTATACAGTGCACCACGTTGTACTCGTAGCTTTGAAACATAGGATGTTAAGTCTCATTACCCCAGGAATTTTACTAGCTACAGCACCCTTCAAACCGGAACAGAGTAATGTTTGCACGGTAATGTTTGGCAGGTAGTAGTAATAGGAGCTCCAGTGGTTCCCACCTACACCGTTTCCGGCAATAGAAACACTACCACCAGCATACTAGATCTTCACTGGTGAGAGGTTTCCGTTGCCGGAGACCAGTTAGGTCTCTGTCGACGAGTACAATGTGGTGCAGTGTATGTCGTCCTAACTAGCGCCACGTTGTTATGAGCAGGCGTATCACTGGTGAACATTTGGTTTGTGCTCACGCTACTTATGCACATTGGTGAGCATAGAAGGCTAGTGAAGGTCAGCACCAGCTGCTGCTGTCCTTTCACAACACATAAAATAACACTTACTTTTTCTCGCCCGACTTCTCATCAGCGACTTCGGACTGCAGCGGTGGATCATCCGAATCCGACGGCTTCTTTTCATCTGTCCGCTCTGTGATGTCATCTTTCTTATCTTCTTTACTTTCCTCTTTTTCCTCTTCAGCCTTCTTTTCTACTTGCTCATGTTTCAGCACATTTTGTTTCTCCTCCAGAGGCTTCCTATCCGGCGCCGTCTACGAAATAAGCCTCAATATATTTCTATATAAATATTGCATTCATAATATATACTATATGCACCATATGTATATAACTAATATGTCTGTGCGCGTGTGTTTGTGCATGTGTGTGTTTGTGTGTGCATGTGCGCGTGTGCGTGCGTGTTGTTGTGCGTGTGTGTGTGTGGGTGTGCGCGCGTGCGTGTGTGGGTGTGCGCGCGTGCGTGTGGGTGTGCGCGCGTGCGTGTGTGTGCGCGCGTGCGCGTGTGTGCTTATGTGCATGTGAATAAATATATAAGGTTTACAATGCAGCCGCGCTCCTAAAGGTGTTGCGACAATCCCTTGGTGTCGGTGCCCAACTTTCCATGATGTTTTTGACCACCTTCATAAAAAAAAAATGGTGTGTAAGGGGGTCCCAACCACTCACATGACCTAAGCCAAACTCACGTGCTCGTGATGCACCAAACTAATAACAAATAGGGCTCCGGCTTCCATTAACTCGCATTGAAGCAGCGTGGTGGGAAATTGATCAAATCATCTAAACGAGTGAAAGTAGCGGGAAGCCGCTGAATGCGCGCGGCGCAGGACCGATCGATGTGGCCACCTTTTAGGGGAGGCCTATGTCCAATAGTGGAACGTCTATCGGCTGATAATGATTACAATAATAAAAATGGCGCAAGGGCTAAGCGCTTGGTTTGCAGAACGGTGACCCCTCGTTCGATACCAGCTCACGTATTATGTAGTGTTTGTTTCTTAGGTTGTTTAAACACGCCTTTGAGCTATTATTTTTTTTTAATTCTACGAATCGTGCCAGACGATCACATGATGGTAAGCAACTGCCATAACGTGGTGCTAGTTAGGATTATTTACACTGCACTGTGCCCATCGTAAGACACTATACGTTAACTCGTTACCGTCATAATTTCAATATTTACGGCTCCCTTCAAACCGGAACACAGTAATGTTTGCACACTACAGTCTGTCGCTGCGGTAGTACGTGCCTAGACGGTCTCCGGCAAGAGAGACCTAACATCAGCAAATTTCAATGGTTGCGCGTAGCTCTCCAAGTAGAGGTGAACGACCCTTCGCAGTATAAAAACGGGTGGAGATGAAAAGCAGGCTTATATACGGCAGTGGATTGATTAAAGATTATGGTGATGATGATGATGTAGCAACGCGTATGAGCCGCATAGATCACAATGATGCAGGCGGTTCGGTTGCGCTGCGTTCATGTGCCCGCGCGGCGGTGCGTTCGTGTAGTGTGTGTACACGACCGACATAATTAACCACAGCGGTGTCGGATTAATCATAATAATATGAAAATGTCGGACAATGTCTAAACTACTAAAAATAGAAGGTATTGGCACTGCCGGGTTCCGATTTGAAAGGCGCTGTAGCTAGTGAAATTGCCGAGATGAAGAGACTCAATATTGATATCTCAAGACACATGGAAGTCTCGCTTGTTTCATCGCTTCAGCTCAACACCATGGTGTTAGGATAATTTACACTGCAACGCATCGTACACTTCGTGATATATATGTATGTTAATTCATTAAGTCTTATTATCTACAGCGCCCTTCAAACCGGAACACTTATATTCGCTACTTATATACTGGGGAGGCGGAACCCACTGGATGAGAGTGATACGGTACTGATAGATGTGAAGATCTTTGGGGGATGCCTATGTCCAGCAGTGGACGTCTATCGGCTGACGATGATGATGATGATGATATACTGCCTGTCGCTGCAATCAGCATGGTTATTAAAAAATATATATACTCCAGCTGCTAGTAAACTAACCTCAGTCTCAACGGTTGCTGGCTTAGCACCATCATCAACCTTCTCATAATCCTTCTCTACCTTCTCTTCTATGCTCGGCGCTTCTATTTTCTGCGCCTCCACCACCTTCATCTCCTCTCTAACTTCCACCGTCTTCACATCCCGCGTGTCCGAATCGTTTTTTAAATTTTCAACCTCGAGCTCGTGGCGTTTCTGTTGATCCTTAACATCATTGTTTTCGGTCTTCTCCACCTTTACGGCAGGCTGGTCGGTTTTTTCGTTCGCTCCCGCCGGTTCCGGTTTTTCGGTTTTCTCACCTTCGTCCGAGTTCGTTCCGGATGTTATGTCCAGTATTGGCCATTTGGTGGGTTCGAACGCTGTTCGTACCTGATGAAACAAATAAACATCAGACATATAAATACCGTATTATTTACCACCAAATTTGTTCTAAGAGGACTTTCGCAGCCTCTGTCCACGTGGACCTACCATGGGCTGGCGATGACAAAAACAACATTTCAATTTGTAAAACATGGCTGATATATTTGTCTGATATTATTTTATCCAACGAAGCAACGAGACGAGTGGAACTTTCATCTGATGGTAAGTGATACACGCGCTCCGTACATAACGTGACGCTAGTTAGGATGTTATACACTGTATCAAATTGTGCTCGTCGCATTGTACAACAAGGGATGTTGGGTCTCCTTACCCTAGTTATTAAATTAGCTACAGTGTCCTTGAAACCGGAATAGAGTAATACATAGACTCTTGTTCGTCGGCTGCAATAGGCGCTGCGGTAGTGGTACCTAGACTGTCTCCGGCAACAGAGCCGAAACTGGTCCAGTCTAGTATGCCGAATTTATTTATTTATAGTAAGCTCATTTTTTTTTAATAAAGTACCACTAGAATACCTGGAAAGACCGCAAACGATTATCTAGTATAGTAGTATTATAGTTACTAGGTATAGATATAGATAGGTCGGCAAATTTATTAGCCAAAGAGCCAAATAAGAACATTACAAAAATTAAAAAAAAATAGGAGCCAAATCTACTTGTTTAGTAAATTTTTATAACAATAAATTTCATACTTAACAAATATTTATTAATGCGAACAATGTGCTAGCATCTCCTTGGAATGTTTGAGTTAATATATTTCTTACTAAGTTTTTTTTTTAAATGAAGATATTGCGTCATCCATGGATATTTTTGCTAAAGGCGGATTAGAGGAGTCAGAGGCACGTGCGGCTCTGGAGCCGCACTTTGCCGACCACTGATATAGATAATAGAACTATACCAGTAGTAGTATAGTTCTACATAGTAACATAATCCTCAGTATATTTAGCATTCAGTAATCGTATGTATTATAATATTCTGGTTTGTCAGGTTAACAAGTAATATCTGTACCTTGAACCCGTTGATGAGCTGCAGCTTGTCGGAGTCGCGTATGGCGTCGAGCACGAGCTGCACGTCGGAGGTGAGCGCGCGCACGCGGTGGAACGACGCGATCAGCGTCACCGGAATCGTGCCGTCGGCGGCCATCTTGCGGCGCAGGAAAAAATCGCGCGCGAGGTTATCAGCGCTGAAGTAGTATTCGCTGGAAGCGGATGTGCATGCCCTTAGTGTTGAATTTCTTACAATATAACATTGAATAAATATATATATAGTATTATCTCTCAACGGTGTATGGCTCAGCGATGGCCCCTCCTCAGAGGTGTGTTCACACAGTGTAGAGAGGCACCGGTGAGTTCTATAAGAGATCCCGGAGCCTCTCCGAATACACTGATGCAGAGCACCGAGGTGATTTGAGTGAGTAAAACTCACACGTAACCCTGGCTTCCCTTCAGAAGCAGGTATCTTTTGAATATTTAAAAAAAAAAAAACGTATATGGTACCACAGCCAGAGCCACAGCAGAAAGCAAATATTACTGTGTTCTAGTTTGTAGGGGTAATACTGAAGATGGAATTATTGGAGTTGTTGTCGAGATGTTGGACAACAGCTTATGTCTTGAGACGACAAGCATTATCTAGTTGGTGTCCATCATCCTAACAGTATGTTATATACACTGCACCACATTGCGCTTGTCGTCTTGAGACATAACATATTTCATTACCGCAGTAATTGCAGTAGCTACAGCGCCTTTCTAACTGGAAAATAGTAATATTTGCACACTACTGTTTGGACGCTGCGATGGTGTCTATATATATATATATATATATATATATATGTGTACTCACATCTGCTTCTTGATTAGATCCTTGAGCGTGGTGTGGTCGAGGCCGAGCCCGTACGCCGGCGCCGCGTTGTAGTAGAAGGCCTGTGCGAGTGGAGCCACGTGCAGCGCGCCGTAGTGCAGCATCAGACCCTGTGCGACGCCCGCTTGAGCCACTCGCAACTGGACGGGAGAGGAGGAGGTTGGGGAACAGGCGGGGTTTCACGCTACCTTAACCGCGCCTCCGGTGCAATAAACACATTTCCCGCCACTCCACGAGGTAAAGCAAGGCAGCCAAGTTAATACGATGAGCACCACCTCACGCTCGTCCGTTTGGGACTTTAACATAATACTGACACAGATGTAACTTAGGTCACAAATTGGAGACTAAATGCCTGAATTAATATATGATAAATACATTTTTTTTATATTGATTTAAATA
Organism: Ornithoptera priamus; assembly: GCA_029034505.1. Classification (NCBI taxonomy): domain Eukaryota; kingdom Metazoa; phylum Arthropoda; class Insecta; order Lepidoptera; family Papilionidae; genus Ornithoptera; species Ornithoptera priamus. Next base: position 123,385 of record JARDWD010000587.1, on the reverse strand, counting down.
ATTTTATTTATATTGAACTGAATGCTGTCTAGATGTTTCGTAGGTCACAATTAAGCTGAGGAGGATAGTCTGCCTAGGATACTCCACTCACATGCTGACCTTATCAGTGATGTTATGACGGCAGGACCAGCCAGTTTTGGAAAAAAAAACCTGCCACCATCCAGACCGCCAGGAGGGTCTACATAAAAAACAGGCACTGCCGTAGAATAAGTGGTTAACCACTGCATCACGGATGCATGGACTGTGATGGATTACCGCCTCCGATAACTCAATTTAGGGATGGAATTTTATATAATCCATTCTCAGCTGATCTTTAAATGGCAGAAGTAATATCATTACCCAGTTTTGAGTGTATACGTGATGAGGCAACGAACCTCTGGATATCTGGTACATATATATATATATCCGTCATCTGGAGATCTTGAACGGTTAGGAGTTATAACGACTCTTACAGCTCATCTGATACTAGGCCTTTGATACAGCCTGTTTTTTTTTTAAAAAAAGTACTTTTTTTTTAATTTTTTGGTACTTTTAATTAACAATCATGACAGTCCCATCGTACCATATATAAACTCTATCTCCAAATGTGTACTACTTGGAGTATAGTTATCCAAAGGATTTTGTTATTGTCTGGATTTTTGCTTTCTGGTGAATGTATAGTCGAAGATGGGCTCAGGTCCGTTCTCCGACCACCTCGTATCGAAAACTGCGAGGTGATAACCGGCTTTGATGGAGGGTGTGCTTCGTGCACGCGTCACTTTCTAAATATATATATATATACAGGATGGCGCAAAAGTAATCCTCCAATCAGAAAATGCTATAAATTTTGCCTTGATGTAAAACATTAAAAGACCAAGTAAAAATAATCCACAAGAAGAATCAAAGTTTTTCATTTTTTTTTAAATTACAGCCAAAAAACATCGTAAGGTTATTTTTGCGCATGTTATATATATGTATATACAAAGTGGCACAAAAATAACCTTCCGATGTTTTTTGGCTATAATTAAAAAAAATAAAAATGAAAAACTTTGATTCCTCTTGTGGATTATTTTTATTTAGTATCTTAATTTTTTTACATCAAGGCAAAATTTATAGCATTTTCTGATAGGAGGATTACTTTTGCGCCACCACCCTGTATATATATATACTTTCCAGTCAACGACAAACATGGAGAATATGTAATGCATTTAAGATGTCATTTTTTTTTTAATTTTGTAGAATAATTACATTAGCATTAAGTCTACCAATTGTGACTAAATTCTAAGTAAATAACTTATTGTATATAATTAGTGTAAGATAACACCGGAGGCGCATAATTCTAGACATGCATGATAACGATATGACACTAAATTAAATGATAACCGCGAGACACCATTGACATAATGTGATACCCTCATAAAAGACCAATATGGGAAGCCATGAGCCGGATGCGGTGTGAAAAAAAAAATACCGTATTATTTTGAGCACCATATAAAGCATTATCATATATATATATATATATATATACCATTACCATATATATCAGATTTTTAATACCAATCAAGAGTCTTAACGTTAGTAGGAGACAAGGTCTCTGTTGCCGGAGACCGTAGCGCAGTGAGGTGTGGTGTCATGATCATCAGCCGATGAAAGTCTACAGCTGGATTTAAGCCTTCTTCAAAGATCTCCACATGGATCGGTGCCGCGTTGTTCGAATCCAGTGGGTTCACGCGATTCTCACCAGATCATCGGTCCACGTTGTGGGTGGTCTCCTGACACTAAGTATACGGGTATGCTGCCATTCAAGGACTTTACCTTACTGCTCCATCGGCCGGTCCTTCGAGCAATGGTGGCCTTCTTACTGCCACTTAAGTCTAGCAATTATTTGGGTTACCTCGGTGGCCTTAGTTCTTAGTGAGGTGCAGTATGTACCATCCTAACTACCGCCACGTTGTTTTGGACAGGTGCATCACTTACCATCAGGTGAACGTCCCGCTGTTCTCGTCGCTTTGTTTAAATAAAACAAAAAAGTTAGTGTCGTTTTTATCACGACCTAAGTGCAGAAGGCAATGTCCTATATGAACAAAAGCTGCTGTTCTTAGAACATGGCAGTTTCCCCATGATGTTCACTATCACCGGGAGCTTGGATACACTGAGAATCAAAAGAGAAACTGTAACAGTAAGGAGCGGATGAAAATCTTTCAAATAAAGCTATCACAGATTGAAGTTTGGCAAATTATATCGAGATATCGTATCGTATCGAGCAGGCGTATTACCTACCATCATGTGAACGTATCGCTGGTCCTGTCGCTTGGTCGAATGACGATTCTAGGTTAGTCTCCCTTTACTCATATCTATACCTAACACCTTCAAGATTTAAAATATTTGTTTTATAATTGACTTTAAAAATCATGCTTTAATAAAAAAATTAGTAATAAAATGGAGTAAACACCAACACCGTACCAACCTCCCCCAGTCGGAGAAGCTCCTTAAGAAATACCAACACCATATACCCATAATAAATGAAAGCTACAAGCAATGGTACTCAAAATTTGGTCCAAACGCAGTTCAATAAAGCCAGACCAGGGGTTGTTTTTTTGGGGGGTGGGGGAATCAGGGACTTAATTCGATATAGTAAACCCTTCTTTGTTTCATAAGAGTTTATATACCTCGTGTGATGCTTGTACGCAAATACCCGTTAAAAAGGGTTTGTCCCATTAATTATTTATTTTAATTTAATATAAAAAAAATACAATACTGTGAAACAAACCCAATAATTAATTAATAATTTTATTTATATATTATTATTATTAATAATTATATTATGGCTTCAGATATTGATCTTTTGAAAATATCTTCAAAACATTTTTTTGTTCGTCTTCAGTAGCCTCTCGTTAATAGATATTTTTAATGTATTTATTAAACGTAGTCCTTCGAGCCGGATAGAAACAATCGTACTCGGATATATGTAGGTCGTGAAATATTCATCGGTTTGTAACCATTTATGTTATACCTGCGGTAGGTCGTGGTGACCGAATTCGTGATGGTAGAGCGCGTGGTGCGGCGGCAGCGGGAGGGCGGAGGCCGGACGCGGTGCGGCCCTGCGACCGCCGCGGCCCCTCGTGGCCCCGCGACCCCTGTTCCCGATGCGTCCCCTAGCGTCTTCGCCATTCAGCGACACCGTATCTGGAGTAGAATTAAGTTAACTTTTAGATTCATAAAAGAGGGTTTCGGTCATGTTCCAGCGTTCCAGATCCTGACGGATATCCAGGAAGCGTCTGGTTAACCTCCAAAGCTACCGGCATGTAATATTTTCTCCGGTATTTTTAAATCGATTAAATCCTCCCGGGTTGGTTTTTTGGTGAGTAGGCGATTCAAGCTGTGACTCCTGAGGAGGACGTCATACACAAAAGCGGTCTTATGTAGACCCTCAACATAGACATGACCGCGCTGTCCGTCTGCTGTCAACTCTTTATATGCAAACACTACATTTTTCCATTTTGAATTGAATCCGATTTGAAGGGCGCTGTATCTATTGATGTTATTTCAATGAGTCCCATCAATATAGCAACCTCAGCTGTCTGATGAAGGTAGTAGGAAACCATTTGATGCGAACAGCACAAGACCGATGCAGAGGTCCATTCAGGGAAGCCTATCCTTTTTATATATATTCCTCGAAGCCACGGGACCAGCGACAACTTGACCTGATGGTAGGTGATACAGCTGGCCCATGACGTGACGCTAATTAGGATGATATACACTGCACCATATGCTCGTCGCTTTGAAACATGTTAGCTGACGTTACCGCAGTAATTTCACTAACTATAGCCACCTTTCAAACTGGAAGGCAGTAATGTTCAGACATTACTGTTTCGTGCTGTGGTGGTAACCTACAGAGATCTACTACCAGTAGATTGGTGGTATATATCTGCTACTACTCCATTGCTTCTCTCCATGTACTGTTGTATGTAATATATCTAATGAACACACCATTTTCTGGTCTTGGTGCATGAGGAGGTCCATGTTTATTGGGTCTCGCAGCCTTCACATCTATATCCAGCGGCACCCACTTGTGCTTGCCGGATTTGTTTCCTGCTTTTCCAGCACCTGAAATAGATACAAACAAATTTACTTTCACCATCACGTCTGAAGTATACTCTAATACTATTAGATTAAACATTAAAACAATTTGTTCTGAAATCACGCCACGTCCTTCAAACCAGAACATAGTACTGTTTGTCTACGATCACTGTGGAAACAGAGATCAGTACCCACCAGTGAAATCCACTTGTAGCCGTCTGTTCATCCAGCTCGACTTGGTAGATAAATGGCATACTCATGAAAGAAGCTTGAAGTCTCAGCATAGGGAACCAGTCCCCAGATCTGTGCCGATGACGTCCATTCACGTACTGACATCCTCATTTATGGTTACATTGAGTAGCGTAGCTTGATAGTTACATGGAAGCAGTTCAGCAGTTTGGAGTGGACATCTTTAGGAGAGGACTTTGTTCACCATTGGACGCCTATCGGCTGATGACCGATGATGATAAGGTGTACCTGTTGCTTTATTTCTATCTGTGTGCTTGTCATGATGTTTGTCGTTGTGGCCTTGGTGATTTTGCTGCGGCGGCTCCACCTTCTCCGGCCTGCCTTGGTGCTCCTCCAGCGGCTTTCGTTCCTGATCCTGTGAAGTGAATACGATGACTATTGATTTATTTGGGATTCGTGTGGCTAAGCGTGCGCGATACGGCTTGCTTAGGCGTGGTGCAGAGATACCGGTAATCGGAAGTCGAGGATGATCACCACAACCGGCGTATGATTGTCATCATGTGATATACCATTTCCTATCGTGTTCCTTATATTTGAAGGTTTTGACTACCTTTCTTTTTCGCCACCTCGTCTTATCTACAGCAGAACGTAGACTATAGAGTCGAGAGTTTGCTGGTCAGGCCTGACAACTTTGCCAGTAAGCAGCAGTTTTTCAACCTTATCTCCGTGATCCGACAATATCTGAAGTACTCCAGGATTCGCTTAAGGCAGATGGTGGAAAGCCGAAATTTTTCTCCAGCACATTACAAAAGCTTCAATCCTTTTACCATCTATGGATCTTAGAGCATACCATCTTAATCTCATAACGAAATGGAGAAGACAAATCAGGTGGAATTACCACCAGGTAAAAGAAAATTAAATACACACCGCGTTGCCGTTATGGTGAGCGGAGTCTACGTCGTGGGGTGGCGGTGTGGAGTGGCAGCGGGCGCTTCCAGCGGCAGCGCCTAGTGTCGGCCAGTCGCCGATATCTGTGAAGTCCGAAGCCTGTGGACAAAGACGCCGTTATATACTTTATCTCATCACGAGGTCAAACAAGGGACGAGGCAATCGAGACGGTCGTCTCATGGTAACCGATACGCCTGTGATATAACACAGCATCACATTGTGCTCGTCACCTTCAGACATAAGATGTAATTTCATGAGCTACAACGCCCTTCAATACACAGTGATATTTGCAGACTAATGTTTGGTAGCTGCTATGGTAACTACCCTTACCCACCCCCTGCTGGTCTCCGGCAACTGAGACCTACCACCAAAGATCACCGAATTCCATGATGGTTTGATACGATCGTTTCATACTAACGCCACCGGTGCGTTCGTAAATCTTTCCATCTATGGTGATCACCGAAAGTGTATCAGAGCTGACCCCACAAACCCTTATCGTCCCCTTAAAAGCAACCCATCATTGAAAGCCTTTAACAGAATGGAGCTAACTTAGGGTGATATATACAAGATAACATGCACGTCACTGCTATAATCACCCAACAATTTCACAGCGCCCTTCGAACCGGAACACAATAACGTACTACTATTACTCATCATTATCCTCCGTATATAAATGTTCTCCATCGTTGCATTACCCACCACCGATATTTTTTTTTAAATCAATATACGGTTTATTGTTTACACCTGCGCATCGTTCTCGACCCTGGCCCAGCTGCGTCTCGACTTGGACTTCCTCCTGGTGGTGACTCCGGCAGTCATGCTCGTTGATCACTTCACTCAACACTACCGTATATATAAACTTCACAGTCGGTGAGACATCACTGCTCACGTTTTACAGTTCAATCATTTTCCATTTAATGATTTCTCATAGTTTAGTTCAGTTTATTATGTATCTATAATAGAATTAAAAAAAAAATATGCCTTAATTTATTTAATTGTATCCTTTTGTTAGACAATCACGTGAAAACTAGTGAACGTATCGATCATCCGACATCCGACGCGGGATGACCTGCACAGATGATTACAGGATATTTACTTTTTGAATTTCATAAAACCTTCATACTGTTTGTATGATTAACTTTTATGAATATTATAGCGGTTGCTGTGGTAACGGTTGCTATGGTAACGCTTGCTATAGAAACTCCCTCGCGGTCCAATTTTACATAACGTCGCGGTGAACAGCTACTAATATATAAGTAAGATATTTGTACCGTTTTGAATCCTGCACTTGGCCAGCGCGGTAGATAAAGCCATTTACCATCAGGTGATCATACGAAGCGACGAGACGAGCGGGACGTTCACCTGACACTAGCTACGGCACCCTTCAAACCGGATCACAGTATGTCTGCACAGTACTGTCTGTCGGCTGCGATAGACGCTGCGGTGGTATTTATTACCCAGACGGTGTCCGTCAGTATAGACACTACCACCAGTAAGAACTACCTGTCCGTTATGTGAAAGGTGGTGAAACCACGACCAGCTCTGGACGGGAGGCACAAATGCCACCAGCATCCGCGTTCGGGAGACGGCGGTATTGTTAATAATGTTAATTAATACAATGCAAAAATCGATGACATTTAGAATATAACACCACGCGGAAGCGATGAGGAACCGGTTCCACGTCGGCGACGGAATATGAACCGACTTTACGACAGACATGGGGCGCGGGATACACATTTCGCCAGATCGAACTTATTTTAGCCGACTAACTAGAAAACGGGGTGCGTTAAAGCATATGGTCAAGGCTCTGGACGATCGGGACGTTCACCTGATGGTAAATGATACGCTTGTCTGTACCTTACCACTGGTTAGGATGATATATACTCCACCCGCATAACGCTAGTCGCTTCAGACGTATGATGTCGAGTCTCTTTACCCCAGTAATTACACTAGTTACAGCGTCCTTCAAACCGGATCACAGCAATGTCCGCACAGTACTGTGTGGAGGCTGCAATAGGCGCTGCGGTGGTACCTAGACGGTCTCCGGCAAAACAGAGACACTACCACCAGTGATAGCTATAGGTCCTTCAAACCGGATCACAGCAATGTCCGTACAGTACTGTGTGTCGGCTGCAATAGGCGCTGCGGTGGTACCTAGACGGTCTCCGGCAGCAGAGACACTACCACCAGTGATAGCTATAGGTCCTTCAAACCGGATCACAGCAATGTCCGCACAGTACTGTGTGTCGGCTGCAATAGGCGCTGCGGTGGTACCTAGACGGTCTCCGGCAACAGAGACACTACCACCAGTGATAGCTATAGGTCCTTCAAACCGGAACACAGCAATGTCCGCACAGTACTGTGTGTCGGCTGCAATAGACGCTGCGGTGGTACCTAGACGGTCTCCGGCAACAGAAACACTACCACCAGTGATAGCTATAGGTCCTTCAAACCGGAACACAGCAATGTCCGCACAGTACTGTGTGTCAGCTGCAATAGGCGCTGCGGTGGTACCTAGACGGTCTCCGACAACAGAGACACTACCACTAGTAATAACTACAGCGCCCTTCAAACCGGATCACAATAATGTCTGCACAGTACTATTGCCTCCGTCAACAGAGACATTACCCACTAATAAACGGAAGTACATAACCAATAAATTATACAGCTAATCTCCCTTACATTAATCATTAATAAGAAATCGCTTCTATAATTAATCAATATCGTTAATAATATTACGTATTTTGCATAAATATCGATTAAGTATATCCGACATTTTGTTGGTTTTTTTTTTTTAATTAGCTGTCAAATCCGGTCATTAGGCATTAAATCTATCACTCGTGTTTATTCGCGTGTTAAAAATGATATTAAATTATTATTATTAAAATCAATACATATTACAACGAAAAATTCTGTTATATCGTACAATACTGGAATGGTTTTTTTTTTTAATTTTATTAATCACTTCATAATAAGCTGTAATAAGGCTGGCTTATTGCTAATAAAGCATACAATATATGGCGAGTTTGAACAGGTGGTATATAAAATTGTGACATAATGACATATATTTATATATGTGTGTGTAAAGAAATCTGTTTATTCATACCTACATACATAAATTCCGCCTTGTCATATTTCTCTACCAATAAAGACTTTAAAGAAATTATTCATTTACCGAGATGATTTGAAAAAAAAAAAAAAATAACACGCGCACACACACAAACGCCGTAGCACCGCCGTTGCCACGCGCAAGTTATAACCTATCACAAAACAAACGTCCGATAGATGCACAAAAAAAAAAACAAAATGACAACTCAATAACACTGGCCGTCCATACGGATTCACATATAAAAACTTTTTGGTACGTTTTAGTTTTTTTTTTTTGTTCTTTAATTATTTCGCTTCACAGAGACGGCGCACGTTCGACGCCGCGCGGGAACATAACCTCAAAATGGAGCGCATGCGCCCGGAGTACGCGTGGCCCGCGCTCCGACCCGCCGATAGAGGCAGCATCATATCGAACGTTTAAAGATTGTCCCTTAAGAGAGCGTCAAATGAAAACTATTATTATTTCTGCACACCGTACATATATCGAGACTCTTGGACTTGAAGTCATAACCACAAATGACACGTTTACTGGTGTCATAGTCTCCGTCACAGGCGGTCTATTAATCGACGAACAGTACTATGCAAACATTAGTGAGTTCCTGTTTGAAGGATGTTTTAGCTAGTGTTATTACTTTAGTAATGAGACTTAACATTCTGCCACGAGGCCCCCGTCCAAACAAGCTCCACGTTGTTATGGGCGGGCGTATGACTTACCATCAGGTGAACGTCTCCCAATCGTTTCAGTCCTTCGTAAGAATTAAAAAAAAAAACACGGGCTTCAAAACTGAACCTAAACCCGCGCTGTTAAAGCAAGCCGATCAACCATCGCTATATGTGTAATTTTCATATGGCAATTAGACTAATTATAAAGAAAAAAAATCGCTATAGCTTTAATTTGAAAATACATATATAGCTATCATGACAATAAATTTATCTGCAATATGTTTTTTTTTTAATTATATAACTTTCATTGCCATAAACAATATTTTCTATCAATTCTCAAGTCACCGCCGTTTAAAAATGAACAAAATAAATAATATATATTTTCGTTAGTTTATGGTCACACTAGTGTCAGCCGTCTCGCTCGCACAGCCACGTACCAAGGCCGAGTTTCTCGCGCGATTCGCGATCGTGATATGGCCTTCGACAATAATAATTCACATTTTATATACAAATATATATATATATATATATATATGTATATATATATATATACATAAATACATATGTGAATAATATTGATGTTTCGCTGCATAGTACACACTTTCACTTTCGCGCCTTATAGAAGAAAGTCAAGGTTTAATTGAATACAAATAAAATGGTGGTAGTAAGTTGTCTGCCGCCGTCTAGGTGCCAACCGTCGTTCGAGTTTGAAAGGAGTTGTAGCCAGTGTAATTACTGGGGTAACGAGACTTAACATATGTATCAAGGCGACGAGAACAATGTGGTGTAGTGCGATGCATCTTAATCAGCGGCATGTTGCTGTGGGCATTTCAACGGCAACATGACCCTAGACTCGAAGACTAAAAAAAAAAAATTACTGTGTATATCATCTTAACCGTTGCATGCTTTCTTGGTATATGGTTTTATATATATATATATATATATATATATATATATATATATATAGATATATAGATTACTTCTCTTTCCCTTTTCACTTTCCCTACTGTCCATCTCTTAACCCTCCACCTCGTCCAATATCCTTTTACCTTTCTTCTACCATCATTTACCAAAGTTATATACCATGTAAGTATCACTGGTGGTAAATCTATGTTGTGCTGTCGTCGGATTTTTTTTTTATTAAGTTAAGAAGCGAGACGTTCACTTGATGTTAAGTGATACGCCTGCCAATAACGCGATAGTTAAGATGATATACAACAACGCCTTTTAAACCGGATCATGGTACCGTTCGGCGGTGGAATAAGGAGCTGCTGCAGTATGCACCTAGACAGTCTCCGGCAACAGAGATCTATCACAAAGGTATGGTAATTTCAGTTGTGTATATATATATATATCAATAGTGTGGATATTGTAGTTGAAGATAGTATATATATGCTGCATCCTTTTGTGTGGAGAATCGTGCACCAACATCAGTGATGATAAAGGATAAGGTGTTATGTATTGAGGTTAACCAGTATAGTTTCTAGATGGACCATATATATATATATACATACATATCATCACGATCAGCGTATAGACATTCACTGTTGAATAAAGGCCTCCTCCAAAGATCTCCACATCGATCGGTCCGTATATATAGTCTAAGTGTATAAACATTGCTGTGCTCCTGTTTGAAGGGCGCTGTAGCTAGTTTAATTTCTGAGGCAACGAGCCTTGACATCCCATCTCAAGGCGACGAGCGCGATTTGGTGCAGTAAAGTCGATTTTAACCGACATGATGTTATGGGCGAGCGTATCACTTACCATCAGGTGAACGCTTCGCTAGTCTCTTAATTGTATATAAAAAGGAGGGATGATCGCTAACTGATGAAGACATAAAAATCTATGTCTTTATATAGAAATGTATGCCCAGCAGTGGGCATATTAACCGTAGGAAAGAATTTTTAAAATATTTCTTTAGTTAATTATGTAGGTATAAAAAAATATATAATCGACAAGTTATCCTCATTAGTTTTAATAACAGCCGACACAAATAGTAGGGGATTTACAAACTCCCGTGGGGGACACCCCCCGCGTGGGAGTTTTACACGACTCATCGTCCGAAACGTATGTATACTACCAAAGAGAAATAAATCAATACTTGAATATGGAAAGCGCAGTTAGCTTACACTGTGATGAAACGGGTCTCGCGCATCAAGTCACGGGTCCCAAGCCAACCTCACCTGCTCCTGGTGCACACTGCTAATTAACGAGGGTCTGGTTCCCACCGACCCGCATTGGACCAGAATGATGTGGAACGGCTCGAATCTCCCCATATGAACCTCAAAACGTGGTGGATCTTTGGAGAAGGTCCATGTCCAGCAGTGGACATCTGTCGGCTGATGATTACAATGTTTAACCACCTCGAAGGGAGGGGAGGGGGTTTAGTTAAAAATCTCTACGTAAATCCGAGTATAATAAAAAAAAATCTCTGTTCCCGGAGTCTCTCTGTTGACGGAGACCGTATATGTAGGTACCACCGCAGCGCCTATTGCAGCCGACAAACATTAACGTGTTCCGGTTTGAAGGGCGCTGTAGTTATTGTAATTACTAATGTAAAGGGACTATCGTAAGTCTCAAGCGCAATGTGTTACAGTGTATAACATTGTAACTAGCACCACGTTGTTATGGTCTTGCGTATCACTTACCATCAGGTGATCGTACCGCTCGTCTCATTGCTTTGTGGAACAGAACAAAAACTGGCTACGGGCGAGATGTTCTCCTGCTGATAGCGATGATATAAGTAGATCGTTACTACGTTAATTTCACTAGCTACAGCATCCTACGAACCTGAATACAGAATTTGCACACTACTGGTTGCGGTCGGAAATGGGGGTGACAGTAGTGACCTTACCCAGATGGTCAGCGTCTCAGAGCGAGGAGTACAACACGGTGCTGTGTAAATCATCGTATCAATTACTATCAGGTGAACGTCTCTGGATAAATGAGCAAAATGGCAGCACGTTTTATCATCAATAGTCAAGTGTGACCCGCTGGCATAAATTGCTGATTGGCGGAACATTGACTATTAACTTGGTGACCAGCACCATTATCGAAAGACAAGAGTTATGATCTGATTAGTTACACGATTATTGTACATTGTGCTGAGGTAAAACTTAACTAGGTAACATTTAAAAATTTTCATCTGTTTATGTAAATGAGATTGACCTTGAATAGAATGATAACGATAAAAATAATAAGTAAAGAGCATAGGTTAAAGATTATTTTTAGTTTATATCCAAATTCATACCAAAATCAGGAGTTGTAAATGTAAACTGGTCGAGACTGTCATCATCATCATCAGATAGACGTCCACAGCTGGACATAGGCCTCCCCCAAAGATCTCCACATCGATCGGTTTTGCGCTGCCCGTGACCTTACAGTCGCCATATGTTCCGATACCGTCGGGCACTAGGGTCCGTTTTTTGAAGATTCATATGGCAAGAGCCTCGCCTAATAATGCTGGATGGTGGGATTCAGAGCCTCCTTGATTAACAGAGTGCACTACGAGTAGGTGAGGTTTGCTTTGGTCCCGTAACTTGTTGTGCGGAACTCCTTACACTCCACGTCGAGATTGTAATGAGCTTAATATCATCGTCACATTAGCCGTCATGAGTTAATAATTTGAGTGGAAATTTGCATCACACAAGTCTTGCAGAAATAGGTTAATTCCATCTGACAATAATTAAACGGACGAAATGATTGATAATTTACACGTAACACGTATGTTTTTTAATGTAAAACTTATATTCATTTAACACAGCACAAAATCCAACAAACACGTCACCAGACATCTCACCTGTACAAGCGGAACGAATTAACACTGTGTAATATATAATAAATTATTAAATAACAGTCGCCATTCTATTCATAGCGTTATTATCGCGATAATACTGACATAATAACATAGTGGCGTATATGCGCGGCGGATAGACACGACCTTGATGGCGCCAAATGTCCGACCCGCTTGTTACCGGTCGCGAGCGCGCATGCGCGCGGCGGCGTCGGTCTCTTATCTATGCTTACGAAAACTGGCGCGAGTACATCTGACATTTACCGATCGAGTATTAAGTATCATACTTGCAAAACACAAAAAAAACTACTAATATTAGGGTGCGATACTAGTTGTTAGAATACTTGAGTACATTAAATATTTTAAATACTTAGTATTTTTTGATATACGCCATACAAAACAATGTTTATTCATATTGTCTTATTAAAGCGTACTAATTTAGAAAGTTTCCCACGTTATTACTGGATGGAAATTAAGTTAATTAATTGCACTGGTGGTAAGGCTTTATTGCCAGGGACCGTTTAGATAGATACCAACCACCACAGCTCCCATTTCTGCGGACAAATAATAAAAACATTTCTGTGTTCCGGATTGAAGAAGGCTGTATAGCTAGTGAAATTTTGAGATAATGAGACTTAATATTTTTAAGGCGACGACCGCAATAAGTTGCGGTGTATAAAATCCTCATCAGCGCCACGTAGTTATGGACTGGCGTGTCATTTACTATCAGGTGTACGTCCTGCTGGTCTCGTTGCTGTATTAAATAAAAAAGAAGCCGATAAAAAATACTAACTCTTCGCTGTTCGTATTAGAATACTCGCAACCGACGAGCATGCATGAAGACGCTCATAAAAGTGGAGGAAGCGAGAGGGCTGTGCCAGGATTGTAGCAAGTGGAGAGAGGTGGTCTCTGCCTACGCCAGAGGGAACGAGGCATGATATATGTATGGTCGTATTATGAAGGTCGATGCGGTAGACCATTTCCTAATGCGCGGAACATCGGTTATGCGAAAAGCGGAAGTGCGGCCCGATCAAAACAAACATGGCGTCGCGCAGTTACTGAAGATTGGGAATACACGGAGTGAGACAAAACATGAAGCGCAAGACCGGACGCGATGGAGAATCACTGTCAACTTAAATCTCCGCATTGTCTTGCCAAACGGAAAGTGCTGCCCCCATTTTACCATCAATCTTACTTCCGCCTGTGTATATGCAGATGGTGTGCACTTTATTGTTGTCTACATCGGCCTGGTTTTCCAGGTGTTTGAACTCCAAGCCCATTTGCTCTGCCGGGTGGGGAAGCCTTGCAATATTCAGCCACGCGTTCCACTCGTATTTCCCTATCTTCAAATCTACCCGAGGTATACCTTTTTTGGCCTCATAGAGTGCAGCTGCCTCTCTCACTCTGAGGGTCCATTGGTAATAAACCAGAGTACTTGGTGCCCAGTTTAAGGATACCGTTTTGTACACTGACGATCTTTTGAGCAAACCCTCTTTGTACGTTTTTCAAATATTTTTGAACTCCATCTTGGTGGTGGCTGGAGACCAAGCGCTGGCTGCGTATGTTATGGTCGGTTCCACTGTGGCTGTGTATATGGTTCTTATGATCTCCAGGTAGGCCCCAACTGACTTTTGCTGTTTGGATATATTTATGGCTTTCGGGCCACATGCCGATTAAATGTTTAGCTTCCTGTGTGTACGCAACCCAAGCACTTTGATGTTCTCAGACCGATTTCTATCCCTCCCATTCTCAGAATTGGGGTGTCGTACTTCAGTTTAGGAGTGAAGAGCATTGCTTTGAATATAGGGGAGAGCAGAATTGGTCCGTGATTCTACATCCCGTGCTGTGGTGCCGTTAAACAGCAAGATAACGTCGTCAGGCTGGCGGTAGTATCGCATTTTTCCAGTCCTTTCAGAAGAGTCCAGAAGGAAGTTCCATAGTATGTGATCTCCAATGGAAATTTCGTGAAGGTTTTACCGCTATGTCTGACCGTTACCTTTCAGTCTTGTAACTGTCCATTTTGTCGAATATGGTTCACCAGATCATAGAGTCACCAGACCGTAGTCTCCTGTGCCCTTTTGAGGCATGAATCCGTATGGAGGAGTACTTATACCTGGGAGTAGGTCTCGTCGCTGGCAATAATTCTATCGATCTGTAGGATTTTGGAAGCTGTATAGTATAGTTGTCCTCACCAGGTTTCCTCAAAACTACTGCTACAGCTTCCTACCAGATAGTGGGGAAGTCTTCCAGTTCCAGACATTTGTTGATCAGAGAAAGGGAAAACACCACTACGTGGTGCTTTCTTCGGATTGAAACTTTCTACCACATTTTGGAGCTCGTGCATTGTGAATGGTGGAGTCCTTTCATTCACCACGTCGGTCCCTTTTCTTACACGCTGGTGGTATGGTGTATAGAGCTTCTGTTACTGGCTGACACCAAGAACAGTCGTTTGCAAGGGTTCGTAGCAGGAAGCCAAAGCCTCGTTTGTTGATTAGCAGGGTGCACCACGAGGAAGTGTGGTTGGATTAGGTCCCGTGAGTTGTTGTGCGGGATCCCTTACACCCCTATCTAATTATTCAATATAAAATATTAGAACCGAGTATTTATACTAGGTATGCAGCCTAAATACGTTTTATAATACTCGTGCAGGCATACCGTCGCGTTGCACAAAATGGTCACCTCAATGGTCGCGCATGCGTGAAATAATCAGTGAAGGATACGGAGCCGTGTTGACACCTCGCACCTTGATGGATGATGAGGAATTTACTTTCATCATCACTATCTTGAGGCTACTAGATAAAAACTAAGTTAATTAATATTTTTAATATAGAACCGGAGAACGTTTGGTACGCAGCTACTAGTACTATTCGAATATTACTGTGTTCCGGTTTGAAAGGCGCTGCAGCCAATCTGATTAATATGGTAACGAGACTTAACATGCCTCTTAAGGCGACGAGCGTAATGTGGTGCAGTGTATAACATCCTAACTAGAGCCATTTCTTTATTGGCGAGTGTATCACTTACTATCAGGTGATCGCCTCAATATCAGCGTTTCGTAAAAAAAAAAAATATGTAAAAACAATTGTATAACATGTGACGTCTTAAACAATTTCTCTTTATATAACATAAGCTTGTACCAAGCTCGTCCTTGATGAGGAACAGCAAAGGCGTGGAGCAGCCGCCGCATCACCCGTATTCAAACAGAGCAAAATAAACTGGATCGGTGTTTTACTAACAGAGCTTTCACTTGATATTAAGTGATTCCCACATAACGTGGCGCTAGTTCAGATGTTAGACCGATAAGATGTTAAGTATCGTTACCTCATTAATTATATTAGCTACAGCGCCCTTCAAACCGGAACACGGTAATGCCTGCACAGTACCGTTGCGGCGGTTACCTGAATAGACGGTCTCCGTCAGCAGAGACTATCACCACCAATTTTTTTTTATATGCTGGTTGCGAAATACAAAGGCATTATATACGAGTATCACTTCCGGGTTCGAATCCAGTATGGTGTTATATAAAAACCGGCATCTCTGTGTATCTCATGTGCTGCTGCTGAAACGGGTTTTTATCGGGCCAGTCGCAAGCGTCACTTGTTATTTGGTGTTTTATTATGTAAAAGTTAAAACGTGACACGACGTGGCGCTGATGATGATGACACTGCAGCCTCGTTACTGCAGGTATGCGGTCTTCCGCTATGTATATATATATAGCGGAAGAGCGTAAGAATAAAATACAGTATATATATAGAAACTTTCACCTGATGGTAAGTGATACGTATGCCCGTAACAACGTGGCGCTAGTTAGGATGATATACACTGCACTACACGTACAGGTTACCGAGCCTAAAAGATTGCTGGATTTAAGTGGTTGTGGGCAGGGCTCATTGGTCCAAGGATTGATGGCCGATGCGGCAGTAAGGTCCTCGAGTGACGCCGTGTACTGTTGGGAGGCTTTCCGCAAGGTGGACCCGATGATCTGGTGCGAGTCGCGGGAACCTACTGGATGCGAGCAACGGGAGATCGATCGGTGTGGAGATCTTTGGAGGATGTTTATGTGCAGCGGTGGACGTATATCGGCTGATGATGATGGCGCTGCACCACATAATATCGTTACTGCAGTGATTTCATTAGCGCACGCCCACTGTATATATATATATGTAATGAATATAGGTTTCGTTTGTTCGACAATCACGTGAGAACGAGTGAACGCACCGACACGGCAACACCAGCATCCGACGCGGAATGATCTGCAGATGATTACAGGATATTTATTTATCGAATTGCATAGATCCTTCATCGTTTTATTTCCAATCAACTTTTGCAAACATTTTCATTTGGTGTTACGCGGTTGCCATGGCAACGGTTGCTGTCGAAAGTCAATTGTGACGGCGGTCGCCTCTTAAGGAATATTTACGGGCAGCAAAGCGACCGGGGTACCAGCTAGTATACATATATATACAACAGCGGGCATTCACCTGATGTTAAGTGATACGCTCGCCCGTAACAACGTGGCGTTAGTATGTCATACTTTTGCACCGCATTATACTCCTCGCCTTGCGACGTACGATGTTGAGTCTCGTTACTCCAGTGATTACACTAGCTACAGCGCCCTTCAAACCGGAACACGGTAATGTTTACACACTACTGTTTGTCGCTGCGGTGGTGACTCGGTCTCCGGCAACAGAGACCTCTTTTTTTGTTTCGGGGAGGAAATCTTCGAAATATACCCTGCTTCTGGGGGTAAGTCAGGGTTATGTGAGATTTTTACTCACTAAAACCCCATCGGTGGTCTGCATCAGTGCATTCGGAGAGGCTTCGGGATCTCTTATAGAACTCACCGGTGTACTCTTTACACTTTCTATGAACACGTCTCTGAGGAGCTCAACCCTCCTAGGCTGACCCACACAGATTCGCGTGTTGAGCGATAAGGGCCCCCACCCTCAAGGCCCGCGAAACTCCTACACCCTTTCAGTCGCCATCTACTACAGGCAGGGATTACCTTAGTCTAATTCTTACTAGCCGGAGACTACAGGGTTGACGAGCTGGTGTGTCCATTACCACCGCCCGTCGTCTTCTCCGAGCGGAATCAACCCTCTCTCGATTCCGTTCGGCAGCCTCCTGTATCAATACGGCTTCACAGGAGACCAGCGCTGCACATGCACTCTGGCTCTTCATCGAACAGAGACCTACCACCGTATACCAGCATATCATTGATAGGGGTGTGTGTCCAGCACTTTATGCTGATCATGGATCACCAGTATATATACTATTATTTTTTTTTTTCATCCGTTCGCTTTTGTGATCATCTTCCAAATGTCGGAAGAGAATGCCTCGTGACGTCATTGTCCGCCATATTGTTTATCCGTTTCTGTTCTGTTTTTGCCTTATATCTTCGCAGTGAGGAAAAATGTTAAGTAAATAACATCCTGCTCATAGAGCACCTAGTACTGGTACCTAATACAAATACTAAGTACTGATGGTAGAATACTAAAACTATAAGTAAAGATGTATAGAACGGATGCAGAATAATTTATGAGCTTCAGATCATTTTCAGATAGGTGAGGAATGGAAGGGAGGGGTTGTGATGCAGAATTTTAGAAGAAAAGAAAGGTGTAAGAAGAGCAGAGAGTAAAAGATTAAAAGAAAGGTTAAGGCTCTGGACCCAGAGGAGCAATTAAAAAAAAATATACTGGTGGTAGGCTTGTTACCAGAGACCGTCCAGGTAGGTACCGTCACAGCGACATCCAACATTTTCATGTTCCGGTTTAAAGGGCGCTGTAGTTGTAACTACTGTGGGAACGAGACTTAAAGTCCTACGTCGCAAGGCGACGGATAACGTGGTGCAGTGTATATCATCCTAACTTAAGTCACCTTATTAAGCATATCACTTACTATCAGGTGAATGTCCCGATAGTCCCTACACTTGATTGTTTAAAGAAAAAGCTGCTATTTCTGCCGTCAAATAGTACTAACGTTATCATGTTCCGGTTTGAGGGGCGCTGTAGTTGATAATTACTGAGGGAATGATATTAGACATGTTACGTCTCAAGGCGATGAGTGAAACCTGGTGTTGTTGTGCCATTGTAACTACGGTCACGTTATGGGCAGGCGTGTCACTTAATATCAAGTGAACGTCTCGGTCGTCTCCTTAAGTAGATTATAGACACATTTTTTTTTTAATCTAACTTATGTTTAATATTAATTATTCCAACATAGATATGGTTTCGTAAGTTTACGTAAACGAGTTTAGAAAATATCACCAATGGGTCACTGGGGCCCGTGGAACCGGTACATGTGTATACTTTTGGACTTTTTTTTTTTAATTTTACTACACAGCAGTAAGAACGTGCGAGCGATGAATTATGTAAACCAACCGCGTCCGACCTCGTTGACGTCGGTGCTTACGGCGGGACGTTCACCTGATGTTAAGTGATACGCGCACTACATTAAGTCGCCTGAGACATATAGTAGTGTCCTTCAAACCGGAACATAGGAATGTTTGGTCGCTGTGGTGGTCGCTAGACGCTCCTCCGGCAACGGAGACTACCACCAGTATAATTTAAACCGACGGATGGAGGACGAGATCAATGTAAAGGAGAACTTTGGCTTATGTCCAGCAGTAGACATATCAATCATATAACAGATGTCCACTGCTGGACTTAGACCTCCCACAAAGCTGTCTACATCGATCAGTCCGACGCTGCTCTGATTCAAGTGCCTTTGCCAACGTCCGTTACAGTCAGCATGGTCTCCAGTACTGTTGGATACTAGGGGCCCTCATAGGGGTTCATATAGAGGATCTGGGCCATTTCCCACCACGCTGGCCCAAAACCGGTACTGGTCAAGAAACATACTGGTAGTAGGTATCTGTTGCCGGACAGTCTAGTTAGGGTAACCACCGCAGCGCCTGTTTCTGCCACCAAACAGTGTGCAAGTATTAATATGTTCTGGTTTGAAGGGCGCTGTAGTGTAGTTTCTTGGGGTCATCATCAGCGTATAGACGTCCACAGCTAGACGTAGGCTTTCTTCAAATATTCCGACACTGATCGGGTAGGGATTCATATAGAAGGATCTGGGCCGTTTCCCACCACGCTGTCCCAATGCGGGCTGGTAGGAGCCAGATCCTCGTTTGTTGATTAGCATGGTATATTTTTGTGCAACGACCAGTTGGACGTTCACCTGATGTTAAGTGATAATCTCGCCCTTAACAACGCGTAGCTAGTAAGGATGTCATAAACAACACTGCATTGTTTTAGCCTTAACGCCCTTTAAACCGGAACACCGTAACGTCCGCTGCACTAGCAGTATGTAATAAAACTATTCCCCTTTTCAAATCATCGAACAGAGTTCGAGTGCAATCGTATGGAATTGTAAGAGTGAACAACACGCATATATCCATCTCTTTCTAACACTCGAGAAATATATATGTTTGTCTCGCGGGTTTATTTAATAAATAATTCAAGAGGCTTGCGAAGGCAGGTGTGCGTTGATTTTAAAAATGGCTACCGCGGCACGTGGGGGGAAAAGAGTTCGTGTAGCTAGGGTTGTATAGTCAATTATTAATGACGGATAGACGGGGGCTACTTAATCGGTGGTAGTGTCTCTGTTGCCGGAGACCGTCTTGGTAACCACTGCAGTGAGAAACAGTACTATGATCCGGTTTGAAGGACACTGTAGCTAATGAAATTAAATAAAAAATTATATATACTTTTTTTTCCACCAATCCGCATTGGGCGATCGTGGTGGGAAATGGCCGAAATCCATCTATATGAACCCCTACAAATGACAACCCCTGATGCCATGCAAACAGCGCAGGACCGATCTTTGGGGGAGGCCTATATCCAGTAGTGGACGTCTATTGGCTTATGATGACGACACCAGCGGAACGTCCACCTCATGGTAGCGCCCATAACAACATGTCTCTCGTTAGGATTGACACTACACCACATTCTGCTCGTCATCATGAGATATAAGATGTATCAAGCGTAACCAAATTTACTTATTGATGTAAGCCATTTTACTGGTGATGTAAGCACTGTGGCTAGTAAGATTACCAGGATTGAGAGGCACCAAGTTACGTTCAGTGTTGTGATGAAATGTACTAGCTTTAAATAGATCTATGGTGCAGTTGTTGCCGCTTCGATTCCGGAGCCACATGTTGTTGACTTTGGTTAGTGGTCTTCAAACCTGCCTCTGTAACCACCGCCATCGTATTCTGCGCAGGCAGGATAAACCTTCTTAATGTCACTTAAAACCGCGTGAAATTGGGGTTGTTTTAAGACCGTAATAAAAATAGTTTCTATACATCATCAGAGGGATGCAAGGGATCCTGCGCAACTCACGGGACCTAAGCTTTCCTCACCTGCTCGTGGTGCACCCTGTTAATCAACAAACGAGGCTTTGGCTCCCACCAATCCAAATAGAGCCAACGTGATGGGAAATGGCTACATCCTCCTATATGAAACCCTTTAAACGAAAGTCGCTAGAAGCCGCTGAATGCGAGCAGCGCAGGACCTACCTACCGACCATCGGCTGATGATGATGACACGTCATCATTCCAACTTTCCAGCAGTCTCTTTTATTCAATGTGAAAAAATATATATATTTTATAATAATTTGTGACAGCCCTATAATTATAATATGTCGATAAAGGAGTTTTAACAAAACGAGGTCGATATGTAGATCGCCTTGACATATCTGAGATCCCGGTACCGGTGGGAGTTAGATATAATAACACTAGTATAATAACTAAGTATATTTACTGTTACAAGTAACCCTGACTTCCGTCCAGGAGAGGAGAATCGATACCGACCCTAAATCCCAACAGTAAATCATCATGGCTGTATATACTGATTATGAAGGGACCAAAAATAACATATAGTATACAGATTGCAAACTACTAAAAAAAAAGAGGGGTAAGTGTGAACAGCTGTTTTCGGTATGCCGGTGGACCGGCTTGGTTTGAAGCCAGGTCTATTTCGGTGCGAGGACCGCATTGTCACCAACTGATCCATAACGAAATAGATGTATGTACAATGCGTACGCCTAGTATTTCATCATCATCATCACCCGACAGACCTCTACTGCTGGACATAGGCCTCCCCAATGATCTCCATATCGATGGATCCTGCGCTGCTCGCATCAATCTCCTTCCCACAAACTTCACCCGATCGTCGAGGGGAATATTAGTATTACTACCTACCTAGTATTTACTTCTGTGTAAATACTTTCGAAACCTAGTACGAGTACTGCATTCATTGATATTTCGGATTGAAACCTCTTGAGAGGACAGTGCCGGATTGGGATTATACGAAAAGACAGAGACAACGATAAATGTATTTATAGAGCCAAAGCTGTTAGGGAATGAGCTGGTAAGTTTTTTTTTTTTTTTAGTTAGGCGACTAGACTAGCGTGCCTTTCACTTGATGGTAAGTGATACGCCCGCTCATAACAACGTAGCGCTAGTCGATGATCATCCTAACGCCTGAGATATAAGATGAGTCTCGATATCTCATTAATTACACTAGCTACAGCGCCTTTCAAACCGGAACACTAACGTTTGCACACTACTGTACATCGCTGCTGTGGTCCTAGCTTGGAATAAGCTAAACATCTATTGTCTGAAAGAAACGGACATGTGCAGTGTACATCATCCCATTAAGGAGATGTTACTGACAGGTGAATTATTTACCATCAGGTGAATGTAGAGCCTCGTCGCTTTGTACAAAAAATATAACCAATGTGCTGTAGTGAGAGGTGTATGTTCCGCTCAACATCCTACAGAACCCAAGTAAACCTCGCCTGCACATGGTGCATCCAGCTGGACAACAGACGAGGAGACAACCCACCCTTGGCCAGCATGGTAGGGTAAGACCCAATTCACCTCATGAATTCTCAGGAGATTCCTCATACGCTTGTGTTCAACAGTGGGCGCTATCTGGCTGTTAACGCAATGTGTTGCAGTGTATATCATCCTATATATCTTACCATCAGATGAACATCTCGTTCACCTCGTAGATTAAAAAGAAAACCCTCACCATAATTGAAATGGGGATAAAACCTGAATACAAACATCCGTACCTACACTTAAATAGACATATCGTCTGTATGTAAGTCTTCATTCCCAACAGTGGGAACTTTAAAGAGAACTATTTTATTGATCCCAAACATTGCTATGAATTGTATTATCTTAGTTTTTTTTTTAAATATAAAATGACGAGCGAGATATTCACCTGATAGTATACGACCCATAAAATCATAGCGCTAGTTAGGATGATATACACTGCATGACGTTGTTCTCATCGCCTTGAGACATACGGTGTGGAGTCTCGTTACCCAAGTGATTACACTAGCTGCAGCGCCCTTTAAACCGGAACACGGTTAAGTTTGCACAGCACTGCTTCTCGCTGCAGTGGTGGGTACCTAGACGGTCACCGGCAACAGAGACACTAACCCCACCAGTAAAAAAGTTTCACACTGCCCTAGCGTATATATATATATATTTATATATATATCGTGTTTAATGTCACCACACCCACATACAGATTTAAAAAAAAAAAACGGAAATAGATTTTGATGCAGAAGATGACATCGCTGTTTGGCAACATCGGAGTATAAACAAAGTAATTGGCACGTCCATACAAATTATATTAGCATTGTCACTGTTTCCCACAAGTGGGAACGTTCAGCTGGTAAGTGATACGCTTGCCCATAAAAACGAGGCGTTAGTTAGGATGATATACACTGCACCACACCGCTTCGGACATAAGACGTAATTCTCGTAACCAAAGTAATTACACTAGTTACAGCGCCCTTCAAACCGGAACACAGTAATGTTTATAAACTATTTGACACTGCAGTGTGGAGGATAATATATATTTATTCATTCTCATGATTTATAATAATAATTACACTTAATTTCCCACAGCTGGGACTCGGAGGTATTCTATAAGAGTCAAGGTCGTTAGTCCATCGCGCTCTTCATATCTTGTTGACGGATTGTCCATGACAGTTCCAATGTCAAAGCCGAGTGGGAATCGAACCTGTGACTCCTCAAGTTTGGCTGGTACCGACAACCACAGAACCTGAGTTATATAGGATCCGATGATAACCAAGTCGCCGCTTATCACAAAGCAGTAGTGTGCATATATTAAGTTTGATATACAACCAGGTAGGTATCACCGCAGCTCATATTGCAGCCGACAAATAGTTGTGTGCACACATTACCATGTTCCGATTCGAAGGGCGCTGGAGCTAGTGAAATGACTGGGGTAACGGGACTCGACATAAGTGTCAAGCAGACTAGCATAATATGATGCAGTGTATACTATCCTAACTAGAGTTACATTGTTATAGAAACGCGTGTCACTATCAGGTGACTAACCCTGTCTTCTCACCATTTCATTGGATTTAAAAAAAAATGGATTAGCACTGAACGTCACCACCCACATGTGAACATCCTCCAGTGGGAGAACAAAGAGTTTCATCTTTTCGTTCCTGATAAGATCTGCTCGGAGTTGGTGACATGATGCAGCGGCTTTCTCTTTCCGGTCGAAATATGAAGACAATGGTGGAAATGTCAGGAGGCATGAGTAAATGCCAAGTGGACTAAGTAGAGGATAAAGACCTTAGCCTTCACCTCCATATGGGTTATAGAGGGAGAAAGTTCTTGATAAGAACAGCAGAGTGGAACAACTTGAGACTAGTAATAAGCTGTTACTATACTAGTGCATTACCACCACCTCACCAGACAACACCAATTGTGATCGTAGGTCTAGCATTAACCTATTATATTTTTTTAATTTAATTGAACTATCAAACGTATCACTGATTAGGATCTATACACTGCACCTCATTGTACACAGTCCGATACTTACAATGTTAAGTCTCGTTACCGCAGTAATATCACTAGCTACAGCGTTCATTGAAAAGAGGACGATAGTATTTGCACACTACAGCCGCAGCAATAGTATCCTAGTCTCCAACAATAGCGACCTCAACCAGTAAAAAGTTTCATTATGAAAATATATACGGTATAGGACTAACGACGGAATTACCTTTGCAATAAAATTACATCAAATAAAAAAAAAAAAATATCACAACACGTATAGAAACATCAAACCATGAAAATTGCGCATTCCAGTCGTCGTCACCGGGGGCACAAGTTTTGCACCATACGACCTAATAAAACCACACAGACGGAACCCGTTTGATTGGTAGCAGTGAAAACACTTTAACAGATATTATTAAGCTGTTCTTTTTTGGAGATTATTTTTTTTTTAATTCTAAATCAAACGAAACGCGAACACGTCCGCCCCCGACGCCGGCCGACGCGATACTGAAGTAGTGTTGGGACGCGATGCGAAACGGCGCCGGTCGATTGAAAATAATGATGTCTTGTTAATTTTCTTTTTTTTAATGGCCAGTTTTAATATTAACTAGGTTTTTGTTTTATTTATCTATGAATAATAGTCTTCATTATAATCGTATTATATATTTGCAGAATTAAAGATAATTACTAATTAATTTAATTTTATGTATAAACAAGGTTGTTGTGCGGGAACTTTTACTGTTGCACTCACGGGATTTGAGCCAACCTCATCAGCTCTTGGTCTATCCTCTTCAACCAATCAACAAGAGACGTTCCTGATTTCCCTCAACCCGCATTGGGCTAGCGTGGTGGAATATGAGATTGAGTTGGGACT
The DNA here is from genome assembly GCA_029034505.1 of Ornithoptera priamus. Classification (NCBI taxonomy): domain Eukaryota; kingdom Metazoa; phylum Arthropoda; class Insecta; order Lepidoptera; family Papilionidae; genus Ornithoptera; species Ornithoptera priamus. Next base: position 97,915 of record JARDWD010000587.1, on the reverse strand, counting down.
TTGGGAAACCTATGTACAGCGGTGGACGTCTATAGATCGATAAGGATATAAGCAACAATTATCTCCCTTCCGTTTTTGTTAGTTCTCGAAATTTCTTAAATATTATAGTAAAGATTGTTATATTACTAGAAAGAATAAGGAAACTTTGCAATTATCCTTTAAATTTATGAAAATAATTGCATCCCAACAACTCCTTAACTAGGTCTGGTCCTAAACTGACCAAGGCGCAATTCGCAACAGTGGGAACATTAAAAGGGCAGATTAAAAAACTTGCCATCAGCTAAACATAAATTTAGCAAATACATTTTTTTTTCAAATATCGATTGAAAATAGTAACAAAAACCCGATTGAGATATCTGTGCCGGATTTTTGAGCTGGTGGTAGGTATTCTATTACCACCACCAAATTTTACTATGTTCCAGTTCGAGGAACGTTGTAGCTAATGAAATGACTATGATTTGAAGTTGTGCCATTTTTTTTTTGTTTCGAGGGAATAATCTTCGAAAGAGGCTCTACTTCTGAGGTGAAGTCAGGGTTATGCGAGATTCTTACTCACTAAAACCCCATCGGTGCTCTGCATCAGTGCATTCGGAGAGGCTTCGGAATCTCTCATAGAAAGCACCAGTGCCTCTCTACACTTTGTGCTTGCCGCACGTGTCTTAGAAAGAACCAAACCGTCCTGCGCACCATCGTTGAGGCCCACGCTATCCCACGCAGGTTCGTTTGTTGAGCGATTAGGGCATCCAACCTCAAGGCCCGCGAAACTTTTAGACACTTACCGTCACTTTCTGCAAGAGGTAGGGCTTACCTCAGTCCTATGCTTACTAGCCCAAGATTACATCACTATTGAGGTTGTATCTATCATTCTAATATCACATTCACATAGTGTCTCTGAATATAAAATATTTTCTACACCACAACCAAAACCCAAAATTCAACATGATAATGGCGCTTACAACACCCAGACACTTTGGAAGACCTAAGGAATCCACACATTCAATCATGACAACAATCAGTAGGGCTCCAGCCAGAGCACTAGCCAACAGGATACAAACTATCAGAGATATGGCAACGGTTGGTAAAAACGGTGGCAGTTTACACAGCAATCAGTACTTTATATAATAATTATGATTACCCACCACAAATTTTGTTATTAACAAATAAATTGATTGTGAAAACATCTTAACGTGTATTTAATTAACAGATATACTAATGGGTACGTTATTTTAATCTCCAGTAATTAACACTTTGCTTTTGTCAGTTTATTCTCATTGATGATAAATAAATGGATTAGTGGACAAACAAAAAAAATTGAAGAATTCGATTGGTTCCAACAGCTATTGAGGGTATGAGATATCCACCAACCTGCACTTGACCAGCGTAGTGTATTGGGTTTTCGCTTTATGTTAGACAAGGCCCAAGTCTCCGCAATGGGATTTTTTTGGATTATACTGGTTCTTTTAAAGTAAATGGCAATTGTTACGATTTCATCAGGGTCAGATCTCGTGGAACTACCATCAGCTGAATATAACTGGGATAATTACAGTGATGTTTATATACAGTGTAATTAATGTATCACGCATAACTCCAGGCCCCAAACCAACCTCACCTATTCGTGGTGCACTCTGCTAATTAACAAATGAGGTCTGGCTCCCACCAATTCGAATTGGGCCAGCGTGATGGGATATGGCCCAAATCCTCCTCATATGAACACCTACATACGACAGCTGCTAGTATCCAGCGGTACCGGAGGCCATGCTGACTGTATGTGGAGAACTTTGGGGGAGGCCTATGTGCAGCAGTAGACCTCTATCAGCTGATGATGATAATATAAAACAAGAATCGCAAGGATATAGGAAGGATCTTTGGGAGCCATTAGATACAGATCAAGAACGTGCTTTCTGGAATACATTACAAGAAACCTATGTCCAGCGGTGGACGGACGTCCATCGGTTGAAATGATGATGACGACGATACATAACGAAAAAGTCGCAGAGACTCATGCAAAAAGGTAGTGAAGGTCTTTGAAGGAGACATCTATGATACGTATCAAAGTTATGTATGATATAGTGATAATGAAGATCCTTTCAAAAGATCCTATCAAAGATTGCAGTTTTTTTTTTATTTCGTTATGAATTGCGCTAATTCTCGCAATTTCACGTTGAGTTGGAATTTAAGTTGAAGAACAGAACAAATTTCAAACATTTACAGGAGGACTTTCATGAGTTTTCTTTTTTTTTACTCAATTCCAGTTACGTGGCCACAGTGGAAGTGCGTTGCGAAACTTAACAATTCGTGAGCAACGGCGAAGACTTATAAAGGTAATACGAACCGTAAAATAAAATTTCGAAAGAATTCCACGTCAAAAGCCGGATATAGAATTAAAAAGAGAAACCTTTGAAAGGATCATTAACGCTAAAAAAAAATTAGAAATTAATTTAAGCAATCATTCATTTATATAACGGTGAATACTGAAGGGGAAAACGGAGGGTCATAATCAATACCCGCCCGCGCACCTCCCTTAGGGTTACCATATTGTGAACATCCTCAATGTTCCCTGCTCCCCGAAACTTATGCCGCAAGAAAAGTATCAAGACAAAGACACTCCAATGGCTAAGTTCGAGCTGGAAGATGACAGTGTCCATGATCCACCCTCAGAATATTTTCCTTTAGTAGAAGCTCAATCTCAGTGGGGATCGAACCCAAGTATCTTTCAGATGTATAACTAATAAGAACAGAATGACATGTTCTTAGCTATTTCATCATCATCGTCTTCTTCTTGCTAGACCTTGTCCCATCTTTACTTGGGATCGACCCTCCTGGTCATTCTTCAAAATATATCTCCTTTGTGTCATATTTCATCATCATGATGTAAATAAAAAAATATTGTTGTTATTTTGAGTATATTTTTTTTTATGGTATGTACCAGCATAATATATTCTCTGGTGGTAGTGTCTCTGTCGATCATCAAAGTAGGTACCAACGCAGCGCTTATTTCCGCTGCCAAACAGTAGAGTTCAAAGATCAGTGTGTTCCAGTTTGAAGGGTGCTATAGCTAGTGGAATTACTGAGGTAACATGATGATGAGCGCTATGTGGTGTATCAGGTGATCCGTACCGCCCGTCTCCTTAGTTAATTGAATAAAAAACATTCAAATCACTTCATCATCATCGGCCGATAGACGTTTACTACTGGATATTAGTCTCTCCGAAAGATCTCCACATTGATCGGTCCCGCGTTGTTCGCATCCAGTCTCTCGCGATTCTCATCAGATGATCAGTGCACCTTGTGGAAGGCCTTCCAATACTACGTCTACGGGGGCGGCACTCGAGGACCTTACTGCTCCACCAGTCGTCGGTGACTCCCCTACAAATCACATGCAACGCTGATAATCAGTATTGCGGATTCCCATGTAAACTGAACATAGACAAATTTTGTAAATATTCTATTTATTGTTTATATATTATTATATATAGTATATTGTAGAAAAAAATAGGTTTTTTTTATATACTATCACATACATCAATTTATTTAATATTGCACACTGATCAAAGGACTATCGGTCGATGGATGATTAAATTTATATTATATAAAGATCGCTGCAGAGATTATTCCGCCACATCCTCTTCTGTCAGTCGTATACTCCGAAACGGTGGCGGACTAGTACTTTGAATGGAATAAATAATTGATAAATTAAAATCGATGAAACTTTCGAGACATCGATATAGCGATGAACGGTAGCGGCGCATCACTAGGTGGCGGGGCGACGGCGGCGGCGGCGGCGGCGGCGGCGGCGGCGGCTCGGATACACACAACGCAAATACACGCTCCGCTCGGGCCCCGAGAGTCGTGCGACCGTAAAATGAGTTATTGTTGAACTCGTTCATACGGAACGGCGGACGGGTTGCTCGATCCCGCCGAAGGGGTCGCGGGTTCGACGCCGTCACACCATCACACTACTCGAAGATGTGATGGTATACAGTTCCCGAAAACCATCGATGATGGCTAAGTAAAAGAGTTTAATTTTTGATTCCTACTGGTGGCAGCGTCTCTGTTGCTGGAGGCCGTATAGTGCCAGCGCAGTGACTATTGCAGTTGACAAACAGTACTGTGCGGACATTGCTGTGATCCGGTTTGAAGGACCTATAGCTATTACTGGTGGTAGTGTCTCTGTTGCCGGAGTCCGTCTAGGTACCACCGCAGCGCCTATTGCAGCTGACAAACAATACTGTGAAAATATTGTTCCGGTATGAAGGGCGCTGTAGCTAGTGAAGTTGCTGGGGTAGCGAGACTTAACATCTTGTCTCCAGGCGACGAGTACAATTTAGTACAGTGTGTACTATCTTAACTAGCGTCACAGGGTTATGGGAGGGCGTATCACTTACCATCAGGTGAATGTCCCGCTAGTCTCGTCACTTCGTAACATAAAAAAAACACAGGCACAGCTTTACTACGATCCCAGCTGACCTTAAATGGTGATGTGGTCGGTGGTGGTAAAACATATTGCCTTAATCACTTCTTGAAAACCCAATTTTATCCAATAAAGCGAGGAGACGAGCATAACGTCCACCTGATGGTAAGCAATACGCCCGTCCATAACAACGTGGCGCCAGTTAGGATCCTCTACATTGCACCACGTTGTACTAACCTTGAAACATGATATACTGAGTCTCGTTACCAAAGCAATTCCATTAGCGACAACGCCCTTCAAACCGGAACATGGTAATGGTATGTACCAGTAAAGGTGTACCAGGTGTAGTGGCCAAGTTTTACAAGGAGCGCCATAGTTCGATCCCGACAGTAGAATTCGACGGTTTCAAACCTATAGCTGATGCTATATTCCCACAGCTGGGATTGTGGGCATTGAATAATTTTTCAATTATAACCTCCCGCTGTTGCGATATAATTTGTTCGATTTTTCGCACTGAATCGATTATCACACGGCGCGTACTGGTGTTTATATATATATACATATACATTGACACACACATACATGTATATACATATACATATATGTATGTGTGTGTGTGTGGATGTAGTTAAGATGTTCATACATCATGACAAAAACATCTTACCAGCTGACAGCCACAGAAAAACGTAATACTATGCGATAAGAAGCTAGTCTAGTCTTTTACATATATATATATATATATATAGCCCACTTTATGTTCCCACAGCTGGATCAACGGACCAGTCAGAGCCAAGGTTATCCACAAACCGTGGTGTCCATTAAAACTTCTCTCGCTACATGTCATCTTCCTCACGATCAGCTCAAGATCGATGGAAACCGAACCGGCGCCTTTTAAAGCTATATATCACTAGTCGCTCTACTGGTTACCCATGGCAACCGCCGTAATGCCAAATGGAAAATGTTCACATAAGTTAATTAGAAATAAATCGATGAAGGATCTGTGAAATTCAATAAATAAATATCGTGTTATCATCTGCAGATCATTCCGCGTCGGATGCTGGTGTTGCCGTTTAGGTACGTTCACTAGTTTTTACGTGATGAGCGAACAAACGAAACCCGTTTTCAATACATATATATATATGATTGTACGACTTTGAACACTTTGCAATTAATAGAAGTATTAATTTCTTCACTTGATTCCAAGTGACACGCCCGTACATTAAGTAGCGTTAGTTAGGAAGTTTACACTGTGCATTAGACTTACGATGTGAAATATGATTTTGCCTCAGTTATATCACAATACAGCAATGTATGTCTCAATACCTACTATGTATTGCTTCCTACATACCTTTTGGATGATCTTGACATTCTTCGGTGCTTTCACCACGGCTGGCTTCGGCGGCGGCGGCGGCGCGACGGGTTCTGTTAATAAATATACACTGCATTAATAACAAAGGTATACACTGAGATGACGTCAGCATATATTCCGTACTATATACAAAACCGGTGCTGGTTAAGAAAGATACTGGTGGTAGTGTCTCTGTTGTCGGAGACTGTCTATACACCACCGCAGTGCCTATTGCAGCCGACAGACAGTACTGTGCAACATATTACAGTGATCCGGCTTGAAGGGCGCTGTAGCTCAATAGCTAGTTTAAGTACTGGAGTCATCATCAGCAAATAGACATCCAGTGCTGGACGTAGACATTCTAAGATTCCCACATGGATAAGGCCGGGATTCATACGGATGGTAAGTGATACGCCCGTATCACTTACCATCAGGTGACCGTCCCGCCCGTTTCGTCGTTTAGTGAAATAAAAAAAAATACACTAATTCCAGATTTTTGTTATAATTCTATGAAGCGACGAGAGAAGTGGTATGTTCACCTGATGGTAAGTGATACGCCAGCCCATAATAACGTGGAGCTAGTTGAGATGTTATACACTGCACCATATTGTCCTCGTCGCTTTGAGAGATAAGATAATAACTCTCGTTACCCTAGTAATTTCAATGGGTGCGAGGGTTCCCGCATAACAACTCACGGGTCCCAAGGCAACCTCGTCAGCTCGTGGTGAACCCTCCTAATCAACAAACGAGGCTCTAGCTCCAACCAACTCGCATTGGGCTGGCGTGGTGAGAAATAGTCCAAATCCCTCATAGCAATCACTACCCGATGTGGGAACCTTCGGAGGAAGCTACAGCAAGAGCTACAGCGTCCTTAAAACCGGAGCAGAGTAATTTTTGCACATCTACTGATTGGTGGCAGAAATAGGAGCTGGAGTTATATATGTGATTGGTGAATCTTCGCAGCGACCAAACCTTAGTGTACAAATATTATCATGTTCCGGTTTGAAGGGCACTGTAGCTAGTGAAGTTGCTGGGGTCTTCCTAGGGTCGTTCCCTCGTGTCTGAGGATGTCTGCTTCCACCGGTTCCTGTCCAAGGGATTTCTTGCGACTGTGTAAAATTTAGAGGAGTCTGATCGGTCCATCTGGTTGGTGCAGGACAATCAAGTTATCCCAGACCATCACCGCCTCTGGAGTAATGACTGATTATATCTGAATGTGAAGGAAAAGTTTTGTAGTGCATACGATCCTAACCAGCATCAGATTGTTAGTATCATTTACTATCAGACAAATATCTTAGATATATCCCAGCTCCAAGTTCGGGAATAAATGAACTGGGCGTGGTGATGGTAATGCTTGTGGTGCTGACGCTGCACCCGCCGTCACCACCAGGCGACGGCGGAACGCCACGCCGGTACGTTGCTGTAGCACCAATCCGCAGTGACACTCTGCAGCACTGGAAGCTCACAGAGTGTGGACATATGGTGCAGAAGGTATCCTCATATAAAATCGAGACGAGCGGGACATTCACCTGATAGTAAGTGACACCACCCGCCCCATAAAAACGTGGCGCTACACACTGCGCCACATTATGCTCATAGCCTTGAAACATAGGATGTTAAGTTTCGTTATCCTAGTAATCTCACTTACTACAGCGTCCTTCGAACCGGAACACAGTAATGTTTGCACATGATTGTTTGGCGGCAGCAATAACAGCTGGAGTGGTGCATATGATTTGGTGTTAGTTCTATATACTGGAACCTCTCATGCTACCACCATTACTGTGATCCGGTTTGAAAGGCGCTGTGACAAACTATTGACAAAACGTAATTTATATGATGTAATACGATGCAGTGTATACCACCTAACATCACATAGTTATGAGGTAACCACCTTATTATTGTCATTATTAATATATTTACCTGGCGGCGGCTGAGCCCTGCCCTGCTGCTGCGGCTGCAGCGGCGTCCTCTTCTCTTCCATGAGAGACGGCGGCGCTGGTGGTGGGACCCCGGTGCTACCGCCGCGCACCTGCAACAACCACATCATTAACATCACAACTGTACCAACATGAAAGTGATGATAAGTATCCTAGCTTCGAGTTGATATAGGATAATGGGTAATTCCATGTGACCATGAGGATGACCTCATGGTCAATTCGTATTGTTCAATTTGTGAGAGGATGAGATGAATATACGGAGGTGACAAAGAGGAGAGACAGAGGGATAGAAGAGAGTGGGAGAGAAACGCGGTAAGAAAAAGAGAGGGGGGGAGAAACGGTGCGGGATAGGAGGTAAGAGAAGTTGAGAGGTGAAGGAAAGAGGAATGGAAGGAGAGTGATTGATTGAAGAATATTTTTAAAGATCCAAGTAGGAAAGAAGGAAAGAGAAATGTATAATAGTGTATTAAAAATTTCATTGTTACTCCCTCTCCCTCTCTATGTTCAAATATATTTATTCAATTAAGCTACGAGAGCAGTGAGACGCTCACCTGATGTTAAGTGATACGCGTGCTCATAGCGCTAGTTACGATGGTTAATCCAACACTACATTCAGCTCGTCGCCCAGCACTAGATATTGAGTGTCGTTACCCCAGTAACTATACTAGCTACAGCGCCCTTCAATCCGGAATAGTAATGTTTGCGAACAACTGTTTCGTGACAGTAATAGGCGGTCACTGGTAACAGAGTAAGAGAGAGATGCAGTATGGAGACTAATATTTATGGTGTGCGATGGAGATGTATGATCAATCATCAGCAGATAAACGTCCACCTCTGCACAGAGGATATCCAAAGATCTTCCATATCATATAGTGGAGAGTTGGGTTATTTGAGCCACACTGGCCCAATACGAGTTGGTGCGAGACAGAGCCTCGTCTGTTGATTAGCAGGGTGCACCACGAGGAGCTGGGTTGGCTTGGGTCCCGTAAGTGTTGTAGTAGAGAGAGTATATACCCAGTGTGGTCTTCTGTGAGGAGGTAATGCTGCAGAGGCTACTGAAAGGCAGCGAGAAATAAACACCTATCTCTCAATCCGCAAGCAGAGACCGAGGCTTCTAAGGAGGATATTTTACCCCTTCCAACCCTCATAATATAGACCCTGGTGGCGGATTTAGGGGTAATCTTTCACCAAATATGAAAGGCCTTGATGTTGGTGCGTGCGGTACTTCAGCCTAATACTTTTATAGGGGGTGGAGAACAGTAACTCCACCTCGAGACGTGGTCTTATCAAGGCCTCTCCCTGTCGGTTCCAGCCAAATACGTTGAGCGAGGGACCGTGGGGTTTCCAGCCGGTAAGAGTCCGGCATAACTCTTCTGTTGCCCCGAAGAGTTAGGTTAGGTTAGGTTATCCAATGCACCCCTCCAACGGGTTCTCGCCTTGTCGTGGCGGAGGGGTTTAGTAACCGTGGACGAGCACATGGAGAAGCTAAGCGGAACCCACCCGGCCGGCCCGCGGCGAAGGGCTGGCCCGAGGCAGCCGCTCCAGGTTCGAGCTCCGGAGGCCCACCAAGAGCTTACACGAGCGGCCGGGGGCCGCAGGGGCGGCTTTATGCTGCCCTAGCGGCCAGGCTGCGTGGGGCGGTTTCATACCGAGGTGGGGTCGTGGTTCAGTGCGCACCAGCTTTCCCGAAAACCTGCCATTTTGGCGATGAGGTGGAACATCTTGGGGGTTTTAGTCGGTGCAAGTCAGACATAACCCGTCCTCACCCCGCGAGGACGAGTATGCGTAGGCATTTCCCCCACGTTAAACAAAAAAAAAAGGTTACCCAATCCAGGAGTTCGACAAAAAAAAAAGGGAGAGTATATTACACAACGCTCTCCATCTCACACTCCCACGCAGCTTGAACCCGTATAAATACATTCACAGATGTCTCCATCGTTAAAACTCAATTTAAAAGATGGCGGAATGAGGAAGTGGTTATTTTTTTTTTATCTTCAATGTAAATTCAACTGAAGGTTGAAGTATACATCCAACGTAAACAAAGCATACGTAACAAACACCAACAACACGCAATAGGATTTTTTTTTTTAATTTTGTAGACATGGGCGCTTGACCATTCCACCTAACGGTAAGTGATATATGTAGTCTTTAATAGTAATCATACTGCTGGTGGTGTCTATTGCTGGAGACCGCCTGAATCACCGCAGCGATGAACATTGACGTGCTCCGGTTTCAAGGGCGCTGTACCTAGAGTAAATACCAGGGCAACGAGACAACATCTTATGTCTCAAGCGATGAGCAAAATGGGTTGCAATGTTTATCATCCTAACTGTTATGAGCGGGCGTATCACTTATCATTAGGTGAACGTCCTTATCATCTTATCGTATAATTAAAAAAAAAAGCACTTGTCTAACTGGTGGTAGTGTCTCTGCTGCTGGAGATCGTCTAGTTACCATCCATACTGTATGGAATTTATTCAACATAGCCATGACTAGCATGACCTTCACCTGATGGTAAGTGATACTCCTGCCCATAACATTCGCACTATTTATGATGATATAAATTGTACCACGTTGTGCTCGCTGCCTTGAGATATAAAATGTTTTATAGCGTTAATCCAGTAATTACATTAGCTACAACGCCCTTCAAACCGGAACACAAAAATTTTTCCACACTTTTGTCCCACACTTGTAAACAGTCTCCGACAACACCTACCATCAAGGAGGTTAGTCATTATCATTGGAGTCTCCTGGTAGATCAAGTTGGATTACGAACCTCAGCTACCACCACCAGTACCAGTACCAGTACCGTTACCTTCTACGAAGGAATTAATACTCACCAGCCTCTGGAGTCGCATTAGAGCCATGTTTAAGAGCAAGACACTTTTGAATGCACAAAAACTTATCCGAAGTTATCTTAAGTTTTATCGATCGCAATGCGGGCCCCTAAGCAAGAGGGTGGTACAAGCAATTTAATAAGCGGTAGCGATTTTCAGCTTACACCAAATTATTAACACAACTGGTGGTAGCTAAGTCATTATTGCTGGAGATCGTCTAGGTGAGTGTGCAAACATTGCTATGTTCCGGTTTGAAGGGCGCTGTAGTTAGTGTATTTACTGGGGTAACGAAACTCAACATCATATGTCACAAAGCGACCAGCATTGATGCAGTGTATAACTATCCTAACTAGCGCCACGTTGTTACGGGCGGGTGTATCACTTACCATCACGTGAACGTGTCGCTCGTCTTATAAAAAAAAACAATACAGCCATGTTTGTACATTACCGTTTGTGGTGGTGGTACTAAGACGGTCTCCGGCAGAGGCATTACCATCAGTCAGTTTATTGTACTTTTTGCCCTGTGGTCTCGGGCTGTTAAGACTAAGACTAAGATAAGCCCTACCTGTCGTAAAAGGCGACTAAAAAGGTTTTGGGTTCGTGAGCTTTGAAGGTGGAGGTCCTCATTGTCGAATAAGCGAGTCTGGGATGAAGGACAAATACTAGATGGTGCAGTATTTGTCATACCAAAGCCAGGGTGCCGAGGAGAACTACACCTCTCCTCGAGACATGCTTTAGGTGAAGTGCTGAGAGGAACTGGTGGATTCTATAGAAGATCCTGGCGCCTCTTGCAACGCTTTGAAAATGACCACTGAACAGGTTTTAGTGGGTAAAAATCCCACGTAATCTTAGAAGCAGGATATCAATTTCGAAGAATCCCCCCCCCCCCCCTAAACAACAGTCCAGTCATTTTACCTAAGCATCACCATTTAACACCAATCAAAATCCTGATTAAGCACTGACCTATTTTATATATATAAAAAAAAAAAATTGTAGCCAAACGCAAGTGAATCGCTTGTCTCATGGACACACCGCCGCAGACCAGCTTGACCGTGATCGGTGCGATGTAAATTCAAAATGGCGGACGATTTTTTTGAATCCGCCGCCCAATAATAACGCAACGGGGGTCGTTGACTTCGATGCGCACGCGACGTGCACTTAACTTGCCAATAGTTTGACTGGTAGCTGGAAAGTCAATTAAACGGGGGTATGGAAGACGAGGTTCCGTTCCCACTGTACTCGGAGCCTCCGAGGATGTGAAGAGGTCGTGAGGAAACCGTCCCGGCTACCGTGGCTGACAGCTTCAACTATATTCTTGTAAGGGAAGGCAGTCGCATCAGCTAGAAACATTAAGTAGGCTTTGTGGGTGGTGGAGTCCCAGAGCTGGGATTTTTGATTATCTTCGACTCTGTTTGTGGAAGGACGCTAAAAGTCCCAGGAATACAAAATTTAAGTAGGCTTCCTGAATATCCTTAAATCTGTTAAGTCAACCAGCACAATATGATGCAGTGTACAACATCCCAGTGTTACATTGTTATAAATAGGTGTATCTCTTCACATCAGGTGAACGTTCTGCTCGTCTCGTTAAGATGATATACACTGCATCATATTGTACTCGTCGCCTTAAGATATAAGATGTCTTGTTACTCTAGTACTGAAGCTACAGCGCCCTTCAAACTAGAAAATGTTAGTCTGTCGGCTGCAATAGGCGCTGCGGTGGTACCTAGACGGTCTGTAGCAACAGAGACACTGCCACCAGTGATAGCTATAGGTCCTTCAAACCGGATCACAGCAATGTCCGCACAGTACTGTGTGTCGGCTGCAATAGGCGCTGCGGCGGTACCTAGACGATCTCTGGCAACAGACACTACCACCAGTAATAGGTATTGGTCCTTCGAACCGGATCATAGTAATGTTTGAATAGTACTGTTCGTCGGCTGCGGCGGTACCTATACAGTCTCCGGCAACAGAGACCACCACCAGTAAAAGTAAAATTAAAAAAACTATCCCAATAAAGTTGTAGACACCGTATCGGATTTGTCAACATGTACAGTCAGCGTAATAGTTGCACCACGTATGTAACCTCGTGGTTTGTGGAACACATTACAAGAGACCTATGCCCAGCCGTGGACGTCGATCGGTAGTAACGATGACGTAACTATGCAACCTCTCACTCGGACTCGGGTTAAGAATAAATACAAATGGAAATAGATAAGAATGTATATTAACAAATAAGAGGGGTAAAAACTGTAATAAATAAATAAAGGATTCTTCTTCTTCTTTGTCTTAACCTCATGACTGGGGGACGTGACTATGGTGCGTTGTCCTGGCCACCATATAAAGGATTAGTACCACTTAATAAATAAAGTTGGAGGAGGAAGAAGAAGAAAGAATGCTACAGGGGATGATTTAATTTCAGGCCCTCCCCCCCTCCCAGAAATTATCAACAATGAAGAAGACGACGGTCCTCATAATCGAGAGAGGGATGATAGATGGAAACGGAATGCAGTATGATTGAGAACAGAAATGTGAAAGAAGAACAGAGTGAAAGATAAGAGTATAGGAATTCGAAATAAGAATTATATGTGATGGTAAATGCTAAGTGAATAAAAGGCCCTGACCCATAATACGCAGGGGTGAACGATTTAAAAAAAAAAAAACCTCTCACTCGCACATACATCGGTTAGAGAGGGAGGGATGTACGCAGCACGAGTCACCTTTATCGCGAATATCGTTGTATCGTCGGAATAGGGACCAAGGGTATGTTGACCATGGTTATCTTACACCAAATCTGATCAGCTAGGTGAGGTATGTGATATGTAGATACGGCGGCGGGATAACAGTGTGCTAACATCACCAGGTTCTAGTTTGAACTGGTACAGTAGTACAGCCTCTGTTGCTGGAGACCGTCTAGGTACCACCGCAGAGACTAACTTGAGACTTAATATGTTAAGTCTGATGGTGAAGAACAAAATGTAGTGCAGTGTATACCATCATCATTATCATCAGACAGACGTCCACTGCTGGACATATGCCTCCCTGAAAGATCTCCCCTTCGATCGGATCCCGCGCTGTCCGCAACCTTCATCAGATCGTCAGGCCACTTGGTGGGAGGCCTGTCAACACTACGTCAGTTATGAGGCTAGCAATCTTCGGGACTATATCAGAGTATTCTCATAATGAGTATATCATCATTACAAGAATTATACACGTACATAATAACTAGATACATCGCCCTTCAAACCGGATCGCATTGATATTTGCACGCAACGGTGGTATGTAGACGGTCTCCGGCAATCGAGACACTACCGCTATAGTTACATAGAAAAAAATTTTTCCTTGTTTTTTTTTTAATAGATAGTAATTAATCTAATTAAGCAAAGATATAGATTAGTAATCGCACTGAAATAGTAAAAAAAAAAAAAAAAATTACGCAAAAATTAAAGAGATATTTCAGCGGAGATAAGATTATGGATAACCTTGACTTACGTAATATGGATATATAACCTAAATAGATAATGAATCAATCTGTCATATATATATATATATATATATATATATATAGGGTACCACATAACTCACGGGACCCAAGCCAACCTCACCAGCTCGTGGTGCAGCTAATCAACAAACGAGGCTCTGGCTCCTGCTAATCAGCATTGAGCCAGCGTGGCTGGAAATGGCTCAAATGTCCCCATACGAACCTCTATAATAGACGACTCCTGTTGTCCGGCGATTCAGAAGACCACGGTGACTGTAAGGTTACGGGAAACCGTTGGATGCGGATGGCGCAGGAGCGCTCGATGTGGAGATCTTTGGAGGAGGCCCGTGTCCAGTAGTGGACGTCTGTCGGCTGATGATGATATATACACTACCTGTTCCCTGTCCGCTTTGCTGGCCGGAATATAAAATTGTATTTGAAATTTCGCAAATGACTTCACATAGCAACCGTTGCCATGGCAACCGCATAAAACCAAATGAAAATGATCACAAGTTAATTGGAAAGAAAACGATGAAGGATCTATGCAATTCAATAAATAAATATCCTATTATCATCTGCAGACCATTCCGCGTCGGATGCTGGTGTTGCCGTGTCGGTGCGTTCACTCGATTTTCACGTGATTCGACGAACACTCTTCAGTCGTGATCTCTGTTGGTCGGAGACCGTATAGGTAGGTACCACCGCAGCGACTATTGCAGTAGACAAACAGTACTCTGCAAACATTAGTGTTCCGGTTCGAAGGGCGCTGTAGCTAGCTAATTACTGCGGTAACTAACTCAACATCTCGTTTCAAGCGACGAGCGTGATGTGGTGCAGTTTATAGCATAGCGTCAGGTTATTATGGTCGGAGACCGTCTAGATCACTGTATAAACAGTGAATGGTCTGAAGCTATGATAGACCGGAAACCACGTCTAACCATCCTAATCATAGTAATTTTTTTTAACGTTTGCCTATATATATATATATATATGTGTGTGTGTATATATATATATATATATTACATAGGTATCAAACAGTTGGCAACTATTGCGATAATACAATGCAATATGTTGGCTATCGTTCTGGACTGATTAGTGATTAGTGACGGCCTTCGCAGGCCCGGTGATAAAGTTCCTGTGCGACAACGACACCGGTTACCAAGTGTCACTTTATCAAACCACTAGGAGAGCATATAGCATACACAGTATATCGGTATGATATACACTGCACCATACAAAGATGATAGCAGTAATAACTGTTGGTAGTGTCTCTGTTGCCGGAGACCGTCTAGTTTGGTATCACCGCAGCTTCTATTACTGCCGTTAAATCTGGTTTGAAGGGCGCTGTAGCTAGTGAAATTATGTTCAGCTCGTCGCTTTGTTGGATAAAAAAAAATACCAAAAAATATTTGCACGCTACTGCTTGTGGCTACAGTGGTACCTAGACCGGTATCCACCAGTATCGTATACTACCTAGTATATGTACGGGTACATATCAAATACTACCTAGTATTTGTCTATGATATCGAGTTACTCGTATACATGAAGAATAATCCCCAATGACTGATGAGGAGTTTGTATATAAAAGATTTAATTTTATACAATCTGTATAGGGTGTTAGGGTATCTAATGCTGGTGGTACTGACACTGCACTTGCCGTCATCCCCCAGAATTAGGGTATCTTTCGAATATTTCCCCCCAACACAAAAAAAAGGTCTGTGTTATCAGCGACCGTCTAAGTACCTTTCACAACGACCAAATAGTAATGTAGTTATAAATATTATCGTGTTCCGGTTTGAAGGGCATTATAGATAGAGAAATTACTGTGGTAATATGTATAAACATACATCTGAATGTGATAAAGAAAACATTTTGTAGTGTATATCATCTAAACTAGCGTCAGATTGTTAGTATCATTTACTATCGGACAAATATCTTAGATATATCTCAGCTCCAAGTTCGGGGATAAATGAACTTGGCGCGGTGATGGTAATGCTTGTGGTGCTGACGCTGCACCCGCCGTCACCACCAGGCGACGGCGGAACGCCACGCCGGTACGTTGCTGTAGCACCAATCCGCAGTGACACTCTGCAGCACTGGAAGCTCACAGAGTGTGGACATATGGTGCAGAAAGTATCCTAGAGTAGATGGAGGTAATATATAAAATAGACTCAAAAGGAATTTCCGGCAAATGGACAACTACCATCAGCAATATAGTATTCTTTTTTAATGCAATTTAGTGAGACCAGCAGGACGTTCACCTGATGGTAAGTGATACGCCCGCCCACAAAAACGTGACGCTAGTTAAGATGCACACAGCACATCATTACGCTCATCTCCTGAGACATAAGATGTTTAGTCTCGTTACTCCAGTAATTAAACTAGCTACAGCGCCCTACAAACCGGAACACAGTAATGTTTGTACACTACTGTTTAGCGGCAGGAACAGGCGCTATGGTTGTAGCCAACTAGACAGTCTCCAGCAACACACATACCACCAGTAGTTCACCAATAGTATATATCGAAGAAAGAATCCCCGAGATATTTTATATTTGACCTGATGGTAAACGCTTGCCCACAAAAACATGGTGGTAATTAGGATGGTATACACTACAACGCATTCTCCTCACCGTCTCGAGACATAAGGTGCTAAATATCGCAGTTATTACAATCTCACTAGTTACAGGTCCTACGAGCCGGATGAGGGTAACATTCGCACACTTATGATTGTTTGCCGGTGTAACCTAACCTAACCTAACCTAACCTATCTATACAGTCTCCGGCAACAGAGACTACCACCACCAGTAATTTTAAAACATCCGGTTCCACAGCTCCTCCGATCGAAGCGCGACTGTGTCGGTGCTTCTATTCTCTGATGATACTGACTGTCACAGCTCCCCTGATAGTGGAGTCGTGGAGCCAAGTCCACGGCCTGATGTGTAGGTGCTGTCCGTATCAAAAGTAACATTCCACTCGTATTGAAGAAATCGAACATACACACAACATGGACATCATCATCATCACAGCTGATAGATTCACTACTGGATATAGGCCTCCAGCAAACGTCGATCGGTTCTGCCAGCAGATTCCCGGGACCTTCACCTAATCCTCGGTCCACCTTATGGTGAGCCTGCCAACACTACGTCTACCGGTACGCGGGCGCAACTCGAGGATAAGGTCCTCATGCTGCCCCATCTGCCGTCAGTCCTTCGAGCAATGTACCCTGTCTACTGCTACCAAGTCTAGCAATGAGGTCTTCTGCAGATCTCATCATACCTGATTCCCTTTCAAAACTTCCAGCATAGCCTTCTCCAATGCCCTTTGAGTGACCTTGAGCCTATATATATATACTAGTCGGTTGTGATGGTCTCATCGAGATGTCGGCGGTGATGATGCAGCGTGTCCCGCTGTGTTTAGGAAGCTGTGGAGCTGCGTTTCGTAATCAGCTAACGTTTAACATTGGAGCAATGCCAGGGTCTATTCTCGACCGGCTGGCTCCGAGGTGCGCGCCACTCAACCTTTCCACGTTCGTCTGCAGTGTGTACAGTTTTGTTTTTGTTCTACGACCTGATTGGTTCGCTTGTAAAACGTGGCGCTGGTTAGGATGATGTACACTGCAATGCACTTGCATACTCCTCTGGCGCAGCGACCCAAAGCGAGTCTTCGTCTCCGACACGAGCGCCAGCGTTGTCTGTCTAACACTGCAACGCCCTGTATATTTTTTTTATATGATGATCATCATCAGGTGCCCTCCTCAGACTGAAGTTTGGTGATCAGATTTGGAAAACCTATTCGAACCTCGGCTATTCTTTTCAACTGATGGTATTTAAAACCGGTCCGCTCCTTTGTGTCGTCAAACCCATTTCTTGCGCCGTCTACCAGGTGCACGTTCTCCAGGATCAACCTTGGGAACTCATAAAGAGACCCTCGTCGAAGGTGTCCGAAATGCAACCTTTCTTTATATGACGGTTTTCATCAGCCCACATCTGCTGTTATCTCTATCAAGGACTTGAGCATTGGAGACAATATACGATGATAGCGTGACGCTTAGTTAGGATGATGTACACTGCAAGAGACTACTACTTTTTTTTTTATACGACGAAGGTACGAAATGTTCATCTTTTGATACATGATCCTCTAGGATGTGATGCAGTATACCAGCATCACATTCTCCTCTGCGCCTTAAGACATAAGATTATAATTTCACCAGTCGCAAGTCCTTCGAGCCGGATCACAGTAATATATACACACTCCTATTTGACTGCTGCGGTGGTAAGTAAACGAGACACTATCATCAGTAGGTTTGTTTGGTGTTATTGGACTTCAGAGAATGTTCGCTATGTGACTCTTATGTATGTCCAGCAGTGGGCATCTGTCAGCTGATGATAACGGAGCACGAATTGTATATACGCTTTTAATTGTGGACTTCCTTTTTATGGTCTGTTAAAAAAATTACCAAGACACCCGACCTTGGTGATAAGTGATGCCGATTTGAATAACAATATCGCTTTGCCTGCGGGATATATTATCTATATCGGGTGAACTCCAACCTTGGACTGTCCTGGTCAACGTCTCGGGCATCAGACGACAAGGTCTGGAATAAATTTACCTTAGATATTTATTTTCTCAATCGCCATTTTACTGATGGTAGGTTTCTGTTAATAGGAGTGTCAGGTACAACCCTGATAAACAGACGAGGTTCTGACCACACACCAACCTGCACTGGACCAGCGTGGTGATACTATGGCCCTGTTTTCCCTCAACTGGAATCATCGAGAAACCAATACCCAGCAGTAGGCGTCATCAGGCTGATACGAAGGTCTCTGTTGCCGGAGATCATCTAGGTTGGTACCACCGTAGCTTACTGTGTTCCGGTTTGAAGGGCGCTGTAGCTAATGTAATTACTGGGGTAAAGAGACACATCTTATATCTTAGACGAGCTCATTACGGTGCAGTGCATAACATCCTAACTAGCGCCACGTTATCAGCGGGCGTATCACTTACCATCAGGTGAGCGACTCGGTCGTTAAAATATATAACAATTTGGAAGTCTAAGCTTCGGCTTCTGATCGTGGAGTTGGTTATAGGTCTTTATAGAACAGGTCTGGATGGCTGCTGATGAATGTTCTGTTCCGTTCATCATCAACGATATATATATATGTACCATACCACTCACATTGTACTCCTCAACTTGAACATATATTTTTGTTCTCGTTACCGCAGTAATTTCAATAGCCACAGTAATGTTTGCACACTACTGTCCAGTCACCGCGGTGGTAACTAGACTGTGGATAACAACAGAGACTACCACCACTAAAATTACCAGAGTAACGGCATAACAGAAGTTACTTTATGATGTGCCGATAGCTCATCATTGGGTAACTGAAGTTCGGCGATCAGATTGAGAAATTCGATCCTGGGCTGTTTTTAACTGACGGTATTAAAACCAGCTCCACTCCTTTATAACGCCAAACTATCTCTTCAGCTGTCTACCAGATAACCGTATGCAGTATAAACATCCTAAGTTAACAAATATCAAGTTAAATATATAAAGGCACCGGATGACGGTGATGGTGCAATTCGTTTCGGTGAAAGTGATCTTTCGAGATTTTTTTTTTTAAAGCGACATTACGAAACGCCGCAACCCTGTTCCACATACCATCTATTACGTTGTGCTGGCCAAAAGGAAAGGCTCTTACGTCATATACACTACCACAAAGGAATTATCTATAAAAAAAAAATCTGATTCAAGTCTATAATATATTAATAATTCATAAACAAATATACGTGAGATAAAAAACACCAAGGTATGTTGGTGACAGGTGATCAGCGAAACGGCTGAACCGATTCCGGAACGGCTTTCACTGTTAGGTAGCTAAAGATATAGAGAATGATATAAGCCATCAGCTATTCACAAAAAGAATTAGGGTTCCGCATAATATACAGAAAACTTTGGAACAGTTTGATTATATCATCATCAGCCGACAGACGTCCACAACTGGACATAGGCCTTCCTCCAATATCTTCGCATCGATCGATCTTGCGCTTTCACCAGATCATCGGACCACATGCAGTACCTGCCAACACAGTCTTCCGGCACGCGGTCACCATTCGAGGACCTTGCTGCCTCATCGGCAGTCCTAATTAATTATATATACATACATATATAACGTCTGGTTCTCTATGGGGTAGGCAGAGACCACCTCTCTCCAGTTGTTCCGGTCCTGGCACACCTCTCTCCCTTCCTCCACTTTCATGACCGTCTTTTTATAAATTTAATCGACGAGACGAGCGGAACCTTCACCTGATGGTAAGTGGTAAACCTGACTATAACAATTTGATGCCAGTTAAAATGCTTCACCACACTGCGCTCCACGCCGAGACATACTAGACACAGCGCCCTTCAATCCGGAACACAGTAACATTTGCACACTTACCATTACATTTCTCATAATAAATGCTACCTAGACATACATATAATACTGTATTATCATATTTTATTACGTGGTGTCGTCATCATCATCAGAGGAATGTCCATCCTCCAATAATCTCCAGATCGATCGGGCTTGCGTTGCAGTCAAGGTGGCCTACGGTACCGCCGGGCAATAGGGGCCGTTCTTTGTAGGGGTTCATTTGGGGAGGATTTGAGCAACTTCCCACCACGCTCGCCCAATGCGGATTAGTGATTAGGAGACTGCACCACGAGCTGGTGATGTTAGCTTGGCTCCCGTGAGTTGTGCGGGAACCTTTACAGTGCAGTTTTATTTAACACTCACATGGTGGTGGAAAATATGATGGTAAAGGTAGTTTATAAGGAACCTGTTCATCTTCACTCACACTCGTGTTATACCGATCATCAAAATGCGAGTGTTGTGTAAACATCCTAACCTAACACTAAATAGCTATCATTAAGTAATCTTACTTCGGTCGGTCGCATCTGCTTTAAGTATACTCTGGAACATAATTTTTTTTATACCATGAAGCGATGAGACGGGTAAGATGTTCACCTGATGGTAAGTGATACGCTTACCATATGTGACACACAGAACGATATACACTGCACTATATTGCGCTCGTCGCTTTAAAACCAGATTTTATGTTACAGCGCCCTTCAAACCGGACTCCGTCAACGGTGACACTGCGACCAGTAATGATGGAAAGATATCCGCAGTGTAGATAAGGACATTTACACTATCGCTCGAACAATCCGTTATGGCGGCCATTTTATCAATACGAGCGCGTTACGAAAGCGATGATAAAAATTCGTCCGATCGCTGCATAACCTCAAAACGACCACGTGCTGTCATGCAAACCAGGAACATTAACATACATCATCATCATCATCATCATCATCATCAGCAGCAGCATCAGATAGATGCCCACAGCTGGACACCGCCCTCCCGCAAAGATCACATATATATTAATTATAATACAAATATTTTTCGAACGTGTGAATGGGGTTTTATGAAAATACATATACTAATTGAGGTTTACTGGTGATAGGTCTCTACTATCGGAGACCTAGGTACCACTGCAGCGCTGATTGCAGCCGACAAACACTGTTCCGGTTTTAAGGGCGCTGTAGCTCCTGGGGTAAGGAAGAGCGCAATGAATGTCCATCTTGATTAGCGCTTATCAGGTGAACCTCTCGCTCATTTCGTCGCTTAATTGTCCGTCTCCTTATACACTGATGGTGCCACAAATAGGAACCGCTGATGGTCATCCTCAGCAAGTTGTAAAGGGAACAAGTACTTCACACAAAACAATCCGAAGATCTAAATATAAGGACTTACACTTAGTAATGGACAATGATATTCGGATGGTGATATAAGTATGCGGAGTAACTTCATAATAAACACCATAAAATTAACGGAGCCAGGAGTCTAATCTAAGAATGTAATGATGGATTTGTTATATATATAAAGGTATGTTCAAGAATAATTATATGAACATAAGAAAATGATCATTAATGATATTAATTAAGCGGTGGATTAAGTTAAGAGACATACTTTAGAAGACCTGTGTCCAACAATGGTTTGCTGTGGACAAATGAAGACTGGTCGATTATACTTTCCCTAGAGAAATTAAAGTTGGAGGATTCTGAGCGAGTGTTTCACTAACGGCATATATCATTGAACAATTACATCATAATAATTATATGGACCTGAAAAGTTTCTGGACAATATATGACTGAAATGTATTTATTTAGACCTCCAGAATATGGTCACAGTCACATTTGGCAAATGCAGTGGATAAATTGCCTTGACTTTCACGTTCGGAGAGAGGAATATGAACCCGAATAGACGGCATATGAAGAGGGCAATTAATGATAATATGTTTGAGAATAACAAATATCTTTATGCACATCCAGCAGGAAGTTCATCTGACGGTAAGTAGACCTATAACAATGTGATCCTCATTAGGATTATAAACACAACACAATGTTGTGTTGGTGACCTTGAGATGTTAGGTTAGGTTATATACAGATAGAGACAAATCATCTGGTGATAAGTACCTTATAACAATATAGCTTTAATTGGGATGATATACACCGCTACCCATTGTAAATTTCTTTTATTCTGCGAAGTGATAAAGCAAGCATGATGTTCAGGTGAGTGACAATGATGTCGACTGATGGTCAGTCTCTGTTGATGGAGACCATCTAGGTAAATACCATTGCAGCACCTATTGAAGCCGTCAAACAGTAGTGTGCTAATTCCGGCTCGAAAGGTGCTGTAGCTAATGAAATTACTGGAGTAATAAGACAACAGTTTACATCTCAAGACAAATACAATATGATTAAGTGTATATCATCTTAACTAAGACCATGTTATTACAGGCAGTCGCATCTCTTCCTATCAGGTCAACATCCCGTTCTTCTAGTAGCTCCGTTTAATATAAAATAGAAATTATAAAGTTGATCATGGTAGTAAACCAAGTGGTATAATTGACCACACAGTTTACGATTAAAACACACCGATCAGCAGTTGCACCAGTTGACTGTTTGTGCAATATTGACATTTCATAAATGATAGCTTGTAATATCACAAGATGTATGAACTGATGATTAGCCATTGGAGACACTTGAGATAAAAAAATATCAATCTAGTAGCCGTCTAAAAAATCTGATGTATATTGCTATGTACAGCTTAACCAGCTCATCTGTACCTAGGGTCGAAGACCTTTGCCCTGTAGTCTTTGACTGACTCATGTGACTACAGTAATTCATGGGCCTTGAAGGTGAGGGCTCTCATTGCCCATTTAACATGCCCGGGATAGACGACAAGTACGAGGTGGTCTCGAATTTGTCGTAATAAAGAGAACAGGTGCTGGAGACGGTTACAGCGCTCTCCGAGACGTGCATAGGCGCAGTGCATTGGAGCACTAGTGTATTCCATAGAGGTAAGCGGAGAGGAACGCACATGGGTATAAATCCCACTTCCACCATGTCTTCCTCTTCCCAGAAGCAGGGATTTAACAGTAAATAATAAAAAAAAGAAAATTAACAAAGGAACCATGACTAATATCTATGTAGATGGGTGAAGACGAAAGTCGCGCAGTATTCGTAAAATACTGCAGGAGAGTAGTGGAAAAAGTGCTGGGGGAGAACAGAAGATAAAAGAAACATATTAGGAAGAAACAAAGAATGAAGTAAAGAATAGAGAAAAGAAAAGGAAGGAAGAAAGAAGAGAGAAGAAAATATGCTTCAGAGTATGACATTGTTTCAGGCTCCCCCCCTCCTCTTCAGAAGGCTTCTTCACTCTAAGAGGATGGATGGAAGAAGTAAAAGGAATGGAGAATGATTTAGATAAGAAATGTATGGTAGATAAGTATAGGATGAAAGATGAAAGGATGAATGAAGGCAAGTGAGGTAAAACAGAAATAATAAACTGATGTTAAGCGAATGAAAGTCCAAGGCTCTGACCCAAAACACGCAGGGGGAACGATATATATAAAAAAAAATATATCTATGTAGAGAGAGAGATGGAAAGAAAGGGACCTACCACCACTAGAACCTTTGATCAGATTTTCTTCTTAATTTTGTATATTTATACATACATTAAAAATAAATAAGTTTTTCTGTTAATAGGTTACTATTATTAGTTAAACTACTAATTTATAAGATATAGATATGGTATGTACAAGACATTATATTAACCCAGTGAATCTTTGAGCTCATGGCATGATCACTTGGAACATTGAGTTGAATCATTATACGACTCATTTCAGTAGGTACATATAATACTTAATTTGCTATTAAAATTAGTCAGATTATAATATATGGTATTGGCTAAAATTTTTTGAGTCTGAATTTATTTTAGCTTTTTCGTGGGCTGCACAGATATTTTCCATTGTCACACTTGAGGATGCCTTCATATTCCACTTTAGTTTTAAAATATACACATTTCTATGTGTACATTTTAGGTAACTATAACTCTAGTTTTATAAACTTTATGTATAGGGTATTACTGGTGGCGGCTCTCTGTTGCCGGAGACAGTCTAGATAAATATCACTACTACTAAACATTAATGTTCCAGTGCGAAGAGTGCTGTAGCTAGTGAAATAACTGATATAACGAGACTTAATATCTTAAATCTCAAAGCGACAAGCATAATGTAGTGAAGTGCATATCTTAGCTAACATTATATTGTTTCTAATTATTGTAGAATTAAAAATAATTTAAATAACTTTTTCAAATAATTGATATCTCTTATATCATCATACAAAATATACATTATAATATCTGTAGGTACAATGAAATTTCAAAAGCGAGCTATTTGGATATGGCATCAGTTTTATTTCTGTAGGCAGAGAGCCTGCAAATTCTTCGGACACACGGTCAGGCGAGTCTGGAAAGACTGATTATTACTGGTTGTGTGGCAGGAGAGAGAGCGAGAGGGTGATATCCTACAAAATGGACACGCACAACTCAGGATGCTACGGGAGCGACCCTAAAATCATCCATCCAAATGACACAAGACAGAAATGTCTGGAAAGAAATGGTGGCCAGGACACACACCATAATCACATCTCTCAGTAATGAGGTTACGACAAAGAAGAAGTAGATTATTTTGTAAGAAAATGTAGAATACCTACACTACCAAATGTATGAATCCATCAAACATTGTATTATCATTGACAATGAACGTAGATGTCCATTTACTCTAGTGGCCCATTTAGCACAATATACAACTTTGTACTACTACCTTCGGTGTAAGTTATTATAATAAAAAAAATTGCCTGCGGTATCTCCAACAGAATGTTTAAGCATGAAAATTACTGACAGAGCTAATGTAAGCATAAACTTGGTGACTAAGTGTAATACAGCAATAATTATGCAATGATAAGTTATAAAAAAAACAAATTTCGCTACTGCTGGGGAGTAACCGAGGCCAAATTGCTATAGTGTGATGAGTAAGCTGTTTAAATAGGCTGCTTTAAAATGCATTATTAATTGTGATGGCCATCGTCATCATTACTAGCTGATAAACTTCCACTGTTGGACATAGGCCTCCGTCAAAGACCTCTGCATCGATTGATCTTGTGCTGCTTGCAAAATTGCCAGGTATTAGACAGAAGTTGTCATTTGTAGAGGTTTATATGGGAGGGACTTGGACCATTTCCTGCCACTCTGGCCCAATGCAGGTTAGTGGGCAATGGGCACCAGAACCTCGTTTGTTGACTAGCAGGATGCACCACCAGCATGTGAGGTTCGCTTAAGTCCCTTGAGTTGTTGTGTTGTGTGATGACAAGAAAAGAAAGGTACACATTGGCATGGAAATCTCTGACTGGTGTGGTTGTAAGTCTCATCAAAGACAAATGCATGACATTCATATTGACTATTTTTATCAGCATATGTCAATATGTGAAGTGTTCAAGAAGCAAGTTTACAAGCAACTGATACTCCTACCCATAACAATGTAATGCTAGTTAGGATAATAAACACAACACCACATTCTACCTGAGATATGAGATGGTAAGCCTTGTTACTTAATTACACTAGCTACAGCACCTTTCAAATGGAAACACGATAATTGTTGCACTTCCTAAAATACCTCTCCAACTAGTGAAGGTTTGCGATCAACGTGGTGAAGTCATTTCTGACTCTGGTTCGGCAGAATAATTTGTATGTCCCAGATATGCAAATCCATTCCCTGACATTCCTCAACTGTGACTTATTCCTTCACCCCCCACCTTTCGTTTTCCATAAACTATATCCATTATTATTAGCTGCAGTAGATCATATTGCTGATGACGGAGTACATGATACATGTAATTGTTGCACAGGACTTAACGAATAGGAGCTTACGTGGTACCTACCTAGACAGACTTGTTTATCCATCAAAGTATTTAAGTTGATGCAGTATGAACATCTTTAATAACAGCACATGGTTGTAAGTCCCATTACTTCTATAAATAACTGAATAATAAAAAATAATAATAATGAAATTATGATAAGAATGTAATAAAGTTCGGAAGATAAACCACATTCGAGAAGAAATTTTATGTGAACCATGTACCAACATTCAATCAACTTGATTATGGTATATTTTGTATTTGAATCAGAAGCTACTGTAAGTTAGTTTTGATTTTAAGTATGTTAAAGAGGAAGCTGTGATAAATACTATTATACGACTAACTCTTACACACATCAGCTGAACCACATGTGTTCTAACATAAAAGTTCTCTTACCTAATTCAAGTAGCATATGACAAAAGCTAATTAGAGATAATGCCGAATGGATTGTGGGTCAATATCTGATAGTAGGACTGCAGATGTCTGATAGTGTTTCTGTTGACTAAAACTTCCATCTTGTTGAAAAATCTTTTGAAGGTAGAACTAGTAATAGTCAATATTATGTTAATACAAATGGTCATTGCCTTGACTTTCAAAACCTAGACTGATAAATACAAAGAGTATATTGACTTCGCTCATGATGACACCCAGGGTTAAGTAGTATAAAATACAATAAAAATCATTATAGAAATATTAATTCATGTCCAACTCCATTGCCCAATGTAACACAGAAGTCGTTAATTTGTAAGATGCTGGTGAGGAGTACCACAATTTATAGTGATAGGGTTTTTATTCAATCTAGTTGACTAGTTAATACTGTCACATCGTAATTCTGTCAACAACATGTCTAAATGTATATCATGACCACTTGAGAGCCAGAGTACCTTGCGCAAGCCACTTCACCATCTTCATTCTCACTATCATGAGAAATTAATGTCAAATTTTAGCACACAAGCACACAGTTGATAAACAAAAAATTCTAATTGTGTACCTAATTTGTTATTTAACGAAATTCATATTACTTTAATTTTTAATCATTAAGAAATCTAAAATTCCTTACTGACATTTAATTTATTGTCCATAGTTTATTTCAAAAGAAGACTTCCATAACATTTTATCAATAAAAAAATAGATGTGATGTAACACTTGAAGAATTATTGTGTAAGATGTGTCAAAATGTGACAAATTTTGCTCAAAAAATTAGCAAGTCCATTGATACAATAACATCATGAAGGTTGAAAACATTGATTAGTCCAACAAACAAAAAAAACATACATTTCTTAATTAAAATTTCTAAGACATAGCTTAAGTCTGTTGTGTTATTTACAAACACCAAGTTCACGTCTAACATAATGAAAAAGTTGTAGTAATTCATAATAGCCATAATCACCGAAGATATTTCTAAATACAGCTAAATCATGAAACAATGCAATCACATCCATGTATTAGTTTGGCGAGAGAGTCATGTCACCATATTGTAAAAATTCTATTCAACATTTCCACCTTTATGAAACATTATCATTGATGAATTTATTTTATCAACTCATTATAATTGCATGATATAAATCTGTAGTTTTACACCAAATTGTTTACTGGATCAAATAATTTTTTTCTACTGAAGCTTTATTTACTGTAAATTTGACAAAATCAAAAGATTCAATATAATAGAAAGAATGTATGTAATGCAACTCACCTGCCAAGGATTGACTTTAGGTATGGGTGCCTCAACAAATTTCTTCGGCTGATCCTCAGTGGCCTGCTGTTGTTGCTCTGCTGATGGCTGTGGCTCGGACTGAGGTTGAGGGTTCTTGTGAGCACGAGGAGGAGCCTTGCGCTCTCGCTCTTTACGACCTTTACCAGGCCGCCTTCCATGTGAGATTACAGGAACAAAACCCTCTTCCTCCTCATCATCTTGCCGCGGCACCACATCAACCACCTCTTCCGTCGCCTCGATGTTCTCTTTATTACTCTCTCCTCCTCTGAAGTTAAGCACGGAGGCGTAAGAGGGCCCTGCGCCCTCGACAGACACTCGCGCGGCCATGCCGCCGCTATCCTCGTTATGTAAGCCCGGGCGCGCGCTCCGCGCCAACCGACGATCACGAGCGCGCATCCATGCCACTCAGCACGACGGCATGCTGCGGGCTGTACCCACGGAGCGACGCGAACTTTCCCGTAAAAAGCGACCTATATCAATCGTGTGAAGGTCGAACAGTTCAGTAAGTGCGTGCACAGATAATAACAATAACCGGTGTACTTAGAGTCAAGAAATTTTCGTTAAGTTCGCAATGCGCATAAGACAGAACCTAGTCAGACCGTATTTACATCAAAAAAATCCACTTCCGACGGCTCTCTTAGACTTTTCAATGACACACAATGCTCCAGACACACCGTAGCTATCGATTTCGTATATTGAACACTAACAAATTAGTTTCTTTGTATAGAAAACCACTATTGAACCATATTTTGTTCACATTTCACACATGTGGTCGGACGCCCAAAAAGGGTATTTTCCGCATCACATACGGAACTCGCGGAACTGTGACTTCTAATTTTATAAAGAGGACATTTTAACGTAAGAGGGCGCTGACATTCTATTGACAGTAACTGCGTTCAAATTAAATCCATTTATATAATTGATATTTCTTATTCTGTTAAACCTTGATAACCATTTATTTATTAAAACAATTGCTTTAACTCTAATTTGTTTCTTTACAGTCATGTTACATGTTATATAAAATATTAATGTGTGATAAATACATCAGATTATTCCTCATAAATTGGAACGCAGTATTAACTGAAATCACATTTCTGCATGAGCGACTGCAGTAATTTTATATGATGTAACCTTTTAATTTATCTTTGCCTGTTGTTATTGATTGAACAAGTTGAGAACAACATTTTGTGTTGTTTATGTTAGTAATTAATTTAAAAAGGTAAATTCTTGAAGAAAATAACCAAAAAATTAGTCTATTCCACATGTTTGTCTATGGATTCATCCTTCGACTAACGCTGTGTAAAATCTCTTAATAGTCTATAAAATTTTAAATTAAAAAAAGTTGGAAGTGTTTAATATAAGGCATTTAATATAACTATGTTTTTTTTTGCTTAAAAAAATCAAATTACTTTGATACATGTATATTTTACAGAAAAACAAAATCTTTATTAGTAACCAGTTCATAAACTTAGAAAGGTTTCTAGTATACGTTTTCTGGATTTGTAGGGCAATACATGCCTAAAAATGTACGACAATTTCTACAATAATGGTACACGTTTTTACAAGAACGCAAAACGTAGGGTAAAGGTGCACAAAGCCAACAACAAAAAACACACAAAGCCACCGCACATAAATGAGTACAAATCGTAACTCTGCTAGTTATTAAACTCATGCCAGAATATCCACATTCTGGACAAACTATGGGCATGGACGTAAAACCATAGTTATACATTCTTGGTGGCGGTGGTATTGTATTATCTACATAAATATCAAATGCAGTGGCGTAGGTAGGAGGTGGAGTTTTTACGATAAATGAAGGCGATGGAATGAATGTACCCATGAGCCTAGGTCTACGTCTCATGTCTATTTGTCTTAAAACAAATGAATACGAGGGCGGTGCACTAGTAAGTGAACTTGGTGTTGATAAACCTGTTGACTTCGGTTCAATATTATTTAATTTAAATGTCATATGTTCTGAATTAGTCTCCGATTGATGTGAAAATGGATAAATATTTTTAAATCCTGAAATACTAATGGAACTCTCGTTTAATTGTGTAACACATAATTGAAATAATGTTGGTAATTCGATAGAAGCAGATGGCAAATGTAAAAGTTTAGAAGATGTAACATAACAAGACGAAGATGGTAGTGGTTGACAAGTTATTGGTATTGAGTTGCAAAAATTATTACAAGGCAGTACTGATATATGAGACATGTGAGAACTTAAATCAAGACTTTGATTTTGTTTAATGGATGAGCATTTTTCGATAATTGTTGTAGTATCTTCTAGTAGTTGGTCTCTTGTAGTAATCAAAGAAACGGTGGCCACTTCATTTGGTTGAATAAAATTATTATCGTTTATATTACGCAAAGTGATTTCTTGATTGGTGTTGTTCTCATTATCTTCCGTATTTTTTGGTACAATTTCTTTTGCATCAGTTTCCATTTCACGTAAAATAGTATTAATTTGTTTTCGAATGAAGTTATATCTAATATTTTTTTCGTTCAGTGCTCCTTTCTTTCATGCAATAATTATAATGATGATTTCTGCTACTTGAGCTTTTTAACTTTATATTTGTTTAGATCATTTAATTTAACAAAACATAAAAGTCGAATATAAATAAAGTTTTGTTACTTCAGTATTTTCAATTCTACGTTACAAATTGATTCTGACTAATAGCAACCCGTTAGTTTTACCCCGCTAATGTGTAATTTTCGTTCGTGAACATTATTAATGTTTTCAATTATATCATTCCAGTTGTTAACATTTAAATAATCATTTACAAGTATCAATCAATGACAATGTCAGTATGTTACTTTTGTTCAATGTATGCGTCTTTAATACCACTTTTTATGTAAAATATAAAATATGTATGTAAATGTAAGCAAAGATTTTAAGATTAAAAAAATTCCTCATGAAATATAGTTAAATGTATTTATCCTTAATTATCAATTATCGCAAACTGATATATTTTTTATTTGTTAAAAAAAAACTAAACTTATTTGTTTTAAAATAATTATAGTCGCACAAATTTGTTTTTGTTCATGCATAAATAAATATTATTCGAAATACTTGTACAATAATAAAATGGCAACTGCCTTTTGGTATTGTCAGTCTATATAACTCTTCCGGTCTTTTTATTCCTCCGTGGCATGGCGGATGGTCTTTACCACCGCTTATAGTGTGTTTTTGGAGGAATTGCTTCGCTAATATAGCGAAATGGTAAGTTTATGTTTTATAAATGTGGTAGTATCTTGTCTATGTTTTTAAAGTGATTAAATAATTGTGTAAGTGTAGGTTTAAAACGTTAAGCTTTAGTTTTTATACAACCCCACGTGTTTGCCATTATTATCTTAAAATATTTTCAATCTGATATTTAATGTTAACTTTTTATATAGTAATAAGTTATAAGTGTTTCTCTTAATGTAAATCACAAAACATTGTAAGGAATTATTGCGGTCTGAGATTGTTGATTTTTTTTGAGGTCCGTGTGCGAACAATGCGTTCCCTTGAATTTTCTGTTTATATCAATATATTCTTCAATATTATATCATAAACCGAATTTAGTTCATATTCGTCTATCTCATTACTGCAAATTATTACTGGACCTTTGTGAAATGTTAGTTAAATACTTATTGAGGTTAGAATTGTTCGTAACTACATTGTGCAAGTACATATTTGTAGCACTTTTTTTATATCTATTGCTTTTACTTGTTACTTTAGTAAGATAATTATTTATGTTCTTACACTTTTATGATTTTTTAAAATATTTTAACCCCTACCTCATCCCGGTTGTACTATCTTTTAGTTTTCCGGGTACTAATAGGGGGATAGTAAATTTCTATTAGGAAACACTACTTTGTCCGTTAATAAGTAGTGTGTCGACAAATAGAAAACACTTTTTTTTATTCTACTACCTTAATTTTATGGAAATTTCCTTTTGGTTTATTTACATCTTGCATGTCGTTAATAGATGTTTGGTAGGAATCAAGTAGTTTTATGCATGTTTGTTAAATTGTTAGGGATGTTAATAAACTGCTGAACCAATTTATAAAGTTTTCTACACCCCAATAATTTAGTACCTTAACAGTGCACAGGTTATGACTTCGGAGATTGGTTGAGTCATTTGGAGAATTGCACAAAACCAGGTCTTTGGCATTGGTCCTATGTAAATATTGATATATAGAACTATTTAAAAATTATTTTGTTAATAAATTGATATTTAAATCTTGTTAAACAGTATAAATGTAGAAATACATTACACAATCTATTCAAGTACATAAAATAGAAATAATAGTTTGTACTATTAAAATAATAAGGATTTACTTCTATAACAATTGATGATTTTCATACTACTTATACCAAAAAAACTTATTTTAAATTTTTTTGTCTGTTTGCTTTTCTGGTTTGGCAAACGAGCAACAAAGAAAATAATAAAGATTGTCTGTTTACAACGTTGGTTGCAACAGTTCCATAGTATGTATGACATGATACTTGTACCCTCTACAGGGTATGGACAATTTTGCTATTTTTAGACTGATATTAATGTTTCTAAGTTGCAAGCAAAACACATTCTTAACATGTATTACTAAGCCTATCTTGAAAGTACTTACATATGGTTAGTCATGCATGAAGAGCAGTGTAATTAATAATTAGTATATTTATCTATACATAATTATTTTACATCAACTAAGCTGTGGCAAGAATATTATGTGAGATAATTGTTGGTTTTACTAAAAGAAATAGAATTTAGAATTTTGTTGGAGAAACAAAGGTTATCTATTTATTGTTCATGACATTATATATATTATACAGAAACTATTACCATTGATAGATCTTCAAACAATCCAGCCAATCTAGAACTTTCTTTCCAGTTGTTGCAGATGGATTTGAAGATAAATATACTATGTTTGTTACTCATTTTCAGAGTCTATCAGTTGCCCGACCGTTAGTGTCGGTTTACTCTGAGAAGAGCGAGGTGGAGGTTGGCTCTTCGATTGCTCTCCCATTCGTTTTCAAGGTGCCCATCCGCCCGGACCTAGTGAACGATGTCCATGTATCAATGTCCAAGAACTCAAGGCAGCCCTACTGTGTAAGCAAGGAAGCCGGTATGTTGTGGTTATTAAATTTTATTATACATATAATATTTATATTTAATCAATAATACTCACAAAAGCTTAGACTCAGTATGACATCTGCACAACATCCTAACAAAAAATTTACTTTTAAATCAATTAATCTATACTTATGTTGGATTTTTCTCAAATTTAACATGCACTTTTCAATAAATATTTCATTACCCTTATCCAGTTTGTTTCCTGCAGGCAACAATATTGTTATTAGATATATAAATGTATAGTTCTCTATGTTAGCTAATGGTGTTCATTACTGATTCAGATCAGTTGAAAAATCTGTGATTTTTTTCAGTACTTATTATTATATTGAACATTATTTTGTAAACATAATAAACAAATTTAAAAAAAAACATATATTCCAAGGCTAATTTTAACTGTTGTTGTCACATATATTAAGACATTTTATAATAAATTTATCCAGGTAGTTTGCAATAAGACTTCATACACTTTATAATCTATTTAATAATATATAAATATTAAGTTTCTGGTTATAATGCAGTTATAATATATTTATAGTTTGAACTTCATTAACTCAAGGAAACTTTGTTCTTTATGCCCTGGTCATTGAAAATTAAAAAGATTAGTATCAATTATCTTTAGATTTTGAAATTATAATTTTTTAGAATCACATCAATACAGCTTAAGATCTAATGATTGCAATATGTAGTGAATGTCCCGCATGTCTCATCATAAACTTTATGCATAAAAAAATACATTGGTGGTGATAGGTCTCTGTTGCCGGAGATTTCTCTATCTCTCTTTCATTAAGCCTTCTATGTAATACTTCCATCTCTGCTATACCTTCTGCACCACATGTCCACATTCGGTGAGCTTTTAGTGCTGCCGAGTGTCACTGCGGATTGGTGCTACAGTAAACGTACCGGCGTGGCGTTCCGGCGTCGCCTGGTGGTGACGACGGGTGCAGTGTCAGTACCACAAGCATTAGACACTAACACCTTATATATATTAAATAAAGTTAAATTTTTTATATATGAACAAACTCATCACTAGTTAATGGGGACTATTCTTAAGCATGTGTAACTTACTGTCATAGTCAAATACTAGGTAGTATTTAATGTGTAGCAATACATATACTAGGTAGTTTTTTTGTTTGGTAGTATATGATACAGGTAGTCTCTGTTATCGGTGACTAAGTATAACTGCACTGTCCAAATAGTTGTGTGCGAACAATGCTGTGTTCATGGTTGAAGAGTGCTGTAAGAAGTAATGAGACTTGTCATCTACATCTCAAAGTGGTTTGTACGTTGTGGTGTTGTGTATATCATTAATTAGCGCCACCTTGAGTATAAGTCAGTGACTTGCCTTCTTACCTTACCTCATTGCTACTTGTATAACTTGTTTTTCGATTACTTTTTCGTTCATCAGGTCACCAAACCAGTGCAGAGTCATGGGGTACTGGTCGTGCTGTTGCTCGTATCCCACGTGTGCGTGGTGGTGGTACCCATAGGTAAAGTACTTTTATATATCATGGTTTGAAATTGAATTTATTAAACCTCTTGCGTAGTAACATGGAGGTTCCTGGTTCGATTCAGGAATCACATGTTTTGGTAGCTTGGGTTGATGGTAGGCTATTTATTTATAACTTTATGTTCCACACCAATAAAAAGATACAAAAATGAAGACATTGCCATAATGCCATTTTTTCTCATTCTACCTTCAAATTAAGTAGGGAGTAAAAGTGTGGGTGCAGTATCTAATACTTCATGTTGCTATATAAATTTTTTTTAAGAATTCAAACAAGAGTTTTGGTGATCAAGCAAGAGGAACCGCTTTACATTAGCAGTTTGAAATTAAGTGTAGTTACTTTGGAGTTGGTGACTTTAAGTGACTTCAAAGATATTACTATGAGAAACTTAACAATTCTCCTAATACACAGATCGGGTCAGGGTGCCTTCGGTAACATGTGCCGTGGTGGTCGCATGTTCGCACCGACTAAGCCTTGGCGCCGCTGGCACCGACGTGTGAACCTCCGCCAGCGCAGAGCTGCCGCCGCCGCTGCAGTCGCCGCCGCTGGTGTTCCCGCTTTAGTGCAAGCCAGAGGTAAGTAAAGTAATCTTAGCATGAACTCTTCCCAATACCGAGGATGCAAAGAATGTGTTTAGGCGTATTACAGGGAACCACTGGTGCCTTCCATAGAAGATTCCTGCAACACACTGAGGATAACCATCTTTCTAGCTAAATCTTGTTTTTCTCTCATAAATGGTATATTTTGAAGATTTTCCTCTAATGAAATTTTCTATGTTCAGCTTAGCTTCATATGAAGTTGTTTTCAGAAAGAACTTCCTTACAGTAACTTCTGTGCTTTCCCTCACTACCCTCACATGACTGATTTATGTGGTCTTTAACAATAACTTACACAAAGTTATATGAACGAAGTAATATTGAAAAGTTATAGTTATTAGTAAATATTGAAAAGGGAAAGTACATAAATAACCAATCAAAACCCCAGACTCTTCCCGGTTGCACCTACATCTAGTCCTCCGGGTACTGAAAGGGGTATATAAAACTTCTTTTAGGAAACACTCCTCACTCCTGTTTGAGTAGTGTGTCGACATTATGGAAAACATTTCTTTGCTATTTACTAATACTATGTAAAATTTAAAAAATATTTACTGATCCTCTGGTAGGAAGGTGGAAAGCATTTAAAGCTTCGATAATGACTTAATCAGAATAGTCAACTGATAGATAGGGATAGTTTGGAGTTTGACCTGATAAACACAAAAAAAATATTCATTACACTTTAAATTCAGGACACATCATTGAGAAGATTCCAGAGTTACCCCTGGTTGTATCGGACAAGGTGCAAGAGATCAACAAGACCAAGCAGGCTGTCATCTTCCTTAGACGCATAAAGGCCTGGTCTGATGTCCTTAAGGTATGGTGTTTAATCTACATATCTGATTGATTATTAAAATTTCTAGTAAGGAAGCGTAACCATATCCCAAAATTGTAGTTGAAGGTAGTAAACAATACCCTCGCTCGATGAAGTCTCCACATCACATTTGTACCAAGTTGCAGCTGCATGAAATGCTTCAGAATAAAAAATTGTGATCAATAAATTTTTAATTTTCAAAGAAAACTTATGGTATGGTTATCGGAGACTGTCTACGTAGGCACCACCACAGCAACAAACAGTAGTGTGCCAGCATTACTGTGTTTTAGATTTTAGGTCACTCTAGGTAACGTTATTAAGGGGTAAGCTGTCAAGCATTATGCGGTGCAGTGTAAACTAACCTAACCAGCACCATATTGTTATGGGCAAGCGTATATCTTACCATGTAATAAATGTCTCCATTTCACCAATCCTTAACTTGGTTGCAACATCTTTCAACAATGTCCTTTTGTAGAAATTTCAGTTATTACATAACTGTTTTTTTTTTTATAAATAGGACGATAATAAAATTTCTCATACAACAATCGGGTTATGATAGCTTGACAACTCGATATAGATGTGGGAAGACAAATGGATTCTGACCCTAAGTCTCTAATTAATGGTCAAGGCCAATAGTAGTACGCTCGATAGAGGAGAATAGATCCCTCGCGGAAGGAGCGGTTGTGGCGCTGACGCACGTAGTCTGCAATGGTTTCTATGTTAGAGGCAACAGAGGTCCTTAGTGGTAAGGATGGAGATACTCTTCGTCTTCTTGACAAATCTAAGAAAGCTCGGAGTTGGCAAGGGTGGTGGGGACTGTATAAGATTAGAGAGGCCTCAGTTAAGTTTCAAATGGCAACATTCCTCTCCAACCACTGAGGACGATCACCGTTTTCACTGGGTAAAAATCTCCACATAACCTTGCTTGCTACCCTCCAGAAGAATAAGTATCTTTTTGACAATTTCTACTATAATAAAAAAAACTCCTATTATAACAGGAAATAATTTTTTAACTAAGTCCTGAATAAGATCAAGTTATCACCAGACGACGGTTATTTATTGGTTGATAGGAGTCTGTCTAAATAAGATCTGTAGCTTCCAGTCAAGTGGTTTTGGAGATAGATGACCATCAATCAATCGTGAAATTCAAATTCAAAAACACACCGATGACATTAATTTTTTTTAATTTGTTGTAAAGGTGTACAAATCCCAGCGCCTTCGTGCCGGCAAGGGTAAGATGAGGAACCGCCGCCGCATCCAGCGCAAGGGGCCGCTCATCATCTACTACAAGGACCAGGTGAGATGACGTTTCCACATATAAAATCAGCCCACTTTATGTTCCCAATGTTGCAACTCCATACTTTCTCTCGGGGGAGTCGAGGTCTATATTGCTGACCAAGTATGGGTTGATGGATAGTCCATCCTACATTGGCTGTCTTACAATGCCATACAACTTATCGGATATCACAAAATTTATGTGAAAGAATTAAGGTTGGCAATGGTCATGATGCTTTCCACATTTTGGTTCTATACCATGCCATAGTAATAAGTTCTAGGTCCATGATATCCTCTAGGGCATACACCTGCAAATTTCACTCTGAAGATAGCTGTTCATACATTTTAGGTAAGAGACTTCTGGTGAACAGCAGCGGAAGTAATTTGATCATACACACTGATGGATCTCTTTCACCCTTTTTGTCTGTTTCTCTCACCCGTTCCCCCTCAAAAGCCTTACTTGTTTCGTCATGTATGGATCAAGTTACGAAATATCGAGGGTATATTGAAGTTAAGCACCCAAAGGAAACATCAACCAGAGGATCATCTCATTTGGTGTGTCGACATGATGTGTACATTTATTTAAACAACCAAATAGTTTAATGTGATCATCATCACATGCAGTATTGCATCATTCATCATTCCCTCATCTCCAGGGTCTCAGCCGCGCCTTCCGCAACATCCCCGGCGTGGACCTCCTTAAAGTTGACAAGCTGAACCTGCTGAAGCTGGCGCCCGGCGGCCACGTTGGCAGATTCATCATCTGGACCAAGTCTGCATTTGAGAGGCTCGGTGAGTTACAACTTTATCAACCAACCCATTGAGCATTGCACATAGAGGGAACTAAGGTGATGTATATCCGGTGGTAGGTGATACACCATCCAGCTGTAATAATGAAGAGTCTAGTATGTTCACATTGCACCAGTCAACATGGTTAAAGGTTTAAATCTTATTTTATATAATGAAAAGCAGAGGCTGGATTGATGGTTGTGAGACATGGACTTTAAAAAAGGAATGTTGTTGTCCAATACAAACATTTGAGATGTGAGGATTCCTCCGAATGTTTAAGATCACTTGGAAACAATTTGTCTCCAACGTTCAAGTCCTTGAAAGAACTAACAGCAAACATATGCTGATGACAACTGTCATACAAAGAAAGGTTGTATTTTTTGGACACCTTTAAAGAGTATTCCCTTATGGAGTTCCCAAGGTTGATCCTGGAGGGCATGATTCCTGGAGAACGTGGACCTGGTAGACAGCTCAAGAAATGGTTT
The DNA here is from genome assembly GCA_029034505.1 of Ornithoptera priamus. NCBI lineage: Eukaryota > Metazoa > Arthropoda > Insecta > Lepidoptera > Papilionidae > Ornithoptera > Ornithoptera priamus. Next base: position 59,314 of record JARDWD010000587.1, on the reverse strand, counting down.
CACGATATAAAGAAGTTGACGAGGTTTAAATACCATTAGTTAGAAGAGAGCACCTGATGAATTCAATTACGGTGCTAGTTAGGATGATATACACTGCAACATTAATAAAGCTACTGTTTCTATATGAAGGCTGTTATAGCTAGAGAAACTTACTGGGGTAATGAAACTTAATATAGTCTTATAATGACAACCAATATAGTGTAGGTGTATATCATCTTTAGCTTTACTCTCATGGCTTTAAAAAAAAAACGCGCTACTTCGGAGACCATTAGTTAAGATAAATCATTTTGTATTGCTAATGTGTGTTGTTTATCGAATTAAACTTCAAAATATACTTCAAACCAGATCAATGACTAATTATAAAAATAAATTTAGACTATGTCCAGAATACAACTTCACTAGTTAGGTTACTTTATTTTAAATAAAAAACTTTGTATTATTATTAATGAATTAATTAAAATAGTTTTAAATAGTTACTATTATTAATTAGTAAATAATCGATACACCCCTCAAAGCCTTACTCGCTGCACCTTGTGCGCTCCGAGTTACGATTCAGTAGGGGTATATAAAATTACCCCCATAGGAAGCATCGGCTTGTTGGCGAGCCGGTGTGTCGAAATGTTGGAGTACATTTTTATCTAAATTGCATGCACATGCTCATACTAAAACATACTCACAAATATGCTCAGACGCGTACAATCGCTCCCATCGATGCACATGCTCTCATACCCATCCATAATTTCACACCCTTGCACACGCACGCATCCATGCAAGTGCTCACGTCCATGCACATGTTTACACCAATACACATGCCTACGCTTGCTTCTATGCGCAAGCTTATACCCGTGTATATGCTCGCATACATGCACCTGCTCCCATATAAGTACTTGCTACGACGCATGGACTTGCTCCCACATCTGCTATTGCTCACTCACATGCCCTCGCTCACATCCATGCACATGTTCACTTTTACACGTGTGCACATGCTGACTTATAAATTAATTCAATCTATTCACAATTTAAGAAATACTGGCTGTTAACTACCAAGAAGGATTTGTTTAACGATTTATAAATAATAGCTTACGTTCTCCATAGACGCCCTGTTTGGATCATGGAAGACACCATCTAAAGAGAAGAAGAACTTCAACCTACCCCAGCCCAAAATGGCCAACACTGACCTCACACGTCTGCTGAAGTCCGAGGAGATCAGGAAGGTTCTTCGTGCACCTAAGTGAGTAAAAATTATAAAGCTAGTATATCGATTAATGATGATATAGTGCCTTACTTCATAAAGTGGTTCAGGTGGATCACCAGGAGTCCACGGGAGATTGGACGAGCGTCTACATTGGCTAGAATGTCCACATTTTTTGTCGAGTTTTGGGAATATGGTAGAAATATAGTTACAAGGGGTCCACCAGAACGAGTTAAATTTTGAAAGAGGTCTATGAGAAAAAAATGTTGGAATCTCTGATGTTTTTTTTTTAATTATTAGAAGTATGATGATATACTCTTATCAGAGCATTGGGTTATGATATTAAATGATTACTCATTCACGTTGACAATAACTGAGAATCGAACCTGTTACCCATCTATACAATATTGATTCATGCGGAGCTTAAACATCCAAGTGTCCTTACAGCAAGCGTGTCGTCCGCGCGACAAGGAAACTGAACCCGCTGACCAACACCAAGGCTATGCTGCGGCTGAACCCGTACTCGGCGGTGCTGAGGAGGAAGGCGGTCCTCGACCAGGCGAGGAAGAACAACCTGAGGGCACTGGCGCTGGCGGAGAAACGCGGTGTAAGTGCACCTTACACTAACACAATGGAAACTTATAGATCGGTGAATGAAAGCACCGTGGCTATGATTAGGATCTTTACATATCTACAGGCTGATGATGGTATACCTGTATTGAGAGAGACACACCATCATAACTAGGTTACGATCAAGTAAAAGTCTTTCTTGCCTCTTCACATAATAATTGAGTGATCAAACCCAACCAGCTGCTGGGTATGGAGTCGGACCAGGGACATCTTTGTTATAAGGTATACGGGGTTAGCCATAGCACAGAGGTTGCCGAGGCAAACAGCCTTGATCTCATACCTCAGCATCCAGTACAATCTCTTGCAGTGTATATCATCCTAACTAGCGCCTTGTTATGGACGAGCGTGTAAATTGCTATCAAATGAACATATCCAGTTCCTCACTTCAAATAAAAAAAAAATCATTAGGTCTTAAAGCGACAGGCACAATATGGTGTTGTGAGTAAATGTCCTTTCCTTTTCCCCATTGGAAATCTTGCATTGGATACTCTTCTACTGTCGGAGCAACAGCGTTGTGGGACAAACCACGGGAACACTTTCACACACCATTGAGGTTCCAACAGCGAGATGCCTTGATAAGACCAGATCTCAGGGTGGAACTTACTGCTGTCGACTCCCTAATCAATGTCAGGTGGAAGTAACGCAGGTACCATCTCGAGGATGTAAACATACTACCTAACACCATGTTTCTACATGGTTAATGCTTAGCAATACTACAGAAGGATAGTCGAATAGTTGTTTAGACCACCACCAGAGGATAATGATGATAGTCTCCTAACAGAGCATTGGGTTATGATTAATCATGATTACTCAATCACGTTGACGAAACACTGACGTTGCTGCTCGTATACACAAGCACACGAACACACGCACACGTCTCACACGTCGACATTGCAGATCAAGCTGCCGGCTCGAGACCCGGCCGTGAAGGCGGAGAAGCTACGCGAGAGAAGGCTCAAGCTGATCAAACTGGCCGCAGCCAAGAAGCCCAAGAAGCCGGCCGCGAAGAAGACAGCTCCGCCGCCGCCCAAGAAGGTGAAGAAGGAGGCGAAGCCAGCGCCCAAGAAGTGAACGCAGATATATATACATTACAAATGATATTAGTTTTTTTTTTCCCCCCAACCTACCCTCTGATTGTTGGAATAATATTGAAGTTAGTGTCCCATGCTGGAGACAGTCTACCCCCGAAGTGACCAGCCGTGCTCTGTAAACATTACCGTGGTCCGGTTTGAAGGTAATTTTAGTAAGTGTCCTAAGCGACGAGCATGTGGTGCAATGTATATAATTCTTACTAGCACTGCGTTATGGGCGGGCGTATCACTTACCATGAGATAAATGACGCTCATCTCGTTGCTTCGATGAAAAAAAAATTCTCCACCAGTAAGGACAAATCATCTACCTAAGTTTATCTACTGCTGGATGTCTTTCATCATCGTCCATCGGCTTCGACCGCTCTGATGTCGGTCCATCTGGATAAAGGGCGTCTTACATATCTGCAATCGGTAAGCCGCTTCTATTCTAAGACTTCTCCATCATTGGTCGTCGTTGACACGACAGACAAGATCCACTGCCACTTCAGCTTTCAGAGAGAGCTACGTCAGCTCCAGTTCTCCGTAGAATTTTGTTCCTTGGAGAAATGCAAAGCGTAACTTTCCATCGCTCGCCGTGCTACTTTCAATTGAATGACCAGCCCACTGGTCTGGTGCAATGTCACGGCGCCGTAAGGGTGGAGAGGAGGCACTGGTAAGTCTTCTTGACACATTGGGGTATTTGCAAAGGAATCATAGATAGTCGAAATTCCAACTAAAGCTTTTAAACAATTCAGTGATATACACTGCGTTTCTCTTGAAATATATATATGCTCGAGATCCACCTATGAGGAGCAGACTCATCACGTCTCTAGAACCATAAGGGCCAGAGGAAGGACTTGCATATGTAGAATGTAGCTGGTCTAAGAGCGAATTTAAATGATTTCTTCACCAAAGGGAATTGCGGGCGTGGTATCCTTGATACCCAAACATCCATTGACTCGTGACAAGACCTCGGAAACTATTAGACGTGAACACTCAATATTTGGTGATGATATTGCTTAAGCGATTTAAAGGTCAGCTAAGAATAGAGCGGGAACAGCTGGGTTTAAATACCGACGATCCTGACTTCTTTTACTAGTGCACTAATGACTCGAGGTAGACCATCCGCATAATATCCTGATGTTTGCTTTAAACCTTGTTATTTTTATCATTCCGTTGTCCACAGACTTTCAAACCGGATGTTGAAATGTCGACAGTTCGACGTTGAAAGATTTTGCGGTGGTATGCTATTTGATGGTGCTCGAGTACAGTCACACCTTATGATGGTGACGTGGTCTCCAGTGATGGAACGCGGTAACCGAATACCATCCCATTTGCTTTTGTCCCACATATTTATAAGAGAACACAGACGTACGGCATGTATAACTACCACAATACGGTGCAGTGTATGCAATCCTAACTAGCGCCGTGTTAATGACGAGCCTATCGTGAAGATTACACTCTTAACATCGGTCAAAAACAGAAAAATAAAACATTGAAAAAAAATATTAAACTCATATTTATTTATCATAAAAGAAAAAATTTACAAATAATAAATTTCTTAATATACTCTTAAATGCATATAAAACATACTGGTAGCCATTTTGCACAAAATATAGATTATATATATATATATATAATGGAGATACAAGATCTTCACGCGGTTTCGTTATCTGTAGAAAAATAAAATTTAATGAAAACAAATTTTATTGTCAAGTATAAAAAAATATTTATTTATATTTCATAACACCGGAAATAATATTCCGGAAGTTAGGATATGACCGCAGCACCTATTGCAGTCGAGAAACAAAAGTGTGCAAACATTACTGTGTTTCGGTATGAAGGGCGTTGTAACTAGTGTAACGATACTCAATATCTTATGTCTCAGGCGATGAGCGGTGTGATGCTGTGTACACTATCTTAATTAGCGCCAATGTTATTGGGCGGGCGTGTCACTCACTATTAGGTGAACGCCGCGGTCGTCCCGTTGCTTAGGTGAACAAAAAAAAATTATAATCTATGACAACAGAGTTTAATTTTGAGTATCAAGAACTATCATACATTTGAACTTTTAACAAGTAAACTGTGGTTCAGTCGTGAACTCTTCGGTCCCTGGTTCGACTCCGGTGTCAGGTGGAATATGGATTATGGTAGGTTTTTTGGGTAGCACCACTCTAGGACACCACTCCTATCATAAATCTGCCGCCATCGCAATAACAGTTGGGACCAAACATTAGCTCAATATAAACCATTGGTAAGGACTGTGTCCAGCAGTAGACATATTGATGATGATGCGTCAAAGCCAACTCTTACTTATTTCCTCTGACGATAGGAGCGCACTCCCTCTCCAGCCAGCGGTGGTCCTCCGTCAAGCCCCGGGCCTGCAGCACCGGGCCCAGGGTGTTCAGCACGCGGGCATGGTAAGAGTTTATGTAGGACAACTGAAACATGAGCGTTACATGTACAGGTCTATTAGTGGTGGCAGGATTATAACGCGGCTAAATTAAACGGTCACAATGTTCATATATACTTCTGGTTTCGGAGGGGAAATCTTCGAAAGATGTCCTGCTTCTGGAGGAAAGACGGAGCTACGTGAGATTCTTACTTACTAAAACCCCTTCGGTGGTCTGCATCAGTGCATTCGGAGAGGCACCGGGATCTGTTATAGAACTCACCGGTGTCCCCTCTACACTTTCTATGAACACGTCTCTGAGGAGCTCAACCCTCCTAGGCTGACCCACACAGATTCGCGTGTTGAGCAATAAGGGTCCCCACCTTCAAGGCCCGTGAAACTCCCACACCCTTTCACTCGCCTTCTACAAGAGGCAGGGCTTACCTTAGTCCTATTCTTACTAGCGCGAAACTACAGGGCCCAATATACAAAGACATCGCGAATTATTACACGGCTAAATTAAACGGTCGCAATGTTCATGTACACTGGTAGTGAGACGGGGACGCGTGCACTTAGCCGGTTAATACAGTTCTCCATTTGATTAATTAAATTTGTACTGTGCTCTATAGCATCATCATCAGATCGACGTCCACCGCTGGACCTAGGTCTTCCCCAAAGATCTCCACATACAGTCAGCGTGACCTTCAGTACCGCTAGACACTAGAGGCTGTTGTATGTAGAGGTTCATATGGTGGAGATTTAGGCCATTTCCCACCATGCTGGCCCATTGCAGGTTGGCCTCTACACCATAGAGTCGGTTGAAATGATGATGATGACCAGGTAGACAAGTAGTAAAGCGAATATGATCTTTAGGAATCGACGAAATGAGCGGGTCGATGACCTGGACGGTCGCGCTAGTTGAGATGGAATTCGTAGCAAAAAAAAAAAAACAGGGGTTTCAAGGTACGTCTCCCTCACCTCAAAGTCGTCCAGCAGGTTCAGGTCGATGCACTCGCGCTGGTTCGGCACCAGTGTGATGGTGCGGAAACCGATCACGCCGCGTCCATCGAAGTCGCCTAAAAGCCTTGAAGCCTGAACAGAGAGAATTCGAATTCACTCACCAAAGGTCGTGTAGCTATGGATTACCGCGGTAACGGGACTTGACATCGCCTTAAGGCGACGAGCACAATATGGTGGAGTGTAAACATACTAATTTGTGTATTTTATAAGCAAGAGTATCACTTACTATTAAGTGATAGTCTCGCTCGTCTAAACGCTTCGTTAAATGAAAAAAAATACAATGTGTTGCAGTGTATATCATCCTAAGTATGGCCGTGTTATAGACAGGCGTATCACTTATTATTAAGTGAAAGTCTCCTTCGTCGCGGCGCTTTGATGAAAAAAAAACAATGTGTTGCAGTGTATATCATCCTAAGCATCCAGACGTGTATACTTACCCTCGGGTGATCTGACTCCTTGGTAACGTTGACCGTCTCCACCAGGTCCTCGTGCCTGATGCCGTATTCGCCCACTTTGTAGAAGCCGGGCTCTGTATATGGAAAGGATTTTTAAAAAAAATCGAGCATTAGTAATATCCTTCTCCTCAGTACATCACAGTGGTGGTGGATTCTTGATGATGGTAATATTCCTGTTCCTGGTCAACCACTCTGTTCCATTATATGGTGGTCGTCTACTTTATTCTATTCATTTCTACTCTTCTATTTAATTCTGCTTTAAGTTACTTAGCTTTATTCTATTCTACTCCGTTCTAGTATGTTCTTCCATATTCCAACCTGATCTTATTCTTAATCTGTTCTTCGCGGTTCTGCTCCATTCTCTGTTCTATTCTGTTGCAATCTACTTCGTTCTACTCTATGTTATTTTATTCTACTCTATGCTACCCATCTTTACTCTGTTCTACTTTGTCCTATTGTATTTCTCTCCGTATTCCTCTGTTCTTCTATGCCCCACCCTAGTCTTATTTTTATTCTACTCTTCGCAGTTCTACTCTAAGCTACTCATCTGTACTCTGTTCTACTTTGTTCTATTGTATTCCTCTCCATACTACTCTGTTCCTTTATGTTCCAACCTGATGTTATTTCTATTTCGTTCTTCACGGTTCTGCTCCATGCTCTGTTCTATTCTGTTCTAATCTACTTTGTTCTATTTTATTTCTCTCCATACAACTCTGTTCTTCTATGTTCCACTCTGTTCTATTTTTTTACCCTGATCTCCTATGCTACTTCTTTTAACTTTACTCTATTCTATTATATTCCATTCTACACTGTTCTACTATGTTCTATATGCTTCTGTTCTGTTCTATCTATGGTGTTACCTGTGTTCCATAGCTGCGTGATGCTTACCGTTGCTGAGCACTTGTCCAGCGCGCAGGCCTGGGTCGTGTGGGTACGGCCGCCAGGAGACGCCGCTGGGCCCCTCGTGCACGTTGAGGCAGTGCCCCACTCCGTGTCCGGTGCCGTGCGCGTAGTCCAGCCCCGCCGCCCACAGGTACTGTCGCGCGAAGCTATCCAGCACGTTGCCCTGGTGGTGATGAAGTACTCTTCAATGGGCTCTTGAATATTGGGTTAGTAAGGCAACCCCTTGATAGATGGTGCCGGAGACCAGACTGGTATTAGCAGCGTCCGAAAATTACCGTGTACCTGTTTGAAGGGCGCTGTAGCTAGTAATCACTTGGGTAACAAGACTCTAAATCTTATGCAGTGTATATCATCTTAACTAGCGTCACAGTAGTAGTTACCATCAGGCGACAGTCTTTTCGAATAAAAAAAAAACTGAGATGGTTTAGCTCACCTTAACTCCTTGTGGGAACAACGCGCTGCCGACTGATATCTGACCCTTCAGCACCCTCGTGAACGCATCGCTCTGCCCAGCGGTGGGCTTGCCGCTCATGTGGCGGGTCCTAGTTATGTCCGTTGTGCCGTCCCTGTGACAATTGATTGAAGCATCGTAACCAGCAGAACTAAGTCAGGATCTTCTTTTATTAGTATAGAGATACATAGAGTGAGAGAGATAAAAAGAGACAAAGAGTGTATAAGAGAATGAGAATTAAGGTAACCTAGTAACCCAGGTGCCGTATGTCCTGAAAGGAACCTGTCGATTTCCTTGCACGCATCAGGGGCCTATGAACTGTAAGTGAAAGAATAAAAAAAAAAAAATCTTGAACTAGAGCTGGCGTTGCCACCCTCACCTGTACTGTCCGCCGGAGTCCAACAGGAACATGTCCCCGCTCCCGATCACCCGCTGCTCGCCCGCTGAGGAAGGGCTGTAGTGTATAACAGCGCCATTTTCTCCGGCGCCCGCTATCGTCTCAAACGAAGCCCCGAGGAAGTCCAGCTCCTCCCTGTAACAACACCATGTAATACCCAAGACCCTGGTCCGACTCCGGCGATTCGTGCATCGCGATGAGACATTAGTGCCGGGGTGCAGCTACTGCAGTAACGATATATTATTTGTCTCAATACTAGCTCGTTGTGGTGCAGTGTATATCATCCTAACTGGCGGTGCATTAAGGCGGCAGTACATGCCTCATCATCATTGCCACTATATGAATGCTGTCATCAGAGAGGAGTGGTGGCGTACTGTCAAGGTTGCCACCAACACCTTAAGTCATGACCACGACTCTGTCAGGAGTGACAGCAACGAAGAAGAAGCGGTAGACTGTACCACCACCAGGACGTGATGAAAAGACGAGTTTGTTTTGAGTTACTTTCGGAACTCCAGGAGACGGCCAGCAGCCTGCAGCTCGGTGACGGTCGCGCCGGCGTCGAGCTGATCGTGCAGCCAGCGGAAGAACCTCACCACCGCCACACCGTCCCTGACGTGGCAATCGCGGAAACCCTGGAACAGAACAGAGAAAATAGTTTCACAACAAAACAAGGTAAGAGTTACTTCATTTTGGTAATTGCCAGCTATGATGATGAACCTGCAACAGTTCACAGGTCTCGTATCATTCTTTATTTTACTAGCTGCAGATCCTTCAAACCGGAACACGGTAAACATGACAATTGACCTGGACTTAAAGCTCTTCGTAATCGCGATGTAAGATGCTAGGAGGGCACGTTGATCCAAGGACTGATGGCTGATGCTGTAAGGTCCTCGAGTGGCGCCCGCGCCCTGATAGACGTAGTCTTGGGTCGACCCCCACACAAGGTGGAACGGCGATCTGGTGAGAAACGCGGGACCCATCGAGGTGGAGATCTTTACGGGAGGCCAATGTCCAGCAGTGGATCTATCAGCTGATGATGAGTCGCTGGTTCTATCCCCATTAAGTCTCTACTTCCGGTAAAGATAACATATGAGAACAGCTTCCATTGACCACTAACCATATATCTCTTAACTTTTACTCATTTCTTTCTTTTTTCCATTTCTCTTCCTTTATACTTAACTCTCCTTTCTCTCTCTTTTTTTTCTACCTATATATTTTTCTCTTTCTTTTCACTCATCTCTCTCTTTTTACCTATTTCTCTCTAACTTTCTGCCTATATATTTCTCTTTTTTTTTTCTATCTCTATCTATATCTCTTTATTGATCTCTCTTTGTCTCTTTATGTAAGAAGTTATGTCGTTCCAAACATGGCTTATTAGTATTACCTTAAGTTCGACTTCATTCTTGATCAGCTTCGCCAGCGCGACGGGGGACACCTCCGATATGAGATCCAGCGGCTTCTTCAGCACACCTTCCTGAAAATTTAACGATGAACACCATCCAGGATATCCCTTCTCTCAAATGTATACCACCGGAAAACAGGGATGCTGTTATGTTAAAGATAATACCAACATCCAAATTTCGCCACCAATGGGTCCGGAATCGAACTTAGGACGTTATCACAAGGTGAGTCATTACCAACTGAGCTATGAAGACATCTTTGCTAATGTAAATAAATAAAATAAAGGAAAAAAAAAATTAGCTCAAGTATATAAACGCCGGCTTAGTAAAAGTAAAGTCTAAGGTTCGATTCCGGGACACATGACTTGTGAAGTTTGGAATGATAGACTTACTACAACAGAGACACTACCACCAGTGATAGCTATGGGTCCTTCAAACTGGATCACAGCAATGTACGTACAGTACTGTGTCGGCTGCAATAGGCGCTGCGGTGGTACCTAGACGGTCTCCGGCCACAGAGACACTACCACCAGTGATAGCTATAGGTCCTTCAAACCGGATCACAGCAATGTCCGCACAGTACTGTGTGTCGGCTGCAATAGGCGCTGCGGTGGTACCTAGACGGTCTCCGGCAACAGAGACACTACCACCAGTGACAGCTATAGGTCCTTCAAACCGGATCACAGCAATGTCCGCACAGTACTGTGTGTCGGCTGCAATAGGCGCTGCGGTGGTACCTAGACGGTCTCCGGCAACAGAGACACTACCACCAGTGACAGCTATAGGTCCTTCAAACCGGATCACAGCAATGTCCGCACAGTACTGTGTGTCGGCTGCAATAGGCGCTGCGGTGGTACCTAGACGGTCTCCGGCAACAGAGACACTACTACCAGTGATAGCTATAGGTCCTTCAAACCGGATCACAGCAATGTCCGCACAGTACTGTGTGTCGGCTGCAAAAGGCGCTGCGGTGGTACCTAGACGATCTCCGGCCACAGAGACACTACCACCAGTGATAGCTATAGGTCCTTCAAACCGGATCACAGCAATGTCCGCACAGTACTGTGTGTCGGCTGCAATAGGCGCTGCGGTGGTACCTAGACGGTCTCCGGCCACAGAGACACCACCACCAGTGATAGCTATAGGTCCTTCAAACCGGATCACAGCAATGTCCGCACAGTACTGTGTGTCGGCTGCAATAGGCGCTGCGGTGGTACCTAGACGGTCTCCGGCCACAGAGACACCACCACCAGTGATAGCTATAGGTCCTTCAAACCGGATCACAGGAATGTCCTCACAGTACTGTGTGTCGGCTGCAATAGGCGCTGCGGTGGTACCTAGACGGTCTCCGGCCACAGAGACACCACAACCAGTGATAGCTATAGGTCCTTCAAACCGGATCACAGCAATATCCGCACAGTACTGTGTGTCGGCTGCAATAGGCGCTGCGGTGGTACCTAGACGGTCTCCGGCCATAGAGACACCACCACCAGTAAAGCGAAGGTTGGATATAGAGTTGCTTGTGTGATACATCATGCCGTCTCGCTCACCCCAGCAGCAGCGCGGTGTATCGCCTCGCTCGCCTCGCTGGACAGCCACACCGAGTGCTCGCCGTCGCCGCACTCCGACAGCTCCTTCTGTTACCAAAAAAATACTCTTTACAGTTTGACCCTATCAGACCCTAGTCTCCTTTAGCAGAGTCATAAATGTGGGCAGTCTCCATCACTCCGACGTAAACTCAAGCTAAACTCACCTGCTTGTGGTGGGGATCCTGATAATCAACAAATGAGGCTCCGGCTCCCGCCAACCAGCATTGGAGCAGCGTGGTGGGAAATGGCCCTAACCCTAAAATGAACCCCTACATACGACAGCCTTTAGTGCCTAGCGGAACCGGAAGCCATGCTGACTGTACATAAAGATTTACAGACTGAATATGATGATGATGAAACCAACCAAAGTATACTTTTAACAAATAGATCGGCGAATGAAAGCTATATGGCTGTTGTTTGGATATTTACACTACATCACACTGCACTCGTACCATTAATATGTTTATTATAATTAGATTGAGAATTAGATAACAGTATTGGAATAATTACTCAATTAAACTAATAAGTTAATATACTTCAAACCGGATAACAGTAAAGTTAGAACACGCTATTGCTTTGCGACAATAGATAGGAGACCTTGCTTAAAATAGCATAGAATTTCTCCAGACCTTTTTCTTTTATCAATAGGAGGGAGAGGGCCCTAGGGTTTCTATCTGCTGAAACCTTCTTCAGTAGTAGATTGGGATGACCCTGGAATCTCTAACAGGAAACACCGATCAAGCTAGTGGTAGTAAGAGAAACCCATCACCAGCACAAGAGGACAGATAGACAGATCAGTTGCCTCACTGGTGAAGGCTGTTCAACTCACCGCCATATCAGTCAGGTATCCAAGCACACTGTCGTACGGACATCCTTTGACCTCAGCGCACTCTGTCTCCAGGTGATCTACCATCGACTTCGTCAGCTTCCCGTCGCCCCAGAACAGTTTCACCGAGCTCGGAGTGATGAGCAGGTACGAGAAGAACACTGGGTTGTACTGGATGTCACTGCCGCGAAGGTTCAGCGTGTCTGAGGTATTACATATCTATGATTAAGATAGTTGGATGGTGATGGTGGTTCCCATCTTATCATCAACTTGTGAGCTGAAGCCTGGTGCTAAGAGTATGTCATTGAAATGGTTTAACGGTATAGTTAATTTCCTTCAGCGCCATCTTGTTTTATATCAACACAAGATGGCGGTTATATGATTTTTTTTTAACTAAGTAAATAGTTATTTAGCTTACACGCTACTTCGTCCAGAGCTGTCACCACGAGCGCAGACGCTTTCTTCTCTTTCATCTTCTCTCGCAACTCTTCTATCTTCTTGCCCGCCGCTTTGCCTGAAGACAAACGGAGGTAGTATTAAAATCAACATTTTGTGAACATCCCACCGGAGACAGTAAGAGAGCGACAGGGACTTACCATCATGTGAACCTTCACATGATGGTAAGTTGCAAATGGATGATGAGTCGCGCTTTCGTATATAGTCGACTAGGAGATTTACCATACGAACGTGTTAGACAGGTCCATAGACACACAACACGGTGCCACGGAATTGAATGTGGGATCTGTGTTGTAAGGCGTCAGCCACTGCACCATAGAGGTGCAGAGGTCGTAAACATGGTGCATAAAAAAACTTTCCACATGAACGGTTCATAGACAGCTGAATTATCGTGAGAGCCATCGATAATTATTGATATAGAGAATTTGTTGCATAACGAATTCGAAAATCGAACATTCGTTACATTGCTAATCATTTTTTTTTTCTATTCGTCTCTCTTTTTTAGTCGGTCAATGTGGCGCTAATTAGTACAATACTCACACTGCATCACATTTCGCTTGTCGCCTTGAGACAAGATATTAAATTTCTTTAACCCAATAGTTTCACTAGTTACAGCGCCCCTCTAACCGGAACGCACTAAAATGTGCACAATACTGTTTGGTTACGGAAATAGGCGCTGTCGTGGTAACTTCCCAGATGTTTTCCGGCAACAAAGACGCCCAGACTACCACCAGTAAGTTCTTGGGAATAGGCTAAGATACTAAGGCCATACTGCCTTAATATTCGTTATTTATTAATAATTTTAAGAATTTTCCAATTTCAAATTAGGAATTGAATTAAAAATCGAACATTCATTACATGGTTAAGAAAAAAACGGAACAATCATTACATAGTTAAAAAATTCAAAAATCGAACAATCATTACATCGTTAAAAAATTTAAAAAACGGATTAATCACTAAATTGTCAAATAATTTGAAAATAGAACACGTGACATCGAAGTAGTCCTACTAACAAGAAAATTTACTAGTAGTAGTGTCTGTTGCCGGAGGCTGTCTGAGTACCACCGCAGTGTCTATTGCAGCCGACAGACAGTACTGTGCAAATATTACCTTTGTTCCGGTTTGGAGGACGCTGTAGTTAGTGTAATTACTGGGGTAACGGCATTCAACATCTTATATCTCAAGCGACGAGCGCAATGTAGTGCAGTATATATCCATGTTGACTAGCGCCGCGATGTTATGGGAGGGCGTATCACTTAACATCAGGTGAACGTTCCGCTCGTCTGATTGCTTAATTGGATAAAAAATAACCTTAAATATGAAGACTCCCTTTCTTCTATTGAATCTCGTTTGTAGTAATAAAATTTAGGCGTACAAATTATTACTACACTGCAACTCCTCACAGGTTCACAGCTTTCGGCTGTCCATGAGCGGTGACCAGTAACCGTCTTTATAAAAGAACAAATTACCATCAGCATACCTGTATATTTAACTGGTAGGGCGAAGACTTCATTATGCGGCCTGATTGGCGGTGGATCGTTCATCTGGACCCTCACTTGATCCACCAGGTTTTCTGGTACAGCTATCAGCTCCATCTTAGCCTTCTTTAAGGCAGTCTGGAAGAACAGTATTATAATTAATGCAGTAGATATTGCTTGGTGGTAATCAGTTCGAATCTGGGTGTTGAATGAGTACTGTGCAAACATTACCATGTTCCGGTTACAAGGGCGTTGTAGCTAGTGATCATTTTTGGAAGTAATGAGACAATAGCTTACGTCACAAAGCGGCGACCGCTGTACGGTGCAGTGTGAACATCCTAACTAGCGCCACATGAGCCGTGTCATTTACCATCAGGTGAACATCCGGCTCGACTAGTCGGTTACTTGGATAAATAATAAATACCTGTAAAGGTGTCCACAACTCCCTGCTCATGGTGTGCGGATCGGCCGCCACGACTGATCCCTCCACCAAGTTGGTGGTGAGCCATTTCTCCATGGTCGGGGTGTCTGGTAACGCTAAAATTATTAAGTAAAATATACAATTATTATATAAAACAATTTAATAATACGAAAAAAATATAAATTCATTAAAAAAAAATCCGTGGTGTATATGCTATAATGACATAAACAACCAAAAATAATTGAACCGGCTCAACTAAAAACATTGACATGGTTGAACTGAAAATAAAAAATAATTATCCGGTTCAACAAAAAAAAATATAAATCAGGGTGGAACTATAAAAAAATGCCTAGTTGAACAAAAAAAAATAACTTAGTTCAACTAAAAACTATTGATCCGGATAAAAAAATATCCTGAAAGAATAAAAAAATAATTTACTTGATTCAACTAGAAATTATTTACACGGTTCAAGTACATGTTAAAAAATTGTCAGTTTATATAAAGAAAAACCGGTTTAATTAAAAATAAAAAAACAAATGATCCGGTCCAAGAAAATATAAATTTGAACTCATTAAATTAAAAAAACCTTAAGCTGGTGCAAATGGAAATAAAAAAAAAACCCGGTTCAACTAAAAAAATTAAACCGGTTCAACGTAAAAGTATTCACCCGGTTTAACTAAAAAAAATATGGTCGTGTGCAAGTCAAGAGAGCTTGGATTAGATGCTGAACCTTCGGGCTCACATGATAGAACTTCCACTTACACTGCTTCATCAGGGTCCACAGTTTGCCGTCCGTCTCCTTCTCGAACTGCGTGTAGTACCGACCGTCCGTCCACACCAGCGCGTGGGCGGCGGTGATCACCGCCGTGCCAGCGGAACCCGTGAAGCCGGATAGCCATTCGCGGCGCGCGTCGGCTGAAGATATGTACTCCGACTAGATGAAGAGGAGCATGATCGTCAAGACCATCAATGTGACGCTAGTTTCGATATTTTACGGTCATCATAATCATCAGCCGACAGACGTCCACTGCTGGACATAGACCTCACCCAAAGATCTTCCCATCGGTCAATCGTGCGCTGCTCCTTCCTTCACCAGTTCGTTGGACCACCTGGTGAGGGGTCTGCCAACACTACGTCTTCCGCTACGCGGTCACCTTTCGAGGACGTTGGTGCTCCATCGGCTGCCAGTCCCTTGGCGCGATGTCTCCTGCCCATTGCCACACGAGGCTAGCAATCTTTAGGACTATGTAGGTGACTTTAGTTCCCCTGAAAAACTCCTCATTTCTGATTCGATCACGCAAACCCCAAGCATAGCATATCCTTCAGGTATGTGATGTTAAAACCTGTTACCGCAGTAATTTCACTGGCTACATATCTCTTCAACACACCGTCTGTCGCTGCGGTGGTTGATGATGGTCCATCATGGGATTCTCTTCTCTCGTTCTCCAGTATCTTTGAGTTGTAACCGAAGGGGGGTGGTGGTGGTACTTACGTTGTGAGCGTCTGAAGTCGGCACTATGTAAGCAGCCAGGGCTGTCGGCTGGCTCGCCATCAGCGCCCTCAGCGCAGTCAAGCGCTGCAACGTCATGCTTGTCCCTTAAACAACAATCCATATATACCAACCGACAGTCATGTACTGGGCTGAGGGACTGATGGTGAAGAACGTGAGTGGTGAACATTGGTGATCAAGAGTTACATACTGATCTTGATGATCATATTCTATTGAAAGAATTTGGGATTTTGTGCTGGAATTATTGCACCATCAGACTGAACACCACAATCAAGGCTTTCCGCTTTCACCTTCATGAGCACAGCGAAGGATTGGATCTACCAGCATTAGTGCTTTCATCCAGGTACGATGTAGTCTTCAAGTGAAGAGAGCATAGGTTTATAGACTAAAACGCTTTACCATTAATCTTCCTTTCCAGTGTCTCCGTGGGATAGTGGCTTCATGGCTAACAAGGAGATCCATGGTTCGATCCTGGATAACATCAGGTGGAATTTAGTTGATACTACCACCGTCTTATTGTCAATCATCCATCATTATAGTATCGTTGTTACAACTGTCGATATGGAATGGGGGGAGGGGGAGTATTCTGGAGGAGCGTCACCATCACCGCTCTTACTATCAGCATCATGTGAAGGTGCAGTGAATGTAAAACAAATTACCTTCGTCCGTATTGTGTGTAAAAGTGGCTGCATCAGCACCTTGAGGATGTCTGGAAACGGTAAAACACGGTTGGGATTACCATTCGCAGAGTATACTGATGGTAAATCAATTAGTGAAGACTGTCTAGGTACAAGCGCAGGCAAAACGTAGTGTTCAAAAATTACAGTGTTCCGGTTTGAAGGGCGCTGTAACTATTGAAATTATTAGGGTCTGTCCTTCACGTCTTATACTGCGACGATGGCAATATGGTGCCGTGTGCACCTTCCTAGCTAATAAGCTAAAAAAAAAATAAAGAACAGGGAGGCATATTTAATGGTGGTGATGACGATGGAGATTCACCACCATCGCGATGACTGTCATCAAGTGAACGCTCCACAACCATCATGGAGCATTGAATTAAAAATAAATTATACCTATATATCCGCTTTACTATCACGGTATGATATATAACAACCCCCTTGGGCAAAGGATTTTCGTGAAATCCATTATCAGCTGACCTTTGAACAGCAGAAGCGATATCACCAAACATTGAGTGATCACGTTTAATAATTTCGGAGATATCGCGATGAATTAACGAATCTCTAGATATCTTCTAGATATATAAAAATAAAATAAAAATGAGTATCGATAGTTCAACAATCACGTGAAAACGAGTGAAGGTGTCGACACGGCAACACCAGCATCCGACACGGAATGATCTGCAGATTATTACGGGATATTTATTTATTGAATTTCATCGATCCTTCATCGTTTTATTTCTAATTAACTTATGTGAACATTTTCATTTGGTATTATTTATGCGGTTGCTATGGTAACGGTTTCTATACAAAATTAACGGTTTTATATTACGGTTAATAAAGCGGGCTGGGAACAGCTAGTATGTATGTAAGAAAAGGCATCAAAAAGTACTGAGACCGGCATATATACTCCTTGGTAACAAAAAAATACTGGCATAGGTCAGACTCATATTTGTAATATTAATAAAAAAAAAATTCGATTCTCTTTTGTTTTCTGTATGTAGCCAATTGTTTGCTTCGCGTCGGAACGTGTTCTCGGAAATGGAGAGAAGCGAAGTGCGAGACGTTATTAAATATATCTGTTTATAAAAGTTAACGACGCAAGAGATTCATTGCGATTTGGAGCCAACGTTAGGAGAGTCTGCTCCGCCGTATCCACTGTCGCAAGGTGGGCTTCTCGATTTAGAGTGGGGAGAACGAGCACGGAAGACGGACATCGTTGCGGCCGTCACCGCGTCCATCGAAGTCAGTCACCCAAGACAATATTACGAAAGTCGAGATAATTGTATTGAGCGATCGAAGAGTTACCATCCGATACTTAATTCAAGAAACGGGCGTTTCATATGGAAGTATTCAGTCCATATTGAAACAATTTTTGAATGTGAGAAGTCTCCGCAAGATGGGTGACGAGAATGTTAACCGACACTCAGAAACAAAATCGACTTGACACATCGAAGATATTGTTGGACAAGTTTCAAGATTCTGAAATTTTTTTGTTACGTTTCGTAACAATGGACGAAACATAGGTCCGTCATCCATGAGTCCAAGATAAATCTTTTTTTTTTTAAAGAGATGGAAGCCTTGGAAAAACGCTGGATTCGGTGTGTATAGAGACTCGGAGACTATGTAGAAAAAAAAAATTAAATTACCAATAGTGATTATATTTTATTTCATTCTCACTATTTTTTTATCCCTCCTCGTATATATAAAGCGGTGTGCACTACATTGCAGACAAGATGCAAGAAAGTATGCTGTGAGGTATGGTCACGTGAAAAGAAGGCCGCCTGAGGTTAGCAACTTGTCACCGCAACTGTCCCTCCCTGGTCGAAGACCCACAGGCAGACTTAAAACAAGGTGAAAAAATGTAGTGTCAAGAGACATGTGTTAATACCAAGTGACTGAAGATGTCGAGAACAGGGCGAAGTGGAGAAGAAAAATAAAGTAAGCAGACTCCACCACCGTATGGGATAACCGCTATCTAGATAAGTAAAATATCATCTAATATACCTAATAATAAAAACTAGTATGACAATAGGTAATATATATTTTTTTTAAAACCGGTATATATTCATTATCATATAAGGTCAATGATCCTCGCATAACTGGATATCATACGTATTTGTGTATTAGCAGAAAAAAAAAAAATTGAACGCCACAGATAAATTACACTTAAATAATAGAAAATACTCACAGATAAATGATGTCCAATATGAAACACAACAACAACATATTTAATAATACTACATTTAGTAATGTAACGAATATTTTTAAAATTTTATCAATTCCGCGAACGGCGCGACAGCTCCAATGGTGAAAGAATACAAATTGACAGCCAGTAGTGATGTTCATGTATCAAATATCGATAAGCAGTTTAAAAAAAAAAATATGTTATATGAAGACGGGACGATCGTGAAGTTCACCAGGTTTTAAGTTATACGCTTGTCAAAACTTGGCGCTAATTAGGATAACATACTCGTATAAAGAGTTAATTAGCGTGGCGGGAAATATCCCATTTCCTCTCCATATGAACCCTTGTAATGGAGATCTTCGCGGTAGGTCTATGTACAACAATGGACGTCTATCGGCTGATGATTATGATGGTGCCAAACAAGCTTGATGGTAAGCAGTTACCGTAGCCTGTGATAGCGGCATCACGGGCGCTTTTTGAAACACCCCATTTGAGCTGATAGGGAAAACCTCGACAGGTACTAGTTTAATAATATTTTTTATTATGCATACATATAACCCCCAAACAGATCTTGCAACATTTGCCCTGATGATATCTCACTAAATTTCACACTCACCCCCGCACGGGTAATATGCTTAAAAGGGGATGATGAGTCTAAAAGTTATATTTCAAATAATATAAGCAATATTGTATGTTGACACGAGCTGGTCATACAAAACGTTGGAGATAGTGGCTAACCAGAAAGTTTTTTTTTTTTTTTTTCTTTACTGCCGCTTGCCTCCTTAGACAGAGGAACCTGGCGCCGCGACCGACAACGGCCGTCGGTTCGGCGCCCCCCTCGGAAAGGGTTCCTGGGGCGTATCTGGTGACGCGTCTCGTATTCCGACGCGTCGCCGCTTAGTGATAGGGATTTTGTCAATTGGGAGGGATACTTCACATCCCTCCCCGAGGCGGGCCCGTTCGATCCGGGCACCGAACGGGGGTTGCGGAAGAACTGTTTAAAGCGTTATCCCGCGACCCTCGTGCGTTCCTTGCGGATGTGATGGAATACCGTGTGAAGCTTTTTAGTCGGTTGGAGTCCGACACTACCCCACTACCGGCCCAGTATTGGTACGGGGTGTGCGTTCCGTTAGCATTTTGTTACACACGTTAATTAAAAAAAAAAAAACCAGAACAGTTTGAAGAAGCCTATCTATCGTCCCAACTCCAGCATACCTGGCTCTGGAATTGAACCTCTTTAGTAAAAGTCAAGAGGCTAATGACTGCTCCAAATCCAAGCTTCCTCTTTTTTTGGATGAATTACTAAGAAGGCTTTTAATACGGCTCAGATATTTCTATTGGGGGCAGGTATCTGTTGTATCCATTTAGGTAGGTCCTATTGCAGCCGACAAGCAGTTACGTGCAAACATTACTGTGTTCCGGTTTGAAGGGTGCTGTAGCTAGTTTAATTCTGGGGTATCGAGAATCAACATCTTATGTCTCAGACGTCGGGCGTAATGTGGTGCAGTGTATACAATCCTAACTGCCTCGCTGTTATGGCTGTATGGCACTCGTCTCGTTGCTTTGATTCATTAAAAAAAAAGACAATTATTAAGATAGAGCGA
This sequence comes from Ornithoptera priamus, assembly GCA_029034505.1. Classification (NCBI taxonomy): domain Eukaryota; kingdom Metazoa; phylum Arthropoda; class Insecta; order Lepidoptera; family Papilionidae; genus Ornithoptera; species Ornithoptera priamus. Next base: position 38,655 of record JARDWD010000587.1, on the reverse strand, counting down.
TAACTTTGCGACGCTAAACTTAAGGCGCACCTTAAGGATCGGTGCTGGGATGACAGCTTTTTCTTATTTATAATAAAAGATTTTAATAAAAAAAAACTTTGTGACTCTCCTTTTTGCTTAGTAGGTTAAAAAAGAGAAGTAGTTTACGTCACTACGGGAAAAGAACTTTAACCGTTAACTTAACCAACGAAACGGAAGGTTTATTACAGGGAACAGGCACGAGGTAATCCAGGTGTCTTACACCGCTGCTTCTATCAGAACTCCGCAATAGTTTTTCTAACAAACAAATATTATTATATAAACAATATTTAAATAATAATAATTAAAACATTGCTGGTCAGATGTTTTTGAATTATACTATTTAATAAAAAAAATTTTTAATTTAATTAAGCGTCGAAACGCGACGAAAAGCGGTTCACCTGATGGTAAGTGATACGCCCGCTCATAACATGGCGTTAGTTGGGATGGTATTAACCACATTGCAATTGCCATTTAGAGACAAAGATATTAAGTATCGTTACTCAAGTAATTTCACTACTCAAAGCGTCTTTCAAACCGGAACATAGTATTGTTTGTATAGTACAGTTAGGCGCTGTGGAGGTACCTAAACAGTCTGGTCTGGCTAGAGACATTTTATTTGTTATCAGGTGGGAAATGTTCCAAAAAGATATCTTACTTGGGGGGAGGGGAGAAGAAGACAAGTCCACAAGACTACTGCTAAAAACTCTGTTGGTCATCGTCAGTACGTTGCGGAAAAGCCTAAGATTTCCTACAAACCGCACTGATGCTTTCGGGCACTATGCATAAAGCAGGTACCAGGGAGGGCTGTAACCCTCAGCACCCTCGCTTCAGTAAGATAAGCAACAACATTAAGAGATCTACCACCAGTAAACTCCATCAGCTGATGACGATGATAGCTGCACCAAAGTATATACTTTCCCTACCAATGGACAAAATTAAAAATATTTAATTTGATACAATATACATACAAACATTTATTTATATATGTCGATAGATTTGAATATGGTACATCATTAATGGCGCCAAATTTTGACGTTTGACAAATACTTTTTCGAATTATCCGTGCTTTTTATTAACGGCCTGCCTTATTCCAACGATAATCGCATTGCGTTTATTTCAATAATTTATCGTTGTTATATTACTATTTAGAAATAACAACATTAATTGTTGTCAGTGTGTGCCTATTTGATAAGTAGTAATTAATTCAGGATAAAAAAAAAGTATACCATTGTAATAGGTACAGCGTTATTTGTATCCAAGTAATGCTGGTCTTTCAGCAGATGGAGATACTATATGGTGGCGGTGGCTGCTGGATGTTGGAATTGAAATAATTCGTTACAAAATATATGGCTGTGTTTTTTTTTTAAATATAACTGCAATAATGGTGCAAGGTGTCCCGGACAACTCATCAGCTCGTGGTGCAGTCTGCTAATCAACAAACGAAGCTCTGGCTACCACCAACCCGCATTGGGCCAGCATGGTGTGAAATGGCCTAAATTCCCCCTATGAATCCCTACCCGATCGATGTGGGAATCTATGGGGTAGGCCTATGTTCAGCAGTGGACGTCTATCGGCTGATAATGAACTGGTGATAGGTCTCCGCTGTCGCAGCGACTGTTTTCGCCGCCAAACGGTACTGTGCAAACATTACCGTGTTCCGGTTTGTAGGGCGCTGTCGCTAGTGAAATTACTGGGGTAACAAGACAACATAATATATTTCAAGCCTAGTGTGTAACTGGCGCTACAATATGGGCGGGCGTATCATTTACCATCAGGTGATCGTCCCGCTCTTCGCGTCTTTTCATAGAATAAAAAAAAACCTGGTTTTCATTTTATAAATATGCATTTGTACTCACACTGCCGACGTGGTAATATGAAAGAGTTGTCATCCCCTCTTCCTCCCTTGTTTTAGTTCAATTTTAAGTCACAGAAATAGTTTAATGCTTGCGATGAATTTACTGAATACATTAAATGAATGCTTGCGAACAGATTACTGGATACTAGTAAAATGACTTATCGTCATCATAACTTATCGTGGTCTGTGGAAGATGACGAACTCCAATATCTTCAAGTCATAGGACATTTATATGACATTTTGATTGATTACTATAGGCGACTGTTAGGTAGGTACCACCGCAGTGCCTATTCACAACTATCAAACAAAAGTACTATGCAAACTACCGTGATCCGGTTTGAAGGACCTATAGCTATCACTGGTGGTGGTGTCTCTGTTGCCGGAGACCGTCTAGGTACCACCGCAGCGCCTATTGCAGCCGACACACAGTACTGTGCGGACATTACTGTGATCCGGTTTGAAGGACCTATAGCTATCACTGGTAGTAGTGTCTCTGTTGCCGGAGAGTGATATGCCCGTCCACAACAACGTGGCACTAGTCAGGATGATGTACACCATGAAATTGCGCTCGTCGCCTTAGTCATCAGACGTTGAGCCTCCTTGCCCCAGTAATTTCACTAGCTACAACGCCCTTCAAACCGGACCACGGTGATGTGTTCAAAACACTACCGCTACATTCTTTTCTACTGGAATCAATGATGCAATTGTCAAGCAATCGCTCTCTTTCTCTCTTTCTTATCGCACGTGGACTCACACCGGATTGTATCATCAAGGTAAAGGTCACGACAAGATGATAAACATGATAACGAGCTCGGATGAATTATATTTAATTATAAACAGTATCAATATTCGAGTATATATACCTGGTTTTCAAACCTGCTCCAATAAATACTTCTCACACTGTACACTCGAGATCTTAATTAATAAATACGAAAGGGAAGAAGAGAATACCAAAGACGAGATATTTTTTTTTCTGTCTCACTTTGCGCTCGTCTCCCTGAGACACAAGACGTTGAGTGTCATTATGTCAGTAATTAAAATAGCTACGAGCGCCCTTGAAGCCGGAAAACAGTAATGTTTGCACAGTACTGTTTGTCACGATATAAAGGAAATATGAGGTGTGTTTGTTTAATACTCAGTTCCTCATTGCTCAGTGGATTTATTACTTATCTGGTGTATAACCAAATTGAAGTCGGAGAGTAAGCGAGGAAAAAAAAAAAAAAAACAAAAAAAAAGAGACAGATTACCTTTCTTTACAATACGATGCGATGAGACGAGCGGCATGATCACTTGATATTAAGTGATACACTTGCCCATGATAACACGGTGATAGTTGGAAAGGTACGACACCACATTGCTTTCATCGCCTTGTGAGGTAAGATGTTAGCTCTCGTTATCCCAGTAAGTACACGCTACAGCACCCTTCAAACCGGAAAACAGTAGCGTTTGCTCTACTGTTTATATATACATATTCATCATGTTTTTTTTTATTTCTATTATATGTGATGGTAGAACTTTGTTGTACTACCGTCTAGGTAGGTACCGCCGCAGCTCCCATCTGTACCGCTAAAAAGTACTGTATTCCGGTTTGAAGGACAACATAGTGTGTGTAGCGCGACGAGCGCAGTATGGTGATAACTCTGAAGTAGCTACAACAGCGCGCAATATAACCATCGGCGAAAATTTCCAAATAAAAATTTTGAGCTATATATATCATCCCAATTGGCGTCACGTGGTTAAGGACTAAGAACTGATCAGCTGATTGTATGTCTTCGATTAAAAAAAAAAAATGGTGCGTAATATCATCCCAATTGGCGCCACGTGGCTAAGGCCTAAGAATTGATCAGCTGATTGTATCATTAGTCTTCGATTAAAAAAAAAATGGTGCGTAATATCATCCCAATTGGCGCCACGTGGTTAAGGTCTAAGAATTGATCAGCTGATTGTATCATTAGTCTTCGATTAAAAAAAAAATGGTGCGTAATATCATCCCAATTGGCGCCACGTGGTTAAGGTCTAAGAACTGATCAGCTGATTGTATCATTAGTCTTCGATTAAAAAAAAAAATGGTGCGTAATATCATCCCAATTGGCGCCACGTGGTTAAGGCCTAAGAAATGATCAGCTGATTGTATCATTAGTCTTCGATTAAAAAAAAAATGGTGCGGTAATATCATCCCAATTGGCGCCACGTGGTTAAGGCCTAAGAAATGATCAGCTGATTGTATCATTAGTCTTCGATTAAAAAAAAAAATTGTTCACATTAATGCAAGTAAAGATAACGTACCATATATCTTCATTAAAAACCCATTGTAATGATAAGGCCGCATCATGTTCATGGTTACTATGTAGTAGTAAACATTACCATCGAATCCTTGTGAAGGTTATAATAACTAATAGTTGTGTCATGTTCAGTGTTAGTACCGCAATAATTTCAATAGTTGCAGCTTCCTTCAAACCGTATCACAGTAATGTTTCAGGGTAGAAGAAAATTTTACAATTTTTTTTTGTATTTAATAAAGCGGCGAGACGTGATACGCCCGATCATAACAAAGCTGTGCTAGTTAGAATAGTACACACTGCACCACACGGCACTCGTCGTCTTGAGACTTAACATGTTGAGTCTCGTTACCCCAGTAATTTCACTCGCTACAACGCCCTTTAAACCGGAACACAGTAATGTTTGTACACTACTATATGTCGGCTGCAATATGCGCTGCTGTGGTATCGAGACTGTCTCCGGCAACAGAAACACTACAGCCAGTTACTAGTAATTTAGGAAAAAATCTCAATATAAAAATACAGCCATTTTTTTATACTGAAAATAACTCGTTTTAAAACAATGTTTTTTTTTTTAATAACCGTGTTTTGTTTTTGTTTATGGTAACATTCAGCATCAATGTTGCCAGTTCATAAAAACCATAATAGTATGATTAATCGGAAGCAATCAATGGTGAAATGGAATCGGTATTAAAATACTTAGTAAAATGTCACACTGTATTAATATCAGGTGAAAGGTCAGTGCAACAGCAGTCGCAAGGGCAAAGGGTAACGGTTAAAGGGTTAAGAAAGGTAAAAGGTGAACAAAGCTCACTTGGGTGTTCCCACAACTGGGACTCGGGTAACCGAGAAGTGGAGACATTTGTTTGAAGCAAAACAATATCTTATTGTTGGTAGGTCTCTTGTTTTTTTATTGTAGGTACTTTCACAATATCGGGGTAAAAAGTACCTACAATAAAAAAAAAACAAAAAGTAAAATGAAGCTCACTTGGGTGTTCCCATAACTGGGACTCGGGTAATCAAGCAGTGGAGACATTCGTTTGAAGCAAAACCATATCTTACTGGTGGTAGGTCTGTTTTTTTTATTGTAGGTACTTTTTCCCACGAGATTGTAAAAGTACCTACAATAAAAAAAAATCAAAAAGGCGAATGAAGCTCACTTGGGTGTTCCCACAACTGGGACTTGGTTAACCAAGCAGTGGAAGTATTAATCATGAAGCATAACCATATATTATTGGTGGTAGGTCCCCGTTGCCGGAGATAGTCCAGGTGGGTGCCACTGCAGCGCTCATTGCAGCCGACACACAGTACTGTGCGGACATTGCTGTGATCCGGTTTGAAGGGGGCTGTAGCTAATGTTATTACTGGGGTTACGAAACTCATCATCCTATTTCTCAGGTGACGAGCACAATGTGGTGCAATCCATACTATTTTAACTAGCGCCATACAGGCGGGCGGGGTGGGGGTTTTAGTCGGTGCAAGTCCGATAACTCGTCCTTGCCCCCGCGAGGATGAGTATGCATAAGCATTTCCCCCACGTAAAAAAAAAAAAACACTAGACCACATTGTCATGGACACTCATAAGCCTTGACAGAATGTTAAGTTTCGTCACTCGAGTAATTACACTAACTACAGCGCCCTTTGAACCGGAACAGAGTAATGTTTGCACACTACTATTCGTGTAGTGTAAACCTCACCTGATTGTGGTGCAGCCTGCTAATCAACCAACGAGGCTCTGGCTTCCATCAACACGCATTGGGCCAGAGTGGCGGGAAATGGCTGAAACCTCCCTCATGTGAAAATTTTTTTAGGGAGGAGGTCCAGCAGTGGACGTCTATCGGCTGACGATAATGATGAGTACTGTTTGTCGGCTGTAATAGACACTGCAGTGGTAGCTAGTTAGACGGTCTCCAGGTAAGAGACCAACCACCAGTAAGATAAAGGGCATGGTATAAAAAAAAAAACAAAAAATTATGAATTAATCCTTTTATATTATCTACATCTGGCATCACAGCTGTTTTTATTTCGTTCACAAACAGTTTTTACATATGGCAATAAGAAACAATGCACAGTAACTAAATTAATCTGTTCACAAATACATGATCATAATTTTTTTTTTCATCTGGCAACATTAAAAAAAATTAGCTTTAAATTTGAATTATATAAATCACTGCCAAATATTTATAAATTATTCAGTAAATAATCTGAGATACGGTTAATCAATGAGCTTCAACAATGAAGATGTAACCACATTCAAATTACACAACCTGGCAACACTGTCATAAGCAGCTCCTCAATAGATTGTGGATACAACATATCGATATGGACCTTTAATTTTATACATTGTACTCACTTAATTTAATGTGCCAATTTACCTGAATACACTACTCCCCTTAGCGGCAGAGACAGATGCTGCTGTGTTGCCTGCTATAGTAACCAGAAGGAAACCAACTGGTACAACTACAACGGAGTTATAAACATACAAAAGATTAAAATAAAACTATCGCCATCTTTAATTCCAAAACATAATTTGAATGAAGCACAAAAAGTTCTAATACCAATCATCATCATGGACTTCCACTGCTGGACAGTAAACCATAAGCTCCTATAACTGTAACTAATATAGAATACTTTCTCTTCGGACTCACGACTAAAGGGTATGACTGCTGTTGAGCTACTCTTGTTTCAAGAGTTCCATGTTCAGCAGTGGTGATCGATAAGCTGATGAATATATAAATTATAAACGAATCGGTGATGAAACAGAACCATATTAGTATCAACGCATATAAAACATGAAATTTTCTTACATATTTAAGTCATCACTTGATTTTTTTACAATGGCAACATTATTTACATACCCTTAATTGTAAATATGGTATTGTTATATGTATAAATTTAACAAATCCTACCAATTTAATGATATTTACACATCAAAGAAGAATCAACCGGATATCGGAATTGGTGATACATGTTCATTAAACTCCATTATGTATTTGAGGATCCAGATATTCTTACTGAGTCACCGATCGAGGAAAGACCTTACATATTATTACTGGTCCGCAATTATTCTACTTTGATATGAAAATACTTTTATATATAAAGTTGTTATTATATTAGTACTAAGTCAAAGTTTTCACTCTTAATTGAGTATTGGTGACTTGTACGTATAAATATAATCATTTCAGACCCATATTCTCTGAAATTCATCAACACTTCGGTGATTTTTCATCTCCATCAATTAACTAAAGCAATCTGCAATAGAAATAATTTTATGTTATAATTAAACTAGTATTTATACTATAAAAATAAATAAATAGAGATGATGATGTCAATGAGAAGATAAAATTGGTAATGTTTGTGTACCGTCAAAATGGACTACGCTCAGTACATATACAGGCTTCCAAGTACTAAATTGATTGGCAGAGTGGCACACAGTAGTGCACCCTGTAAATCAAGAAATGAAACTGGCTCCCACCAACCCGCCATGGGCTTTTGTATGAACCCCCACACACATCAAGATGTTTGGTGGAGGACATCTATCAACTGATGATGTAGCACACTATTGATTGGGAATGGATGGAGTATCTGCGTGGGCATCTAATATACAGTTACCGGCAATTATAATATATAAACAAGACTATGAATAAGTTTTGAAGAAATAAATGGCTAATGTGGGTAGTTTAGAAAAAAATTTGTGCTTCCAATAATATATAACTTGATTATAATGAGTTCAGATTAAATCATAAATAGATTCATAATTGACCCTCGCTACAACATTTTTATACAAAATTAGAAAACGGAAAGAAAGAACAGTTCACACAATAGTTAATTATTGAGCTAAAATAAAAAAAAAATTTTTCTCCACCATATTTTACCGGAGGGTAGAATTAACAAAATGGTTTATCTCCAATGGGTTAACCATTGCAGCTTAAGGACTTAAACTCTATACATTTATTGCTATAATTTTCTTTCCAATTTCAGAAAATTTACTTTAAGTAAGGTTAGTAACTGTGGATAAACTATGCTGGGTCAGCTTTGTTTATTTCTTAACAGCTTCATTGTTAGGAGACATTTAAGATGAAATGAATGTCGCATCGATAAACTTCCTATGTAAAATGAACAATATTAGTTTAGTCAGTAGTTTTCTAAAAAAAAATTTACTATTTGAACACTAAGCTTTAATACATAGAGTTTGCCACATTTTAAACGGACTATCAAATGAACTAGTAGGAAACCACTGCATACTGGTAATGAAGGACAAACCGATGTGGATACTTTTAAAACAAACCTATGTCCAGCAGTGGGAGCCTATCAACAGATGATAATGTTTCATCACATAATTATGCCAAGTTATTTTAAATTTATGATTATTATAATAATAATATGTAATAACAATGTAAAAAATCTTACCTCAGCATTCCATAGGGGCTATAGAATTTGAATTATCCCCATATCCACTGAGGCTGCCTTGGAATTCCATACCGCTAATTTGACTGTCGGCGTTAAAGGAGACACCATAGGAATCATTACTTGGAGCGTGAGAAGCTTCCAGGTTGGCGTCACCAGAGTCTGCGGCCAAACCAGAATCGGGCTCTGCCCAATTTATTTTGAAGCGCGTCACCCGCGGCTCTGATGCAAGTATATTTCTCACGACTTTATCAAACTGTGGTTTGGCCGGTGGATTTTCGCGCAGTTCCGGTTCAGACTCACTGTACTCATTGTTTATGAAGTAACCGACTCTAACGAACTCCTGTCCTCTGTACGAACACGTTAACAACACAACTGTGACACCTAGTGCATCGTTTTCTGGTATCCGTGTGACATCAGGCGGAGGGGCTTGAAAGACGAACATGTGTCTACCTTCGGGAATCGGACCGACATATATCGTGTCCAAAACCTGGTCGTGTTCCTCGGTTTCAGCAGAACCTACGTAAATCATCTTCCATTCTAGGTCCTCCTTCAGTTCTTCAATGCATTCGAAGGTCAATTCGAATTGGAATGGATTAAGAAACGGGCTTGGATTGTCCAACACAACGACATTGGTTATGTGCACCTTTGCCATTTCGTAACAACCTTTGCAACGGCGATTTAAATTGTTAAACAACGTACACAACACTTATTTCCGATAGCAAGGTAATAAATAGTAGATTTCTTAATTATAGTCCGAGAAAAACGATTACCAATAATTAAAGAAGAAAGAATCGGCGAAAAGTGACAAATATTTTGGCGGTTTAAACCGTCACGTGATCAAAATAACTTGCGACTGCAACGCTATACGTGGTGGGACGATGAACTACAATTAAAAAGTTGAAAATATGACAGCATCATCGGAGCAAACAAGTGGTTTTTAAGAATTCCTCCACAGAAATGTCTATATATTTAAAATCGTTGTGTAAATATTACTAACAATGGTATACGTAAAGGTAGCTATGTAAATGAACTTACGTTTCTTAGTGTTTCTTGCTTAATTCACAGCTGCTTATCACATAAAAAATGACAAACAAAAACCATAAAGTATAGTGTGCCCATAGAGAATTCCTTTAACAGAAAATATAATTATTCAAAAACAATAATGTTATAGAATAACATGTGTAGCAAAATTTATTCATGAAATAAATTATGATAAATATCTACTTAATTTTTATTACTTGTTTAATACAAAGGCAAATATTTAGTTTTAATTAAAAATACCTAAAATGTTTTGAGTAAGGCAATAAACAAAACTAAACTTCAGTTTTAACAATGGCGATAGTAATACGATTACATTGTGTGTGTTGTGCGTTTACGTTGTCAAACTTAGGCCTGTGATTTATAAAAGACTGCTATTGCTACTTCGTAATAAGGATACATATCATTAACTACCTGCACACCAATACAGTCATGAAGGTCGACCGTTGAAAGCGTAACGCTATTATTATAAACTATCATTCTTTTCAGGTAAGTAACTATCATAAAATATGATAATTATGAAAATAAATCGCTAGATTGTATCAAATAAGCAGAATATTATTTAATAACAACGCTGTATTACAAATTAAAACATCTTATTGTTGTAAAAAAAGAGAAACGAAAATAATATAACTTTCTATGAAATGCTTAAGAAGACTGCTGTGAAAGGAGTGCATATTTTACGCTTGAGTCACCCGCAACTTAATATTGTCCTCGTCAATTAACTGGAATTGCTTTGCGTCGTTGCATTCACTTACAATTAAATTCGCGAAATGTTTACATGAGATGTTACTGTATAATATTTGTAATTACTACTTGACTAAGATGAGTTTTAAGGAATGCTTTAAAATGTTATTTTATTACATTAATAAATTAACTTATTATCAAAAACTCAACACATTTAAACACCTGAAATCTGGTATAATTTTTTTGTCAATTTGTCTGGTAATTTCTAGCAACATTTGAAATTGTTGTATCAATTTTAATAAGAATTTGACTATTACATAGCTGATGGCGTATCATACCTTTGTTGATCTTGATATAGTAGTAAAAAATTAAGTTGTGCTAGAAAAAAAAAATATTGTGCAGGTTTTTGTGTTTCGGAGAAATTAGTAATTCCGGTACCGTTTTTCCCGCCGCAATATAGATGTCCTGCTTTTCTTGCTGCTTTATAGATTAAACAGAATTCAAATTTGTTAGAAATATTCCTGCCTGGTGGCAACTTACTGCCTTCTGAATACTTTCTCGTTACTTATACCCCTGAACTCCCTTTGGCGGAAAAATTTCTGTAAAATCCGTTCTTAGCTGAATATTTCTATCAAATTTCAAGTCTCTAGTCCTTATGGTTTCAGAGACATTGTAATGAGTTTCTATATAGGTGGAAATCTCTTGCATATTTTGATTATTAATACATTCAAACATTTATAAAGCCTTAAAAAAGTAATATTGTTTTTAGCTTTTAGTAGCTTCTGTATGTTTAAATCAGCAATATGTCATCAAGCCATGATGAAGGACCTATCTACTATAGAGAGATACAAAAGAATGCTTTCCTAAAACGGATACCAAATGAAGTCAATATTGGGAAGCTGAGACCTTTGGCACACAAGGTATTTATGCTGGAATAGGCAGACGATTTGGTAGTAGCTACTCATGGATATCTCTGTGGCAGGAGATATTAATAGTATTCAAAACAATACTAGTGAAACTAGAGTGGTTTTGAAAGGTCTCTCTTATTGATATAGTCAGAAAATATTTTTGATCTATATGACCATATGGTGTTGCGTATATCATCTTAGCTTAGATTATGAAATTCAATGATATTAAACTGTGTCATAATATTAACATAAAAATATTAAATGTTTCCAGAAACCACCATTAAAAGCTATGTGGACATTATTCTGTGTTCACAATGGGCGTACCCCATTTTTAGAGCAGTACCCCGAACCTGACTCTTCTGCAACACTAACCCACAGGCCCGTTTGGAAAGTGTCGTTGCGCACTGCGAGACATGTAACAGCCAGTGTAAAACCACATGTGGGTGATGAGTACGACTTCCTCATTGACACAGACCAGGGGCCTATACGGATGCTTGCCCCCGATTGGTGAGATTAATAGTGTATCTTTACTAACTGTGTATATGTAGAGTATAGGAGAGCGAGAGTGAGGTATGAAGAGAAATAGTGGTGGATAACAAAAAAAAGGGACAGGGCGAAGGATAGGTAGATAACAAGAGATAAATAGGCAGTAAGATTGAATGAGAGAGGAAGAAGGGAGAGGAGGGACATAGTTAAATTATTGGGGCATTGTATTTTATTCTAACTAGTACCATGAAATAGAAGAATAGGAACTTATTTTTTTGATGACCAGAACTATTATGATCTGATCATCCTACAAATAAATATATATCATATTTTAATCTGCATATACTTTAATGTACGACTAAAGTATGTTGTTTTATTATCTCCGGTACTTTTGTCTGTTAACCGATGACAAAAAACAATGTTCCTAATAAATTTTTTCTATTTATTGAAAAACCTTGTACCTCAGTTGGCATTCTCTACCAACTAACCTTCGGTAAGGCTAGATGTTGTGATAGGTTATAATTACTTACTAAAACTACAGTAATAATATATATATATATATATATATATAATATTATATACAGATTAAAAAATATACAATCAGCTATGTAAACGGTTACATTAGTGTTTATATAATATAATATTATCTTAAACAACAAACTAATGTAATCTCATTATATGCAGTGTTATAATACTGAACTCATATATACTATGTTGATAAGAAGTAAAAGTCTAATGGGAGTTATGCATTTGTTGTATTTTTTTTTTACTCGAGCTACATGGACTGTCACATTATTGTAAGTGATACATCTGACCATAGCAAAGTTGCGCTAGTTAGGATATATATATAGTATCTCCTAATACAATGATGGAGACCACTCAGGGTGCTTTAGTAGGTAGAAGTCCCACATAACCTTGTCTTTCCCCCCAGAAGTAGAGTGTCTTTTGAGATCTCCCACACGATAATAAAAAAAAGGTAGGATGATTTATATAACACCACATTGAGCTCATCACCTCAGAAAAGATGTTGAGTCTTGTTTCACCAGTAATTTTACTAGCTACAGCATCCTTGAATCGCTAACACAGTAATTTTTGGGTGCAGAAAAATGTGTTGCTGTGGTATAGAGATAGTCTCGGGCTAGAGATCTTTTTGTTTATCGGGTGGGAAATGTTCTAAAATTAATACCCTGCTTGTGGAGTTACTAGATGGTCTCCAGCAACAGAGACCCACCACCACTAGGTGTATTGAGCTAAAATGTACTGTTTTCTTCTGTAGTAAATGAGATCATTTGCTTGGTTCCTATGACACTGCTTCATCTCCTTGCTATTCCTTATTCCAAATGTCTTGTAAATGTCTCTATTTTGTGTCATAGCCTCTGTCAATTTGTTTTTTTTTTATCTTTATTGAGCATCATCCTACAACCCTGCTAATGAAAGTTAAATATTATGAGAGACTCCTCTGTAGTGTAGATACTATATAACGTTAGATATGTAATATGTTTCAGGGAGTCGATGCAAGATTGGGTGACTACTCTCAGAAATAAACTGCACGAGTTGAAGATACTCACTAAGGGTGAAAATGTTTACTGCGCCGCACCCGTTGCGCCTGTACCGCGAGCCGCTGCAAGGGACCCAACATCCCCATTACCGCCTACACCATCAATACCACCAGACAGGTAACTTATGTAATAACTTGAACACTACGGAACTAATAATGCAGATGTATATTTGTTTATGATAATTTTATTATTACTTATAAATAAATTTTAAAATGTTCCTCATAGATCAGAATCTGCCCAGGACCTTTTAAATGTTTTAATTTTGACACGGAACCCTAATTTTTGTAAGTAAACATGTGTTTATATATGGCATGTTCAGATCTATAGCAAAGTATATAAAGTGCAAAAGATATTGAACCATTGTCATTGACCATACTCAAACTCACACTCTATGGTCGAAAATGGTCAATATCTCTCCACCATCCAAATCCTATCCTTTTTGACCTTAGAGTAAATCCAATGACTGTTATGTTAATAAATAAGCACTAAGTTAATTATTTACCCTGTCCACCACATTGTTCGGTCTTTAACTACTATATATATATATAAGTCCTAAAGTTTAACCCTCATTGTTTTATCTTGGTGACTTGAATAGTACAAATTTTATTTTACTATTTTCCAGGGTTCCCGGAATCGAGCTGACCACACAAATAACCCGTCCAACACCAGAGATAACTAGCGAAACTGCTACAGCCTTGTCTATTGAAAACCCTGAGACAACTGAAGAACAGCATAACCTGGATCTAGTGGATATATCAAACTGGGATGATATAGCTACCTCAGTGCCAAGTACAAGTCAGTCGGAGCCCGCGAAGAGTGTGGCGAAGATTTGCGGCCAGAACATCTGCCTCGACGACTCCATATTGAAAAGGAATAACGAAGCCACCGACAGCGATGAGGAGTTCTTCCAGGAGATCGACCGGATACACGAGTCGGTTGAGAATTTGTGCGTTATTGAGAACGGTTTTACTCAGAGAGTGGTTGTCAGTAATGATGCCGAAGGTAGCTCCAATAACATAGTGGATAGTTCACACAGGTATGTTAATATATAGTTATATGTTATATAGTATACATACATTGTATATCCACATGACCAAAGTTTTACATGATGATGATAAACTGAAGTGGGTGAACCATACTCATCCAGAATGTTGTCTCTCATATGATGACAGCCTTTTGATAACAATATGCTGCTACTTCTGATATGTACAGCCTCGCCACAGCGCTGACTATTGTGGTCATCGCTTTGATATATAAGAAGAGATGATGAGTCTTAGTACTCCAGTAACCTCACCAGTTTCTATGTCTTTAAACCAGAACAGAGTTATATTTGCACACTACTGTTTGTCATTGCGGTGGTAGGTATAGGTAGATACCTATACAGCCTCTGGTCATGGATACCTGTCACCAGTTAAATGTCTTACAATAAAAGTTTTGCTTGGGACAAATATCTTGGATCTATTATTTAGGAGTATGATATAATACTCCTATAGTGTAAAATAATGTAGGCTTCTCCGTTCGATTACTAGAAGTGTTTTCTGGTCACCATCATCAGATCATCTGTAGCTGCAAGCTAATATATATATTTTAATTTTGTAGCATACCACATAGAACGAATATAACAGTGATACAAGTATCCAACAAGGGCCCGCCGCACACTGCGATCCCGGTCCTCGGCCCGGAAACGGACGTATTCGATTTCAACTTCCAGCAGAACGTGACCGTCGCGCAGGAAACGATGCAAACCGACCCACACAGCTTCATCAACATCGTGAACACGGAAGTAAACGTTCAAAATTCTAACGACAGCGGGTACGGGACGGTGTTCGCTGGTAACAGCACCGACTACGGTCATCTCAGTTTAACGACAACCGTCAACCTGACCGGCGAGCCTGTCAAAGTGACAGATGAGATTTACGAGAGGCTGTGCATGGCGTCGACGTCGGCGGGGAAGCCAGCGTCGCCGTTGCCAGTGAAAAAAATTAAAAGCATAGATAAAATAAGAAAATCCTCACTACCCAATCTTGAGCTGACTTCAGAATCTGCATATGAATACCTGTACCCTAATTGTAGTCAGGGCGAAAACGTTAGAAGCGCGAATGTCACTCTGAACGTAGACCGTTCAGAGACGAGTACCGCAATGCCTAATGGGCGTTTGGAGGTCAACGCCAATTTGGACCCGACAAGGTCCAACATAAATACTCCAGTACATACTGCGAACTTGAGCTCAAATATAAGAGGAATAAGGACTAATGTTGAACGGTCATTGAGCCAGAATGCTTACGATGGCGCTCCAAGCAGTCGAGAGAACTTTATCAGAAGAATACACAACAGCAGTCCGAAAAGAGAAGCTAAAGTAGGTGAGTATCATTGGAAGGTTCAATATAATAGATAAATTGCTGTGACTCTCTTTAATAGAGAAAACTGTGAGTCTCAGTTATTATTCGTTGCTATAGCAACGAGATAAACAAAACTTTCACTTGATGGTAAGTGATACTCCTATCCATAACAACGCAGCGATAATTAGAATATATATACACTGTACTATTATGTGCTCGTCGCCTTAAGTTATATCTCGTTACCTCAGTAATTTCCACTAGCTATAGCGCCCCACAAACCCGAACATAGTAATTATTTTACACGTGACAGATATCTACCAAATAAAAGTTACCGGTAGTGGGAACTTTAAGAGAACTATTTATTTATTACAAAAATATCTTAAATTCTTATAGAGGAAACCTGTTGGGTGAGCTTACTGTTTAATAGTAAATTGAGCTTATTTTTCAATTGTAAAACAAGCTTACTTGTCAATTGTAAAATGAGCTTACTTTTCAATTTTAAAATGAGCTTATTTTTCAATAGTAAAATGAGCTAATTTTTCAATAGTAAATAAGCTTATTTTTATATAGTAAAATGTGCTTATTTTTCAATAGTAAATGAGCTTAGTTTTCAATAGTAAAATGAACTTATTTTTCAACAGTAAAATGAGCTTATTTTTCTATAGTAAAATGAACTTATTTTTCAACAGTAAAATGAGCTTATTTTTCTAGCCATATCTTTTTACTATTGAAAAGTAAGCCCATTTTACTGGGCTTACTTTTCAATAGTATAATGATGATTATTTTCGCAGTAAGATTTATAAGATATCTCTTTCTAGAAAAGAATGAAGCTCCAGCGAAACCTATATGGAAACGTGGACTGACGGAGCTCTCTCTACTGAGTCGACTGCGCGGCCTGGGGCAGGGGAAACGACAGGAAAGCCCTACCCGCCACGAGAGTGACTCCGGAGATAGGTATTAAATATTCACACTTACACGACGGCTGAAACATTTAATATATAGTTTTTTTTTTTCTTAAATGTAATAAAAAAAATAGTTATAAATAATTAAAAAAAATTTATTGTGGGGATAGTCTCTGTTATGGGATAGTGATTATTTCTGCTTCCAAAAAGTAGTGTTGAAACATTATTGTGCTCCGGTTTGAAGGTGCTTGGGCGATGAGTGCTATGTGCGTTGTTTTGAGAGGATATTACTTCCTATCAGTTGAACATCCAGCTCGTGTCGTCGATGCGTCGAATAAAAAACTGTAAAAGTATTAAAGTAATTTTCTTGAGGTAAGAATAAAAGAGAATGTTCTTGTTTAGGAGTATGGCGTCACCGGTGAAGGTCGTGCACAGGTCCAGGCCTCAGGGAAGAGTGGATAACAGTAGGAGGAGAAGTAGTTCCCTCAGTAATGGTACGTCATTTTCTGGTATATATAGTGACTGAGTAGTTTCATAGCTGCTGGTATATTGCTGTGGTTGAAGACCGTTTAGATGAATGTCCAAGTGGACCCCCATCTTTGGAAGACTCGACAGAGGTCAATGTTGGCTTTCATATTCACATTTTTCGAGTTTTGGGGATATGGTAGAAATTTAGCTGCAAGGGTTCCATTGAAACCAGTTAAATTTTTAAAGTGGTCTTCATCATCATCATCGTCGTTAGCAGCCTTTGTTTATCCACTGCTGGATATAAGCCTATATGCCTTCTAATGTCTTCCACCAAATGCGATCCTCAGCTTCTCGCATCCACTCACATTCGACCGCCCTGATGATTACGTCAGACCATTTGAAGGGACGGCGTCCTAAAGCTACGTCGACAGCTTCAGCTCTCCGTGGAATTTCTTCGTTCAGGAGGTTCAAGACCTTAGAGAAATGCAAAGTATAGCTCTGTCCATCGGTCGCTGTGCTAGTTTCAATTGGTGGACCAGCCCAGCGTTCCATGGTTCTGCGCCGTAAGGAAAATGGTCTTTGAGAAAGAAAGGTCTTGAAACCTCTGGTATAGACAGACACCATCACAATACCACCATTTCTATCACCAAACATCGGTGCGCAGATATTACTGTGCTCTGAGAGATGTAGTTAGTAAACTTCCTTAGTATAGATCAGCTCGTTCCAGGTCGGTCTCCGTCACATCAGCCGTGTGCGGTCGGTCCGTGCGCTGCAGCGATGGCGCCATTGCGCGCGCGTCAGGCGGCTGCGCTGCGGGCGGAGCAACGGCGCGGCGCGGCGGTCGCGACTGCGTTGTCGGTCCGCGACCCGCCGGTTTTCGCCGACTACGAGCGTCAAGTCTGGTGCGTGAGTTGGTTAAACAGTCAATCTGTCCATTAACACCAAATCATATCGTAAACCATCGGTTCGTGTAACTACCCCTTAACATTTTGGGAACAGTTTTGACAGGGTCTTTAGAGTCGCTGATGGTAAGCATGGGTGTCTTATTGCCCCCACAAGGACTTTAAGGTCCAAAGGTTGGAGGTGGTTTTTAGGCTAATGATAGTACTCTTGAAGCTGTTCTGGCTGGTGCGTGGTACCTATCGGTCTTTATCACCATAACGACGAAAGAACTCGAGAGTTGAAAGTGGTCTTCAGGTATTGCAGTAATAAGGAAGCAGCGTAGTGTATTGGAGTTGGGGATACCATTTCATTCAAAGGATATAGTCATGAATTTTTTTTTATTAAAAACAGCTTCAAACCAAGTATATTAAATGGAGTGCTGGTGAATGACGTATACTGCTTTTGTTCAGGATTGCTCGTTGGGGTGTCAATGGGTCGCGGTGCGGAGGCCGGGCGGGGGACCGAGTCGCAGCGCTGGCGGGGGCGCAGCCCACAAGCGCAGCACATGCGCGCACCCTTCTAAAATCTTCGCACACTCCACTGGTACCTTTTTACAATCCTTGTCAAGGTCTTAAGTGATAATGATGATGTGGATGCTGAAGCTTGCCCAAAACGACATATGAAAAAATATTTCTTCATATATTGACAACCGGTACACAGTGATGCTGTTATGTCGAATATCTTACGACCAACCAAACTCTTCGTCATTAGCCGAGAGACGTCCACTGCTATGCATAGGCCTTCACCAAAGATCTTCATCGATCAGTCCCGCGTTGCTCGCATCGAGAGGGTTCCCGCGATTCCCACTAGATCATGGGGTCCACCTGGCCGGAGGCCTTCTAACATAACCTTACAACATGCAGCCCAGGGAGCAGACCAGGGATATCTGTGTTTTTAGGCAAACAGATTAGGTCAAGCACCGGTGTATACTGTAACAGATCCCAGAGCCTCTGAATGTACTGATGCAGACCACCGGGGCGAGTGGGGGAGTTCAGTTAATAAGAATCTCATATAACCCTCACTTCCCTCAGAAGCAGGGTATCTTTCGAGTCTTTTCCCCCGAAATCAAACAGAAAAAGCTACACCACGACCAACGCAGCACCAAGGAGTAGGATGCAAACTGCTGGATATATTAAAAAATATCGAGACTTAACCTCTTACTTCTCACGATGAGTACAGCATGATCATCCTAACCAGTGCCTCGTTATGGGCACGTGTATCATTTATTACGGATCTGGATCCTGACTCTTGGAAGTGGACAACAATTCCTAGTTAGTTGCATTGACGAAATATCCACATCTGTGTATTTTCACCTCACCAGCTCCTGGTGCACCCTGCTAATCCACAGACGAGGCTCTGGCTCCCACCAACCCGGATTGGGTTAGCGTGGTGGCATATTGTCTAAATCCCCCCTTTTTGAACCTTTATATACGACAGCTCTTAATGCCCAGCAGTACCAGACTGTATGTGAAGATCTTTGGGAGAGACCATGACCAGAAGTGGACGTCTATCGGCTGATGATGATATATTCTCTGCAGTCCCATTCTCTTATCCTTTGCTCTTTTCTCTGGTTCTCTTGTCACTTCCAGTTCTGTTATTTTCATTATCTCTTCTGTTCTCTTGTTTTTTTCTGACAGATATGATGATGAGATAGATGGATGTGGGATACATCATTTACCAAGTTACTATGTTTGCGTGCAGGTTGACATACTCTTCCACCGGGTGCCCCTCGGCAAGATATACGTGATAAGTAAAAGGGACCATGAAGATATAGGTAAGTGCTCATCCCTGATCACCAAGCTGCAAGAGCTGGAAGCTTCATAAATGTATTTATGTATATACACATATACTCTATAGTCCCATCGCTTAGTCGTGATGTGAAGGCGCGTTACCGCACTAATATCACTAACTAGAGCGCCCTTCAAACCGGAACACGGTAACATTTGCACTGTACTGTCCGCCGCTGTTGTGTTGCTTGCTATTAATACACGGTGCTGTATTTAATTTTAGTCGACTTTTACGACAGTGGAGGGTCGGCTTAGTTCTGTTCCTAACGGCCGTAGACTGCACCAATGGGGCGTCTATGACGTGGTATCGAATTATTCCAGGTCTAAAGCTGGACGGCGAGTGTGTGGTGACGTCGGTGACTGGTGGCTGCAGCGCCGCCCGAGCCGGTATCCCGCCGCCGGGACGGTGGGCGGTCACTGAGGTCAACAACCGGCCGATAGACTTGCTTAAGGTATGCCAGACTATCGAAAAAGATTAGTATTCGGTGTGGGAATATTTACGTCCAGCCGTGGGCATGAAGCCCACACCTCGCTGTTAATTGGAGAAGTCACATCCTACTAAATTACACACAAATACAAATAATGTTAACATAAATATAAATAATCTTAACTCTATGTGAGTGGAATCCCGGAGACCCAGCAGTGGGAATTAAAGTGGGCTGTTTTTTTTATCACCTTATAAACTATACCTATATCTTTACAAAGATATAATTGATTGCATGGTTCCAACTGGTGGTAGTGTCTTTGTGCTGAAGATCGTCTAGGTGGATCGCAGCGCCTACTTCTTCCGCCAAACAGTACTGTGTTCCGGTTTGAAGGGCGCTGTAGCCATTGTAATTACCGGGATAACGAGACTTAACATAAGTCGTAGGCAACTAGCGCAATGTGGTGCAGTATATCATTCTAATTAGCGCCACGTTATTATGAGGAGGCGTATCACTTACTATCAGGTGAACGTGCCGATTGACTCTCCGCTTATTTACATAAAAAAAAATTGTGTCTGTGTTGCCGAAGATCGTGTACGTACCACCGCAGTGTCCGAACAGTAGTGTGTGGTGCTGTCCGGTTTGAAGGTACTTGTACCTAGTGAAATGCGGTAATGCGACTTGTATTTTTATATCTTATTACTATTTTATTATGTGTGGTGTCCCTTACCATCAGGTCTCGCTGGTCTCGTAGCTTAAAGAAATCTGTTGCTTATATATATATATTTGTGAATTTCCAGGGTGGTGATGAGGAGATGAACCGTATCAGCATGCATGGAACTGAGGTGTCCATACTCATACAACCGGCAGCTCTGGTGAAGAAACTTCGTGCAGCTATCAAATCGAATAGATCCTTACTGGCTATTAGATAAGATTCAAAAATGAAGTGAACAATATAGTGTAGTTTACGTGATTTACAGTGAACACTTGTGATGAAGTGATCAATAGTAATTTGGAAGAGGTATGGCTTCAATTACGTCTAAGCTTCCGGTGCATGAAGAAAACACATGTTGAGGAAAAGCGGAGTTTGTGTATATGTGATATCACTCAACCAGTCTGATGGATGCGGCATTGAACCTCTATCTGGAACTGTTCAATCCCAGCAGTGGGCACAGTGAGCTATTTATTTATATAAAGCTGGAAAACTGGGCAGTTAGGGGATATGCAAAAACCAGGACCTAATAAATTCACCGCAGGTATATGGTATATATACATATTGATTATTGTCTATGGTAAGATTTATACATTGGTTCTATGGTCCTTATTGACTATTAGATAAGGTTAAAATTTAATTGTAGTGTATATACACAACGTGTGTATTAAATTATTTTGTACGTGTCTAACAGAGGATAGATGTGGTGGTAGCTAGAAGAGGCAGCGAATCGTGAAAGAGACAGAACTACTCTGTGCGAAAGAGATGAAGACATGTTTAAACTCGCCAGCTCTCAGTTGACGGACGTTTCGTTTTGGCGCCGAACGTCCATCTCCATAGACTATAGAATATACATTGCATATATTCTATAGTCTATGGTCAACTGATATGATCGAATATAAAAGTAATATGTTATTTGAAAATAACATTTAGACTGATAAAATTTTTAGAGAAAATTTTCTAAACTATTTGCAGTAAATATTTTATTTTTATAATTTTAATAATGGCGGCGAAAAAAAATTTTTATATATATAAAAATACATAATATTTTAGATAGTGTTAAATATATAGCGAATACTGTATAAGATGTTTCCGATCTAGTCGCACATTATACAAACGATGAGTACATTGCATTTCCATAAACCGGCAACTCTGTATTACTATCTGGATTATTCGCCTTTATGAAGGCAATACTTTTATCTATAATTGAGACTACAGTAAATATTAATTAATATTCTGATTACAATATTTATATATTCAACTTATATTTAAAGCACTGACAAAAAAAATTCATAATACAATCGACATTTTCAAATATTTTTTTTTATATGGTAACATTGAAAAATAAAGACGCGAACAGTCCCGTACATTGTTCGAACAAAGAAAAAATATATCAAAATTATTTTATTAATTCAAACTTATAACAATTTAAATACATATATTTTTTTTTATATCATAAAAACGGCTATTGCGTTTTGGGTAAAAGAAAAATGGTTTAGTTATTAAAAAAAAAAGTTGCAGCTAAACAATTATAGTGTTGTCCTATAAAAAAAATTGTAAAATGCTTTTAGTGGTATTGTTTATTTTATTATTTATATTCTTTATTTTATATCGGGAATAAAAAAAACAGCATTATAAACAAGTTCGCTCCACTGGATCCCTACTAAGGATTTAATTGTATATATATATATATATATATATATATATATATTATTTATTGAATCTCACCACCAGATCTCTCTGAATATTACTTAGTACCTTTTAAACAATTAAATGATGGACTTTGTGGTATTCACACTGGCAGCACTACTGCGAGGTATAGAATGTGATAAATTAAAAAGAAGCACAATTTTATTTAGTTATTAAAAATATATACTTTGATGATTATTATTATAAAAGACTTGTGTTATATTATCTGTACCAAATTTAATCATTACAATCATCATCTGACTCATCCTCTTCATTGTTGAAGTCGGAGTTCATTTTGTAATCTGGTAACATCAGCCACCAGCTGTTACCATTTTATTCTGTCTACGGCTTTATTCCTAAAAAGTCTAAGCCGGTTTATGCATCAGCTAGGTTTTGGACCAGTGGTACTCAAACATTTTTTTTTATTGGAATCACAAATATTTGCTAATCAGTGTTGCAAGCTGTAAAAAAAAATGTTATTTTAATTTCGAGGTTTTAGTGATTACATTTCTATAAAAACCTGTGAAATGATTTATCGTATGTCATCATCAGCCGACAGACATCCACTGCTGGACGAGGCCCCCTCCCGAAGATTTCCACGTCGATCGGTCCCCTTCCCGCTACTTTACAAGCAACGTGGCCTCCGGTACCGCTGGGCACCAGGGGCCGTCGTTTGTAGGAGTTCATATGGGGGGGATTTTCGCCATTTTCCACTACGCTGGCCCAATGCAGATCGGTGGGAGGTATATGTGTATAATATTTTAGCATTTATACTGGGCTCTTTTTTTATAGGCATGAAATTGAATTTTTTTTTAAATATGATTACACCAGATGGGCCAACCAGAAAATCTCGGCGGGTCAGATCCAGCTCAGGAACTTCAGGTTGTGTGTGTAGCTCTTTCAGACTTTCGATAGATCGACCATGAGGGGGTCTAAAAATCAATAATAATTATTAAAAAAAAAGAATTGAAATTTGTCACATTTTAATCAGTCGCATGCTACATCCTTTATTGCATTATTGTTTATTACTTTTGATTTAAGCTACATTGTCTATGGTATGAAAGTTGTTTACCGGCCATTAATTTTGGCGGGAAAAGTTGTAACGTGCATTCAGTTTATTTCATCATAATTTGAAGTTCTGCAGTCATGTGAAGAAGTGGGCGTGATCTGGAAAATTTCTCCACGCGAATTCCCTCCAGCTGTGGTTGCCATTTTGTATGTCGTCATATTAACTACGCATTGTTTCCGTGTCAATGATGACCTCAACAGATCCATGGATGTAGTCATTTTTATACATCGCAGCCTATTTCGATGATTAACTCTTGGAAAATATGACGCAGCTTGTGGATGTGCACTATATATAATTTTTATGTACTTCAATGTGGTAATTCTGATGGTATATGATGATGATGTAAACAATGAGATGATGACTCTCTTTAAGCGCGCACCTAAATGGACTGCGCGTCCTCCTCTCGCGCTCTTATCACCACCCACAGGTCATGGGTGTCACGAGAAAAAACTCTATTTCGCTGGGGCGGATCTGAATTTGGATCCCGCGGCCAATCGTTACACGGAGGGTAGGGAGAACGGTGAGACAATACAGACACTTCTCTCCCTCCGCGACTCAACCACGGCTGCGAAGGGCAGTGTAACCCTGCCTCCACAACCCTCCAGCACACATTCAAAGTGAGCTCATCTGGAGCGACCATTTAAGGTCGGCCCTACGTCACGGGCCTGCCAGGTAGGTTCCTTTCAGCTTCACAGTGGGGGACCCAGCCACGGCTACTGAGCCCAATCGCCACGTCCAGGGCGATTGGGGAACCAGTTTAGAGGAAACATATCAAATCTGCCGCCATAACATTTAACTTCAGTAACAGTTGTCAATCGTTTAAAATTAATAAAAAACTTGGGATTAAGTAATGTTTTTTAATAATTACTCCACGCTCTTTTTAGTCTGGGCATGTATTTCTAATGAGTCATAGATAATAATAAATTGCCAGCTGTCAAATTTTGTTTATGGTGCACCGCAGCCGTGTCTATTGTCATAATAATTTAATGTAAACTATATACACATATTGTAAACATATCCGTAAGAGACTTTGTGATCATATGATAGTAATATTACTAGGAAATATATGTTTATTTAAAAAAAAATGCATTTTTATTTGTTACCGTGTACGAGTAAAATATTACTGGTTGGACAGGGTAGTTAGATTTAACTATTCTTATTTCTTCAAGTCCTTAAAGCGGTCATCCGCGCTTGTCATGATGACGTGCTGGTTTGATTACAACTAAGTTTGAGCTTTCGATAAAAAAACACAAAGACATAGTTAATTTTTATATTCACCTTGGACATAAGATGTTGAATCTCGTTACCCCAGTAATTACTAACAGCAGCAAACTTTTCCTCCAGTAAACTTCATCTCAGTAGACTTTTCCTTACAGGAGACTTCCTGACAAGACTTCCTCGCACTAGACTTTGCCTCGCAGTAAACTTTTCGATGCAATAGACATTTCGTCGCAGTAAACTTCACCTCGCAGCAGAATACGTCGCAGTAAGCTTTTCCTCGTAGTAGACTTTTCTCCGCAGTAGACTTTTCCACGCAGTAAACTTTTCCTCACAGTAGACTTTTCCGCACAGTAGAGTTTTCCTCGCAGTAGATTTTCCTTCTCAGTAAACTTTTCCTGGCAATAAACTTTTTTGGCAATAAACTTTTCCTGGCAGTAAAATTTTTTGCCAGTAAACTTTTCCGAGCAGTAAACTTTTCCTTACAGTAAACTTTTTTGGCAGTAAACTTTTCCTAACAGTAAACATTTCCTGGCAGTAAACTTTTCCTGGCAGTAAACTTTTTTTAGCAGTAAACTTTTCCTGATAGTAAACTTTTTTGGCAGTAAACTTTTCATAACAGTAAACATTTCCTGGCAGTAAACTTTTTTGGCAGTAAACTTTATCGAGCAGTAAACTTTTCCTGGCACTAAACATTTCCTGGCAGTAAACTCTTCCTAGCAGTAAACTTTTCCTCACAGTTAACTACCTGGCAGTAAACATTTTCTGGCAGTAAACTTTTCCTGGCAGTAAACTTTTCCTGGCAGTAAACTTGTCCTGGCAGTAAACTTTTTTTCTGGCAGTAAACTTTCTCTAGCAGTAAACTTTTCCTCCTAGTAAACTTTTACTAGTAGTAAACTTTAAACAGAATAAGAATAATTATAAGACAAAAAAAAACATGTTGACATAATCAAAGTATATATAGTAATTCCATATAGGTGTCGTTGTTTTTATTTTTCTGTAATATTTACCTTAAATTTACGTTGCGTTCGTCCGTTTTAGACTTTACTAAGTTTTCCTGGCGGCCGCATACCAGTAGACGTAGTGTTGGGAGGCCTCCCTCCCACATAGTAGACCGACGATCTGGTGAGAATCGCGGAGACCCCACACTGGATGCGAGCAACGCGGGACCGATCGATATGGAGATCTTGGGGGAGGCCTATGTCAGCACCGGATGTCTATCGGTTGATGATAATGACGTTGTACTATATCTTCCGTATAAGATCTATATACTGTTGAAAAAATATTCACCTTTTAGTTATTAGGAACGAAAAACAAAGAGGATCATCTTACTCTCTACATTATAACGAAAACCATAAACACCTTAAACGATGGTGGTGATGGTTGTGATGGTGGTGATGGTGGAGATGGTGGTTATGGTGGTGATGGTGGTGATGGTGGCGGTGAAGGTGGTGAACGTAGTGAAGATGGTGATCGTGGTGATGGTGGTTATGGTAGTGATGGTGGTAAAGTGGTAATGGTAGTGATGGTGGTGATAGTAGTGATTGTGGTGATGGTGGTGGTGATTGTCTTGAAAGTGGTTAAGGTGGTGATGATTGTGAAGGTGGTGATGGTGGTGAAGGTGGTGAATATTGTGATGGTGGTGAGAGTTGTGAAGGTGGTGATGGTGGTGATTATGACGATGATGATGAAGATGGTAATGGTGGTGAAGGTGGTAAAGGTAAATAAGGTGGTGATAGTGGTGAAGGTGGTGATCGTGGTGATGGTGGTAATGGTGGTGATGGTGGTGAAGGTAGTGATGGTGTAGATTGTGGTAATGGTGAAGGTGGTAAAGGTATTGATGTTGGTGATGGTGGAAATAGTGGTGATGGTTGTGATGGTGGTGATGATGATGATGATAATGATGATTCTTATTCTTCTTATTCTTAATCTTATTATATATAGTAGTGATGGTGGTGAAGGTGATGAAGGTGGTGATAGTTGTGATGCTGGTGATGGTTGTGATGGTTGTCATGGTGTAGGTGGTGATAGTGGTGACGGTGGTTATAGTGGTGATGGTGGTGATGATGATGATGATAATGTTAATGGTGGTGAAGGTGGTGATGGTGCTGAAGGTGGTGATGGTGGTGATCGTGGTGATGGTGGTGATAGTAGTGATTGTGGTGATGGTGGTGATAGTAGTGATTGTGGTTATGGTGGTGTTAAAGATGGTAAAGGTGGTGAAGGTAGTTAAGATGGTGATCGTGGTGAAGGAGGTGATAGTGGTGATAATAGTGATTGTGGTAATGGTAGTGGTGAAGGTGGTAAAAGTGGTGATGGTAGTGTAACGTCGTAAGAAGTGTACGAGCTAGTTAAGGGTTACGTACATTTTAAGATTAATATTTAGGACGTGGTGTATTCTCTTACCCTTTCTGTCTATTAGACTCTAGTTCTTTAAAATTCTATTATCAATGAAATTCCTATATATATATAATAAAATAATATATATACATATATATATAAAAAATAATAAAATATATATACATACGACTAATAAGATATATAGCAGATACTACACCAAATGTACGTAGAATACAGTATCCATCATAGATGGATGAGAACACAAAGATCAGAAACAAGATTAAATGTTTTGGCCATCGAGAAGAAGATTAAGGGTACTTATCTAATCTTATTAAATCATCTTTAATGTTCTCTCTTCGGGGTCTCGGACCTTCACTCACACAGAAGGCAAGTCCGAGGAATAACAGAGCTAAGAGTGTCCTTACATAACATATAATATATATTTGTAACTATATAGTAATAATAAATAAATGTTCGTGTGAAATCCATATTTATACAAATAAGATTATTGTTTAGTTAGTGTAAGCGCTGACAACACAGAAACATCTCCGTCTCCTTTTATATAAATAAATTAAGATTTTTGTTATACAATAGTAAGAGTTTTGTTAACAGAATCCTTTAAACTGTTACAGTTAAAAATTTTGGTAACTTTCGATAAGGAACAATACATCGATGTTAAAGATGTTAAACCTGCTTATTGGCAATTAAGTTATGTTGGTGTTTCCCGCGTACAGTCACTGGTGGTATAGTGATAAAGGCGATAGACGTTTCTTAATATTACATTAACTCTTCGTACTTTTCTAAGATTAAATTGTAGATGTAAAGAAGTGTGAAAATAAGCAAATAATTGTTTTATAACTGCAAAAGTTTTGATTAACACACATTTTAACCTATGCCTACTTCAACAAGTACAGGTTGTGGTAAATGACATACAGTAACATTTTTTACTTTTATACTTAATTCTTTCCAATGAATACTTTTACATAATTTTCTGCTAAATGTATCTGTCTGTAGGATTACTAGTTTATAGTTATGTTTACAGCCAAAATGTCACTTTTTTATTCACAGGATTTTGTTTTTTTTTTTCTTTATTTAATTCTTCAGAAGGCAGTGACAGTACGCGGCAGGCGCAGCGCAACACGACGGGTGCTATAGTGTGGTTGCCTTACTTTGTTGGTGAGTCAGTAATCTGTGCCTCAACTGACCAATTTTTTCCTCCTCCGTCGGCTCCGACGGCGCCTCCTCCGTTTGCGGCCCTCGCATCAGACCCAGTAGAACACCGAAGACACACCTAGTTCAAAAACGTTTAGCAATACAGATAAAACATTACAATAGGGTTAATTTAGACTAAAGATATAAAAAGGCCCGAGATATTAAGTATAGAAAACGTGCGAGAGCTTATATTATTTGTTTTTTAGATAAGTAAAATATTTAAGTTAAAGAGAGCTTTTTATGTTTAATTTGCATGTGCATAGAAGTAATATTGTGTAACAAAGTATGAGATTGATTTTACTATAGTGATATAATTATAAATCCTTCTCTCACTTATATTAATATCAGTATTAAGATTTACTTAAGAAAATTACTTACTATGAATCAATTCATATGAATAAATATATCTACAGTAGCTAGAGTAATATTGAAACAGACGAAACATTTTCATTTACATTTGTTTCTTATCAGAATAGGTTTAGATGAACTTTAGTTAACTTGATATTTAGATTTTATATGGAATATACAAATAAAATATGAGATAATTGTTTTATACAAATTAATACTTCAATAGATATGTAGATAATACAGAGACAATGAGTAAAAATACAAATATAAAGTAGAGCAAATAGAGATAATGGAAAATCAATGTAAATAGTGTAAATTAGTAATGAATATCTAACGGTGTAAATAATAACAAAAATAAAGCCCTAAATAATGATGTCAGATAGAAGTCTAGAAAAAAAAATACTTAAAGAAATGATCACTGCCGCTGCAATAAACCATGCCAAAGCAACTAAATGACAAAATCTTATTGGACACAAATAAAGTCGAATTGTCAAAATTTGCTTTATTCGTTTAAATGTCTCCGTAGTATAGTGAGTATCCAGTTGCATGGTTAAACAGAGATCCTCGGTTCGATTCTGAATCCTTGTGTGGATGTTGTGAAGTTGAGCAGATGGTAGATCATATGGCTCAAGACAGAATAAATAGCAATCTGATAGCTATTGTACCCTCTTGTACGACATGAAAGGCCATATTGTTACATAACATCATGTGAAATTCAGGTTAAGAGTTAGCGCTTTGTAGATAAAAAAAGTGGAAAAATTTATAAAGTTAAAATGAGGAATTTACCAATGACTGCACCAATGTTTAAGTTGCGTTGGAGGTCTGCTATTTTAGCCTTTATGTTGGAGGGGGATAAAGATGAGAATACCGTGGAAATTCCGTCTTTGACAGATTGGAAGCCGCGACGGAGAGGATCTTTCCCGGCCCTGAGAATTAAAAAATAGTTCATGAAGATAAAATTATATACAAAGAGAATGTCTTGCAGATCTCTCCTTTTAAATTCAGCGGCTAAGCACTGTTCTTGTAGCACAGCGTTCCCTGGTTCGATTCCAAGCAGTTTAGTTGGTGGTAGCTTTCTGCTACCTTGGTATTAGCTACCGTAATATTGGTGTTCTGCTGCCATAACTACATTGCTGCGTTCCACCTGGCGACGTACGAGAGCTAGAGTATCGACAGTTTCATTGTCAGTTAATACTCACACTTGTTTGACACAAAGAAAATATCTCAAATACAAGTTTTTAACAAAAAGTATAAAAAAAAGTAACAAAAAGATAAAATATATATTCGAAGAAACCTTTTTTCTTTATGAAATGATGTTCTGTATAAATATCTATAACAAAGTGTGTCGTCTCAACTACCTCTCATCGTCGTCATCTCCCATGTACATGTAGCTGGCTTCTCAACAGAGAACACTTGGGACCGCCTGCGTATTCCTCGGAAGCGGCCATCACGCCCGAAGCGTGTGTCATTTCAAAGATGGCGTCCTCGCAAAAGTAGACGAATGATTCCAACTTCTCCTTGTCACCACCCCTCGTCACGATACTGTAGAAAAACGCTCGTTTCGATTCCTGGAAAAGTATTAGATTTATTTTTTTAAGAGCAGCACGACGTTCTTCTGATGGTTAACATTAGTATAGCCTGTGTAACATCACATTACCCTCACCCCTCCCGACGTTATAATTAACATCTTAATAAACCGATAATTTTACTATCGCACTATATAGCATTAGCATACTTTTCACTTGCTTCATTTCTTACTTTGATCTGCGGCTTCTCCCACTGCTCGATGTTGGACTCCTTGATCTCGAAGTACACGCGCTCGATGCGCTTGGAGTCTCTCATGATCTCGATGCGTCCGAGGAAAGGTTCGAAGTAGTTCAATACGGAGCCGGCTGTTTCGAGGAGGCGAGCCAATCTGCAAGGATATGTTTAACAGTATAATTAGCAGAAATAAAGCACCAGCAGTTTAATTATTCTCGGTACGGCTGAAAATCTAAGATGCTCCTTTTCATCCTATCATTTAAATACTCTCACAAATGGACCAATGTATCTGAGTTCACAAGATATCGTATCGTTGTAAGAGACTACTAAGCTTTAGTGGGGATCTCTTTCTTTGACACCATAGCTTTGAAATGGCAGAACTGATTTCCACCTACATCTGTTTTATTTTAAAAGCGATACGATCAAGATTGTTCTTAGCCGGTATAGTACAATTAAAAAGAAATTGCTGTTTTAAAGAAGGCATTTTTTTCTAGACAAAATAGTGTACTTATAAGTGTGATGATGTGTGTTTCGATCAAATATAGTTTTTAATGTAACACCTTGGTTCATTCGGCATGTGTTCGGAGAGGTTGGTCAGTAGGACGGCGAGGTTGAAGCCGATCTCCTTGGCGGGCTCATGGAAACGGTCGCAGAAGCCGACGTAGTCCAGTTTACCGTCGTGGTTCGTCTCGCAGCAGGCCAGAAGGAACTCTATCTCCTCCCTAAGAAAGGAAAGTGCGACGATTAAGTGGTTACCTATTTGTGTGAGATCAGTTCTTTATATACATTGATTCTATGCAGATGTATTATAGTAGATTAATTTTGGTATTTACCTTCTGGCACAGTGGCTATGTCACTTGCCGTGTAATACTGGGCTTGGTTCGATTCTCAGTTCACTTGAGTAGAAACTGGATATATTTCCCTTCGAAGATAAGGTCGTGTTTTTATAACTATTCTAAGTTTATATAATATGACTAAGACACAAATATTTAAATTTCTACCGCAGCACACAATATACATGTTTATAATTAATACATACGGTGTATAACTGTTCTGCTGTTCCATCTTCTCTTTGAAGTCCTTAGGTAGAACCCAGCCGTCGTTGTTAGCATCAATCTCTTGGAAATTAGCACTCGAGGTGAGGTCCTTCAGTTTGAGAAACATATCGAATTACTTCAGGATCAGCTCCACGTTCGAAGTGGATTCCACCAGCGTGTCTACCGTCTGCTTACCGATTGTACCTACAATTTATTATTACGATCAAAATATGTTAAATCAAACTCGTATATAGAAAGATGAATGTTTCCTGCTTTTAACGGATTTATACTTGCCGTTGACAACGTTTCCTTCAAGCATAGATAACATTATGGTGATCATGCCTTTCTGCAAGTTGAGCAACTCCTTGAGTAGGTCCACTTGCGAGGAGTGCTTGGACAACTTGTCTTGCATGTGAGAGAACAAGAACAGGAAACCTCCTACCGCGTCCCACAATTTATAGAACAACACTTATGACTTTTAGTACTCTTATTATTTTTTATTTTATTAGTGTAGTATATAGATTATATAAGGTCTTCACTGCTCGGGGTAGATACTAACCCTATATGCTTTATACATTTTGGGTGGTTCATACTGATATATAGCAGACCTTTAATATATATATAACATCTGACCTGGAATGTGCCAAAGCCTGTTGATTCTGTGTACAAGTTTCCCTGTATGACCTGAGTGAGGGTATTGAACACTTGCGAAGCTACACCGATCGCCTTGAAGAAGTTCGCTTTGCCGGCTGGATCTATCTATGAGTTCCTGTTATAAAAATAGTTACAATCACTATCAACGGTGACTTGGTGTCTTCTCTTATAAGACTGTTACGCAGTGAGGAGTGTTTCATTTTGAACGAGACATTTTCTCTGGCCGAAATATTGAGTTTCATAGGAATCGAACTAGTCGTATTATAGGCCTGGCGGTGATTGGAAGCATAGAACATCACGCACCCAGGTTGTGCCCCTCGCAAGTGAGCCGAATGAACCGGAATAAGGCGCAAGTGCTCTCGGCGTCATGCATATTCTTCTCACCTAATCATCGGGTACATGCCGAGATTCGAACCCGCGACCTTCGCAATGAAAGCCGCACGCTCTAACCATTCGGCCAGCGAGTGATAGTAAGTAGCATATATGTTCAAATAGTTTACCTCTCCTAAGATAACTTACATAATCGTTGAGCATGTTGTACGGCTTGAGACGAGGATGAGTCTTCTGGCTGTCAGACCAAGACTCGCCATACACCCAGCCATTTTCTATTTTCCTATAAAATACAGATACAAATTGAATATTTAAATAGATGCAGGATCATATTCCCGGTGATACGTCTCTAATGTTAGAGACCGTTTGAGTTACTACGGTAGTGCTTGTTCTTGCACCAGATAATAATATGCCAACATTACTATAATTCGGTGTGAAGGGCGTTGTACATCGCCTCTATAAAACCAAAGCAATGTGGTGCCGTGTATATAATCTGAACTAGTTTCATATCGTAACCGGAAACATCTAGCTTTTTAATCACACGAACACCGTGTTCACTGAAAGGAAATTGTTAAGAATCTCTACGCAGCAAATGTATTTTCTGTAAAAACAATAGAAAAAAAAAGTTTTTTTTTTACACGATATCGACGATTACTCTGTTATAGATTATGTCTTAGCGAATAGCAATCTCGGCCTGGTCATATTTGAGAAGCGGAATATATGCAGGTTGGATGAAATGGCGACAGGTCACTGGAACTACTTGTGATCCACGAATGCCCCTCAAACTTAAGGGACAGATCTACAAGTCGGGTCGTTAGACCTGTCGTATTGTATGGAGCTGAGTGTTGGGCCACTGAGTGATGGCATTATAAAATATATTTATTGTTATCTACAATAAACTTGTATTAACTTTAGTATTACATAATATAATAATACCTTTGTAAAACGATATTAAATTGATGTCGCGTAAAATTTAGTGTTCCAAGATAATTTAGTGTTAAGGGCATATCTTATTACCTGGATGCCCATGCATCGTGGTAGTGCTCGGAGAACTTCTGCACGATGGTGTTCAGGTCGTTGTTGAGGGCCACCGATGCGGTGTTGATCGGCTGAGGGTCGTACTGAGGATTGTCCGCTCCTGCATCATCATACACTTAGTTATATAATGTAAAACTATAAAGCACGAAGATACGATCATGAAGCTTACCTCATGTTAAGTGTAATAATTGTTATTCCTAATAAAGCGATGGTTAGGATGTTTACACAATACCATATATCTTTATGTTTTAATTTATAAGGCAAAGTTATAAGACTAGGTAGAGGTGATAGTTAATAATTCACTTATGTTTAACATAGTGACACTAGTGATGATGATTTACACTATGTCTAATTGGTTTAATGTAAGTCTTACCTGATTAGTTTAATTAGCTACATTGCCCTTTGATTAATGGAAGGAGTGGAGGTACTCTGAATATAACTGTTCATCATTATAAGCTTATAGACATGCATTTCTGGACAATCTTCTCCTAACGGTTTCAATACTAATACAAAAAATAAAAAAACAATTACACTTACCGATAGCGATTAGACACGGCAGCGCTTTGCCGAACAACTAGGGCTCGTAGTCCATCTTGCTGAGCGAGTCGAAGATGTTGGAAAACAGCATCATGGTGAGCCGCTTCTCCTCGTCGGAAGAGGCACCATAAACTCCTTGACCTCCCGTACTGCCGTAGTATTTGGCGCAAGGCTCGTAGTGGAGCGTGAGAAGCTGTTCATAAACGATATTGATAATTAAGAGATTAGGGAAGCGATGATACTTCAGTTAGTAAGTTCAACTACGCATTTTCTTATTCTAAGAGGAGTGGATTCAACCTCTGTTTGAGATCAAGCATCTCTAGTCGCTGGTCTCTCTCTTATCGTCTGGTTACTGTCTGGGTAGATAACACTGCAGCTTCTATCGCAAGTGCCAAAGAGT
Source organism: Ornithoptera priamus (assembly GCA_029034505.1). Lineage (NCBI taxonomy): Eukaryota > Metazoa > Arthropoda > Insecta > Lepidoptera > Papilionidae > Ornithoptera > Ornithoptera priamus. The sequence continues at coordinate 4,204 of JARDWD010000587.1, read as the reverse complement.
ATTGTGCAAATATTAGTGTTCCGGTTTCAGGGGCGCTTTAGATAGTGAAGTTACTAAAGTAGCAGGAGATAATAAGTCCAAAACGACAATGATTTTATCTATTCTTTCAATTCTGGTCGATAAACTATCAGGGTACAGATCTTATTAAAACTTTTATTGAAGATGTGCCCTTTCCATGGTTAAGAAATCCGCTTTTTATTAGTCACATTACAATGTGACATGTACAAGATAAACAACAATATTTCGAGTTGACGAGCACAATGTGGTGCTGTATATCATCCTAACTAGCACCACGTTGTTATGAGCAGACGATTTGTATACCATCAGGTGAACGTATCGCTAGTGCCGTCGAATAAAAATCGATCTTTACGATTTGTTAACGACATACCCTCAGTGCGACAGTTGTGTACTCCGACAGTCGAGACACGTCGACAGTCATTTTACGGAGCAGCTTCAGCAGCATGGATGGTTGCATGGCCGACGTTTGCTCCACCAGGAAATCGTGGACCGCCTCACGCTGCCCCTTAGTCAGCATGCGATTCTTTGATAACCTGAATATGTTATACTCTTTAAATATCATGAATCTTGGTTTTAATGAAGACTTTTTGTCTTCAGATTCATTAAAACTCAAATGTCTTAAGTATCATCTTTTAACAATATTGTAGAACTTTCAAATAGTTTTTTTTTTATTAGCAAAATCAAAAAAATAGGGGTGTAAGGGATCCTGCACAACGACTCACAGGGCCCGAGCCAATCTGGCCTGCTCTTGTTGCACCCTGCTATTCAAAAAACGAGGCTCTGATAGCGTGGTGGGTTATGGCCCAAATCCCTCCATATGATCCACTACATACGACAGCCTCTATTGTCCATCGGTACCGGAAGCCATGCTGACTGTATGTGGAGATCTTTGAGGCCTATATACAGCAGTGAACGTCTATCGGCTGATGATGATGATAAAAACCATCACTCTCTTTTTGGTATCATTTTTTACGAAGTTAGCATATAAATTCTTTATTGTTTTTAAAATATTAAAAGTTATTTAAAATATAACGAAACAGTTTATTATAACACTTTTTGTCATCAGTCACTGTAAATCATGCCACTATAACAGCATTGTCTTCTGGCTGTCAGCATGAGAGCTGGTGTTATGTGCGTCCACGCTTTACTACCAGGTCTTTAACTTTTAGACGTTAATGAAAGTAATTACCTGTATACAGTGTGTAATGTTGCGTCCAGTAGACTTGCGTAGTTCTCAGCCTCGTTGTAGAAGTTGGCGTGCTTGATGAGTAGCGGAAGTATCGAGTTGCCGATGTAGCGGTTCATGGATAACGCCATATCAGACTCACAGCCGTCGTTCTGACAGACGGAACGATACACGAACGTATATTGACAGTATAATTTATTGTGATAGCTACAGACTTAACACTAGATTAATGTTTAAATCAAAGGAATTAAAATCGTGTAGATACTTACGTTGATATCTCCTTCCTGTTCCAAGAGTCTCAGTTTTCTCGTGTTTGCGATCTTCTCGCTCATCTTATTGCCGTCCACGATAGCCTTCAAAAGCCCCTCACCCTCTCCTCATAGCGCGGGACCCAAACACTCCGGTCTTCTGATCAGTAGACGAATCACAAGATTTGCGTTCTCCTCGACGCTTTCTCCATTCACCTAATATACATTATAAATATGAAAACATTGATTTTAACTGTACAAATATATCAAAATTATGAAAAACCTCTTTTTTTATTTAAATGATTTGTTTTTATAAACATATTTAAGATCTCAATCACACAAATATTCGAATATCCTAAAACTATACTGTTCCTCTTAGAGGCGTATGATCTTACTAAATCGACTAATGTTCACTTCATTAAAAGCATTATAGGCTAAATATTATAAAAGAGCTTTTTTCTAGACTTTTTTTGTGTATTTTTGACTGTCTTAGAATGAAATAGAATATTTATATTGCAGAATAAAATTATATATGAAATAAAGGAACATTGCAGCTGTAAAATAGGCAGTGTTAGTGCTGAAAGCAATCTCTTCGAGATAATCTTTGGTATGACATGTTAGTTCAATAAATAAAAAAAAACATAAGTTTTATTAATATTTTAACTTAAATCTACAAACATACAAGTAAGCTTTTTTACCTCTGTATTACTATTAAACCAAAAAAACGAAAATTATTTTTGATTTTCTTATATAGTATAATTACTCACCCAAACGCAGAAACGCAGGAAATCAAGATACCGCTCTCCTTCCACCGGGGCCCAGCCAAGGTAGGGGTAGCCCTTCTCGATCAGTTCAGAGTTGCTTTGTAGACCACAACGTGAGAGATATACAGCAATCTTCTCCAGGTAGTGCTCCCTATAGATAATTCAATTCATTTCTAAATAACGTATATTAATAAATGTCTAAATTTAATTCATCGTTTTTATTAAACAATTTATGTAGGCAGAAAAAGTATAGTAATATACATCAATAAGTTTTTTTTTTATGTATTAATAATATATAAAATAATAATAAACACAAATATTAAGTGCAGTATATGGCGGACTTAATAAAGATTACATACTGTACTGGATTGAAGTGAGAAAGAGAGAGAAACTGTAATTGTTTTAATGTACCCCTAAAAACAATTTACACTGATTTTAAACAAATTATGTTAATAAGCTTTGTTAAGTTTACAAGCTAAATTTACTTAAAAAGCTTTTTTTATAAGCATTTCATAGTAGATGATACGAGCAAAACTTTTAAATGAAACTTGTGCTCGCCATCATCGCTTACCATCAAATGATGGTAAGTGATTATAGTTGTAGAATATTAATACAACACCTTATCATACTAATCGCCTTTAGAGATAAGACAGCATCTTTAATATGATAATTTCTTAATTCATAAGAAAAAAATTCTGTTAAATTAGCGCCAAATGATGTAAGTAAAAATCACCTTAAAGCCAATGCAAGTTCAGTGTTCTCCATTAAACTGGAATAAGCGACATGTAGTGGCGTGGAGCCGCGGAGTGACGGCCTCGACAGCAGGATGTTGGAGTTCTCCAGGAGGAAGTCGAAGTGGTCGAACATAGCTTTCTGGTTCTGGCGGCCAGTGCGGCAGAAGTAGCAGAGGAAGCGGCAACACGCGACCACCATCTCGTGTGACGTATCCTGGATAGTATGTTAATTAGGAAGTTAGTTTGTTGTTTGTAGAGTTTATTGATAATAAATACTTAACTTGTATGTCATTAGTCTGTAATTAAATTAACTATGTATGCAGTAATTGCGACGAAACCTACATTTTTACCACCAGCGGTGCCTCTATCTAATATAATAACTATCTAATAATGTTAATTAGTTAAATTGTGTAAATAGACGATCTAAACTATTTTTATTTTTGTAACTATTTGTGAAAGTTTCCTCTGTCTGATAACCATCAACACCCAGATATCAGCATTTGCAAACCTTTTCCTTGTTGCCCTCGTCAGCAGCAGGTGGGTTGGTCGTCTGCGCGTCGGACTGCGCCTGCGCGCGCCGACCCAACGTGTTCATCATCACCGCCATTACGTTCTCGTGCACCCGCAGCACTTTGTGATTGGTTTTATAACATCAAAAATATTACCACATTATTGACTGACTACATAGATTAAAAAAAAAACAATTAAATTACCTTATCAAACCTGGATGTCGCAAGAATGTATGGTTATTCACCAATTTCCTGCAAAGAGTAATAAATTTAATATAAGAATATAATTAAATCATTTTAAATACTTCATAGATGTTCTTATATACACGTTTTTCCTATAATTGACAGATGAGGGGAAAAGAAGATCGTTCGTCTGATGGTAAGTGCTACGTCGGCCTTCACAATGTGATGGTAGTTAGAATAGTTTAGGCAGTACTAAGTTGTGCTTGTCGCTTTGACATACAATATGTTAAATCTTGTTACCCCAGTAATTACACCATTTTAATTCCTCCATCAAGATCACGAGTTGGGTTAGAGGTTGCAGGGGTCTACAGCAATGAACATACCACCAGCAATAAATTAGTGTGTGTGAGTGAAAATAATTACCAGTAACGTAAGTCAATATCCACACTATACAGTACGGTACAGCAGTTTCAATATTTTTTTAAAAAAAGAAAAACGTACTGTAGCTGTCTGTTACTTGTGAATCTGGGACATTACAGGTGTAACGTTGTAGACTCACCAC